>JABEVN020000026.1:0-102500 GCA_013146195.2 Codonopsis lanceolata | reverse complement strand
CTACTCGTTATTAATGGGATCAGGGGTATTTCCAGTAAGAGATATGTGTCCGTTACATTTTCTCAAACATTTTTTCACTAAAGTCCAATTTTGAAATATTGTTCCTAAAATGCCTAAATCGTCTTCTTCCACAGCTTCGGCCAACACTTTGGAGTTCGAAAATCTCGATTTTTGCGCAACTAAACGAGATCGACCTGTGCTGGGTTTGAAGATTTTTCGATGGAGACGAAGGCGAAGGATGAAAAAGAAGGCTTACGACGGAGGAGAAGGAAGAAGAAGGCGGATGACATGAAGGTATGGTTCATTATTATTTTGCAATGCAATGTATCAATTTTTGTAGTGCGATGCAAAATTGGATTAGGTAATAAAAAATTGATGCATCACATTACAAAAATTGATGTATCGCGATGCAAGATTGTCTTACTGCAAAAATTGATGCAGCGCGATGCAAGATTAGATTAGATAATTAAATTGATGTATCACGATGCAAAAATTGATGATGCATTGAGTAAGTGATATGTAGCGCGCCTCAGGTTTATTAAGGGTATCGTAGTCTTTTCACCCCCAAAATAACTTTTTCGATTAAAAAAAACAAATGGTAGTTTAGCGATTGAAAACTTATCAAAGTGGACCGCTCTGAATTTACCCCATGGGCTTTATACTATAAGGCTCCCTAGGTTATAAGGCCTTCCCCACCTTGGTCACTCCGCTAATTAAAATAAACATAAACATAAAAATGAGAGAGAGAGAGAGAGAGCATAAGCATAAAGAGAGAATAAGTAAATTATTAATTTTTAAGTAACTTTTTTTTAATTGAGGACACTTGAGTAGTTGTCTTTTAATGGGGTTTGACATTTAGCATGAATGTTAAAAAATAGGAAGGAGAAGAAGTTATTTTATTAAAAATGTGCATTGATCATTGTTAGGTTACCAACTCATCTAAAAGCTTAAGCGGTTAGATAGGGACCTAACAATAAATATCAAGCTTATGACTGCTCACATGGAGACATACACAAACATGCCTCACCAAGGGCATCTCAAACCACTAACAACATGCAATCTCAATATTCCGGATAACAAATGCAAGCGGGATGACTCGAACCCACGACGTTACCAAACCAGAGCTCTGATACCTCATACTATGTTAAGTTACCAACTCATATAAAAAGTTAATTTGTTAAGATACAAACCCAACGATGTATATCAAGCTTAACAACCATAATACCCCTAAAAAAGTGTCATGTGATGAGCATATGTTGGTGATAACACCCACTTAATGAAAAAACTGGGTGGAAGGATGGTCCAAGGGTGATAAAAATTGTAGAGGGACGAAAAATACGTCATAGGCCCATATCATAGTACACAACGTTTTTCGCTATCATCAAGTAGTCATACTTACCTATAAAAAAGTGACCCCTATTGACTTTACACGTGCTTTAAAAAAGTAGTTGACTTAATGTAGTTTTCTTTTAATACCCCCACCCTTTTTAGTGGTGTCAAATTAATGGGTCCCTCATTTTTTTTTTCACTTCACAATTAACAAGGGTACTATTATAGACAATTTGCTCAAGGAATCTTTATAAAAATAGAAAGGGAACACTTATTTTGGAACGTCCAAAAATAGAATAGGAAACACTTATTTTGGAACGGAAGGAGTAATACTTATGGATTGCCTTTTATTTTTGCAAACTCTTTTGTTAAGGAGCCGTAATCTTCTATGAATTGGACGTAAGCATGAAACATGGAACCTTCAATTTACACACTCAACAGTTATAAAATGGAACACACAAAATTAAAGCCGTGATTCAAAATAAGAAGCACTGTCAAAAACTTACATCTGGAACATCGAAGTGACCCTCCTTTGCATCACATAAATCAAGTGACACTTTTCGGAGCATTGGTAGCTGTCATCATCATACATAACATGATTTATTACTAAGACTGGTTATCTTGTTAGAACAAAACAAATAATTGCAAAGATGTTCTGCATAAGCATACCTTGGAAGCAGCATCAATGACAACATTTTTCTGAATTCCAGCCCCCTGCCATTTGAAGGTTTAAAACTGAGCCTAGCATCAAAGGTTGCAAGAATGTCGGCTCACAGAAAAAGATAAAATATTACTACTAGTTGGATCTTTGCGTGTATGAATGTTAAAGGTTTCAAAGCATCATGATATTATAATTTTAGCATGAATTGCAACAAGGTCAAGGCACTGTGCACCTCTCGCTGGGAGAGCAAATGCAGCCACAAAGCATATCTATTAACAAACATGAACCCAGACCCTGAAACTGCTACCACACTGACTCTGGAGTAGGCCATTCTAGACTCTAGAGCAAACAGCAATCTCCCCTATTTCCTGCAGAATTAATGTTTCCAGCTGCTCAATAGTATTTTAATACCAGTCTGAACCTGACCAAAACGTTCAAAAGCCATCTACTACCATAGCAATGCCCACACGGAATGTACAGTATAGAATTGCTGGGATGATTATAGTGTGTGCCAGATTAAGGCTGTTGTACTAGTATTAGAACTTTATGAATAATAAGAGAACCAAGACAATATTGTAATGTGACAAATGGAAGATCAAAATACTAGTGCTAGAACATCCCTCTTTTACTCCATTGTTTTTGGTGGATGTCGGGTCCTTCACTTTTAATAATACTCCCTTCGTCCCTAAATTATTGTGCTGTATGACCAGCACAGGGATTAAGAAAAAACAATTGACTTGAATATTAATATTCGTATAATATGTAGTTTCTTTAAAAGCCTATGTGCATGTGGGATCATTATTTAAGTAGTAAAAAAAAGTAAGGGTAAAATGGTAATCGTGTTTTCCTACAAAGGAAAGTTTACAAACAAGACAATTTATTTGAGAATGACGAAAAAGGAAAGCACGACAATAATTTAGGGAGGGAGGGAATATGTTTTTGTAGATTCTGAGAAAAATACTCTTCATCAATATGATGCCATGACATAAAGAAGCAAGTTGAAAGGTAAATTGGTCAAAGAAGCTCACATTATGGCGCAATAAGATATCTTCAAGAGCTTTACATTCAAAAAGAGATCCAACGCCATTCCTTGTTACTTCTCCACATTCCTACGTATGAAAATGAATAAAAACTGGTAAGAAGACAAAAAAAGCTTTTATACATAGATGACGGGTGTTTGAGAAATGGTTTAATGAGAAATCAAACTCAGACAGATTTTATTGACAAAAGAATCCCATGAATGTAAACTTCAAAAGAATAAATTAACAAATCTAGCATTTGTGCCATTACAAAAGTTAAAGCTAGCATTTTTTAAAAACTCATGAAACAATTTGAGTTACGCATATAAAGTAAGTCAACATGTCACATGCATACAATTGGTGTTTGTTCACTCTTTTGCTTCTCCAATCATTTTGATTCATGTACTACATATTGATGGGTTAAAACTTAAAAGTACATGCTGTTGCAACATTGGACATAAGAAAGAGTGAAATGGCAAAGCAAATGAAAGAGGCAATCACATTGATCTTTGTCTGCTTAACTTGAGAGACGGATGTTGGCGTTCTTCTAGGAATTTTTTTTTTTTGGAGGTATTCTTGGAGGAATCCCTACAAGATCGAGAAGATGGCTGGCATCATTCAGTCAACATTCTAAAACCTAACTTTAGGTATGAATTTCCTTGGGAACAGAATTGGAAATCCATGGCACCTTTAAAAGTACTCCCTCGTTTCCATTAAGAGAGACCGTCTTTCTTTTCTAGAATGTCCCATTCAAAGTATCCCATATCAAATACAACTTATAACTTCCATATATTCCCAACTGTAATCCTTAAATGTCAAATTAAATTGTTAGAATTCTGATGGGGATATAGTTCTCTGACCTCATGTGAATGTTTTCACTTTTCAGAGAAGCATTTTCTTGTGAAAAGCAGTATGGGAAGCTGTTCAAGTGACAATCTCGATGCAAGTAAAATTTTAGTGTGATGGTGCAACGTGTGCAAAAAGGATGGTCAATGTATTAGTCATTTGCTTTTGGACTGCCAACATGAGGAGCACTTTGTATCTTTAGTTTGGATAAAGTAGGAGATTGCTTAGTTGGTCGCTTTATAAAAGAAGACGGAGGGACAACTTCTGGGATGCTGCGCCACTCTGGATCGTGTGGAGTGAATGGAACTGCAGAGTTTTTGACAATATTGAGTCATGTGAATAGTTTGAAGGAGTTTGGTGCACAGAGTCTATCCCGATGGATGTTAATCCTTTTGTAGAGTGTTGATAGTTTGTCGGTTGGTTGATGTGGGCGTTGTTGCCTGTTGGTATACAGTATACTTCCTGTGTACATGGGATGCGTCACTTTTTTTTTTGTGCTGTGCTTATGTTAATCCTTATAAAAAAAAAGTTAAATAATCACTAAACCTTAACCAGGTGCTCAAACAAGCAGGTGAAAATCAGAGATATAGCTGACTGCCCCCTTCTGCATTATGAGGTATTTACCGAGGGGAAGAAACCGGGGAAACTTCTTTTTTTTTTTTTTTGATAGGAAAATGTGACCCCTTGTTGATATGGGGATTGAAACCGGGGAAACATTAAATGAATGGAGTTATTAACGTATTGCTTGAGATCTATGATGTTGAATTTATTCTTTTCTAGTAAAATAGATCATTTCCAGAGTCACTTATAATCCCGATGCTTCTGTAACTTTCTTAGCGCAGTTACTTTTTGGGAGCTTGATGGATGCATCTTCTTTGTCACTGTGGTATTTCAGGAGGAATAGGTTTTCTGAGTGAAAGCTACTAAAGTTTTGTTATTTCTCCTAATCCACATGGCTTTTGTTCGATGGTGCTTTGTGCTTCCTTTCTACTTCAGATATAGTTAATAGAAAAGAAAAGAAAAGGTCTTCAAAAAAAGGGTTACTATCCTACAGGGCTCACTCCTTTCCACCAGAAGATTCCTTTTAAATCTCCATTTTCTGTTTGTGAAGAGCAGGGCAGTGATATAGGATATTATGAGTTTGAAGAATTCATCTATTGCCATGGGATATAATTCCAGTTTTAGGACCCTCTCTTTTGACACGAGTCAATGTTTGCATGTTCCGGGCTTTCAGCACCAACATAAATCAGAGGGACTTTAGATTCTCTCCCCAAATTGGAGCAGCACTACCCTATAGGACTTTTGAGCTATTCCGCAAACCCTTTTGAATTCATTTTGACTTATTATTATTTTTAAGAAAATATATTTATGGAGCGTTCACTCCACTAGATTGTTCCTTCGCTTCGCTCAGTCACTTACCGTATGAGAGAAACGGTCTCAGAGGCCATTTCTCAAGCTTTTAAGGTGCCTGCATGAGTGCAAAGGTGTAATCAGTTCGTAGTTGCTTCGGCAGAGAAAGATCTACCGCTCATGGCCTCATTCGTTGCAATCTCTCAATCACTGCCTCATGACATGGCTGTCTCAATCAGGATGTCCAACAGCACACGTACTCAGTGATCACTAGCAAAGAGATAGTGAAACAGAAGGGAATGTAGCACAGTTATCCAGTCCCTTGCAAGATCATAAACAGGAATTTCCCCAAAAGCTCCTAATGTCAAGGTCCATAAAGAAGCTAGGAAAATAACCTTATTCCCTGGTATAAGAGAAGGCAGATACGGGCATTTTAATCGATGTACACACTCCAAAAAAATGATCAAACCCTGTGCACCTCCACAAACATGGCTCTTACTTTCCTCTGCTAAAGCCTCTGGAGTCGATAAAAAATGGTTCTCAACTATAGAGGGACAAAGTGAATCCTCACCCAGCATACCAAATAAAGTGCTCGAAAGATGCCATGCCACAGAAAATGTAATAAGAGCTGCTCAAGGGCCTCACTCTAGTTCCTGCACATCACACATGGGTCGGGGCAGATAGCCTTGTATGGCCTGTGCTTTTCATCTCCAATCCTTCGTATGATCCAGTTAAGCACAACTGACCAGGTAAAAGCTTATAATTATCAGCAACTTTTTTTTGACATCTAAAAATTTTGTTGAGGCTGTTGGCGGGGGGTTATTGGGATCAGCCTAGCTCAAAAGCAATATAGAAGCTTACAAAATTTACAAATGCATAGCATAAGGTTACCATTACTTTAGATAGCATAAGGTTACAAAATTTACAAATCAGTTCAATTGCAGAAATTTACAAACTTTTCATTCCAAGCATCAGTTTCAACTAACCCCACGTAATTTTTTTAAAACCTCATTTTGCATAGGAAGGAGAATGGCCGAAACCGAAACCCATGTAAGAATCTTTTCCTATTAAGGGTAATTTCATACTCTCGCTGGTCCTAAATTATTGTCAAACTTTCCTTTTTCGTCCCCTTCCCAAAAAAAATTGTCTGGTTTCTCAACTTTCCTTTTTCGGAAAATACTTTTACCATTTTATCCTCTTTTTCCTCCTACTTTCTTATGAGCCACATGCAGCTCATGGGCTTTACAAGAAACTTCATATTATACTAACATTTATAATAGGGTCGATCACTTTTTCTTAATCTTTGTATGCAGAGTCAAACAGGACAAGTGTTTAGGAACGGAGGGAGTATATCACATATTCCATATGGAATATGGACACGAAAATGCATATCAACATCCAAAAATGAATGACAAAAACCTGAAGGTCACAGCATTTACGGTGCATTTTGGCATATTCTGTAAAGCAGCTAGATGGTACTACATTGTGTAAAAGAAGTTTAAAGGGAAATGATAAATGCAAACCTCTAGATGAATGGAGATCAAGCCAGGCCAACCACTTGATATAATCTCTTGGGACTCTACAAAGAAGATAATGATCAGAAGAAAAGTAGTTTACTCATTGTACCCCTAGTGGGTATTAGTGATATCAGATATCTGTTACCTGAAAATAAAGAATTACTGTAAAGGACAAGCTGAAGGATGCAGTATATTGAGTAAGCTAATGAATCTTTTTTCTTCTTTAAAATTAAGACTATACGAAAAGCCTGTTTGCGACGCATTTACAAACAGTATACCCAGACTAAAATAGATAACGATAGCCAACCTGAACTCAGACATCTGCATCCCAGCAGTGAAAGCTCAACTAAGTTTGCACAGTTTTGAGTTAGATTAACCAGATCGACATTGGTCATCCATGGTGCTACTCTTTCAAGTCTCAGTTTCCTCAAATTAGGCATACTGATGTTAAAACTCAACGAGGATATCTCACCGAGACAATAGCAAAGAGCTAAGAGTTCCAAATGCTTTAGAGATACCAACACATTCGTCATGACGAAATCAGAGATGACCTGTCAAAACCAGTAAGCACAATATATGAATGTCACGGCTTCCTCCGAATACTTCAATATTATATGTGCAAGATCTACTAGGAGAAACAAAAACTACTACTCCCTCCGTCCCGGGCAAAAAGTCCACTATTCCATTTTGGAATGTTTCACTTAAAGACTCCACTTTCAAAAATTAAAGCATAAAATTGTCATTTTCTTACTAATGGACTACTAAAAGTGTCATTTTCTTAAAAAGTTTGACTTTCAAACGGAGACTCTTTACCCGGAACGCAGGGAGTACAACTTAAAGGCCAAGAAGCAGCACAACAGAGCTATGTGTGAATGGATGAGCTATGAACTTTGTTGTCAACATGTTCCACCAAAGTAACAATATGGCAAAGAGGATCTCCTCACTAGATAATGTTCAATTTTATTTTCGCTCTTTGCATGATACCTGAGCGAAACATACGAGAGCAGGCCTAAATTCATCTTATCTCACTAGATAAATATCTTCCTTCCTAGTGTCGCTTTCACATGCAATTTCCTTTTCCAAAAAAGAAGCTTAGTGAACACAAAGAGGAAAGAATGCACAAAGTGGACAAGTGGTCACACAAGTTGGGCGAATGACGAAATAAATGAAGCTTAAAGCTATATTAGCAGTGGCAATGAGTGAAACTCTCAGAGTCTTGGATACTTTTTTTGTTGTGGCAGTGTTATGCAGACTCAACCTTCAAAGCGGTATTCATGCCACTAAGGCAAACAATCAGCAGGAGTCTCAAAGGAAATGTCACTGCACACATGATGGATTCATTGATGAATGCCATTCCGTAACATGTTAATACAAGTAGATATATTGCTGGTATATAAATAACTCCATATATCTTACCTGAAAATAAAGAATTAATGATTTTAGTAAAGGACAAGCTGAAGGTAGCAAGTTTAGCCCATCTAGGCCTAATGATCCACCTATGCCCACAGTTAGTGCAGTGAGCAATGAAACCGCAGGCTGCAGAGCGGCAAGAGAAAAGAATGAAAATCCCCACCCAACAGCAAGTTCCTCCAATTTGCATGATCTTCCTATTTCAGAGTACAGATTTTTACATGTAAATTCACCCCCCTCTTCCTGTTGACGCAGACTTCTACAGCCTCTTGTTTTCAAATGTCTCAAACCAGGATTTTTAATAACAATGTGAACTAGAGCAGCAGCAGAAACCTGAAATTACACAAGAATTTTTTTTCTAGATTAGAGACACTGCATAATCCATCCGGGGTGGCACAAGCTTCAGTCCAACAAAATTAACTCAAATTAGACAAGTATCAAGTATCAAGTCAGTCTTTAAAAAGGCTATCAAGTTGAACGGCTACATCTATAGTCGCCCCGGGGTAGTGAATATGATGAGGAAATTCACTAAGCTTGAGCTTGTAAGACCCGCAACAACTTGGTTTGCCACAGCTTTCCTTACTCTTTCAAGGATTAAATTAGTAAAGAAAAGCTTGAGGGCAATGTTCACCTCAGATGCGTGGAATACCAGCAAATGGGAAAAGAAGCACAAAGGTAAACGTGCAGCAAGGATTGTTATGGATTTTAGATTTTGGACAGGAGCAACCGATGCTATGAAGGTTGCCGGTCCTCTTGTCAAAGTTCTTCGACTTGTTGATGGTGAGAAAAAACCTGCGATAGGATATCTCTACGAGGCTATGGATAGAGCAAAGGAGTTGATTGCAAATTTTTTGATAACATTGAAGAGAGATACAATGATTATTATCGAATCATCGATCCGAGGTGGGAGGATCAACTTCACCGGCCTTTACACGCAGTAGGTTACTACTTGAACCGTGAATTTTACTACACAAATCCAGACATACATCGAGAATGATGTGGAGGTTACATAAGGGCTCCTTAAATGTATTGATAGATTAGTACTTGAGGCTGACATACAAGATAAAATCAACCAGGAGTTGAGTGCTATAGGAATGCAGATCGCCATTTTGGGATGCCAATGGCTGTAAGACAAAGAGATAAAATGTCACCAGGTACTTTAACTATAATTACACATTGATAATTTTATATATTTAACTTGAAATAATGACTAATGAGAATAAATACTTTCGATAGCTGAGTTGTGGAGGTCTTATGGTAAAGGTGCTCCAAATTTACAGAAATCTACTATCAAGGTTCTTAGCCTCACTTGTAGCGCATTCTGATGCAAGAGATATTGGAGTTTTTTTGAGCACGTAAGTACAAAATAGTACTCCCTCCGTTTTCAAAATAATGTCTACTTTGACCCGACACACCGTTTAAGAAAAATTAATTGACTGTATTATAAATATGGTGAAATGTGTGGTTTCCTTTAATGTCCTCGAGTATGTGGCCATAATTAAAGTAGGTAGAAAAAGTAAGGGTAAAGTGGTAAAAGTGTTTTCTTAAAAGGGAAAGTTTTGAAAAAAGACAATTATTTAAGAATGGACGAAAAAGAAAAGGTGGACGATAATTTGAAAACAGAGGGCGTAATTAGTAAATACTAGAAACAATTATTGTATTTGTGCTTATTCAGTAATATTTAAATTGACATTGTCTGGTTCATAGCAAGAAAAGGAATAGATTGACTCAAGTTCGATTAAATGATTTGGTTTTTGAGAAGTATAATAGAGCCTTGAGACGAAGATACAATCTTTGAGATACAATTGATCCTATCTCCTTGCCTAATATCGATGATGACAATGAGTGGTTTGTCAGTGAAGATGATGAAGTGGTTGAAGATGATGACATGTTTGATGATGGTCTCAATTGGGAGCAAATTAGTAGAGCTTTGGGGCTGAGGATCCTTTTTATTACACGAGATTTGGGTCCGGTCCTGGCGGACTGACCGGATATGCCAATAGAGGTCGAGGCCGTGGTCAAGGTGGCGGTTGAATTTCTGTGCCAATTGTTGGATTTGGAGGTGCTAGTAGTTCAAGGCAAAGGACGGGGACCTCGCAAGTTGGAGCACGTAATACCCCGAGGACCATTCATCTTGTAGATGAAGATGATGAAACTCATGAAAGTGGTCAAGAGGAGGATGAAGAATTCGAGACGAGTGATAATCCCGTGAATGTAGATGATGATGAGGATTTTTAGCTTGTTCTTAGTTGTTACTCATTACATTTCATGACTTTAGTTCTCTTTTGATTTCCATGGCTTTATTTTCATTTGCTTTGATAACTATTTATTTTTTTGTTTGAATTTTTAGTTAAGTTCATCTAATGCATTGGAATTTCAACTATGAATGAAAAGTTTGTGTTATTGATATTATGTTAGAAGTTAGTTTCATGTATTATGCTCCCTTATAACATGTTTTGTTGATATTTGTTAAGTTATATGTATTTTATGTATTTTTCCTTAGTAGTGTTTTCGTGAGCGCCTTTTTGGAACCTTTTTAGCGCCACGCCTCTCGCCTCAAATATGGACCTATCGCCTTTTTGGCGCCTCTCGACTTTGACAATTATGATTCTTGAGAGGCTTTGCGCAGTTTCTGTTCACCATTACTGGCTCATGTTTTTGTGTGGTAATCCAAATTAGCATCGAGATTTACTTTTGTATTCTAATACTAAATTGATGCATCGTAATTCCAAAATAGTTGCATCGTGAACTAAATCAATGCATCGCAATTAAGAAAAGCAGCCACAAAGAATTAAGAAATACATTCGAAATGGTCGCTCGTATGGAAGAGGGAAGGACGTGGCATTTCCAGAGCGAAGTCTAATTCATTATGTGACGGCGAAGAGATATCAAGTTTTTTGCCAACAGGCACTGCAACTTGCAATTGAAATGGATATCAAACATGACAAGTCATATTCTTTGAAATTGTTAAAGTTGATAATATTTTAAATCTGAAGGCATTGAAAGCACAATTTAAGATTGGACTAACTATTTTTACGTTAGCAGATATTGTCAGAATACATCTTTAGATAAAAACTGAAATGCAGAGTCCTCATCGATTGGGCAGTAAAGCCAGTAGAGCTTTTCCACTGATTTACCATTATCGAGCTCTGGCGCTTTTCTGCTTCTTTTAATGGTAATTTTACTACACTTTTCCTTTCCAAACTAGTTATGTTAGTTCTATTTTTTGAAAATAATAACTGGGGTTGATGAAATTTGTTCTTATTAATGCACTCAAATGTTGTTGTTTGGATGATTTAATTTACTCCGCATTATTGATTCCATGGCGCCAGAATTGGTTGATTTTCTATTTTATGTTTAATTTTTCGTTCCTTGTTAGAAAAATATGATGGCTCTGTGTTTGATAGAGTGGAAAAGTGTTAAGAGTGATGGGTTTGGTTGACGATGATTCTGAAAATGAGTTTCCGTTGATGTATGGAATGAGGAACAAAGTTGATGTATGGAAAGAGGAAGAAAGCTGCGTTTGAAAAGGAGTGTTGGACGGGGGCAATTAAGGAACAATTTTATGAAAGTGGACTTCAGAGGTTAAAAAAAAAGATAAGATACTAAACATGTTGTAAATTTAGTAAAGTGGACCGGCCTACAATTTTTCCTAGTTTTTAATTATTGATCCATGGTTAATATTAGAGAATCAAAATTGAGGATGATTATTATTTAGATTGATAAGTAAAGTATTATAAACATGCGTAAACACAGGTGACGCGTCCTATGTACAAGAAGAGGAAAACCACAAAGTCAAACTAGACTATAACAAGACTGTCCAAAAACTCAACACAAGAAACTGAAGGCGTGACATAGTCTTTACACCAAAAATATTAGGTGTGGAGCATGATCTCCTTCAGTTTGGAAATAGGCATCTCAACATTCTCAAAAGCTCTGCGGTTCCTCTCCATCCACAACGTCCAACAGATGCACAAAGGTACAGCATCCCAAACCCAGCTTCTTCTTTTCCGTTTATAGAGCGACCAGCTAAGAAGTGTCTCTTTAACAGAAAAAGGAGAAACCCATGATAAATGAAAAAGATTCAGGATGACATTCCATAATTTGCGTGCCACAAGCAGTGAAGAAGAAGATGATTAACACTCTCCTCATTACTCTTGCACATGAAACATCTATTGACATGAATGATCTTCTGTTTGCGCAAGTTATCTCCTGTAAGAATAATTTCATTTGCTGCCTCCCAAATTATCTCCTCATTACTCCTGATTGTGAGTAGTTATTAATCAGGTGAATGCTTTTTTTAAAGGGTACTTAGTATTTTGCTGGTGGTAACTGATAATTGAGTTCAGGGGTAATTTAGGCAATCCAGAAAAGTTGACAGGGCTTCAATGTTACTACTCATGTTTAGCCTCCCCCGTTTATATTAGTATAAAAGATGCACCTTATCATTGTGGAACTTAAATGATTGATATCTACCATGTTTGAAACAGAATTATGTTTATTTTATTTTATTTGAATGGCAATCATAGCCGGGGGCATTTTATCTTACAGGGCGGGGAAACCACCCCAGAGACTTCCCTTCTACAAATCATCTCATACTCAAACTGATGAGATGGAGGAAGTTATTCCGCGGGCCGGGTTTGAGCTGTTATTCTGAAACAGAATTAAGTTTGCATCAGATTGTTACCATACCTTAGTATTGGAAACATCAAGCATCTCCAAGGAAGAACCGGGAAACTATAAATACCATCTTCGGCAACTTGAATCTCCCTCACGCATAAACTCTTCAGCATGTATGTTTGGGACATAAGCTTTGAAAAAGATGCTTTATTGATCCCTGCCAAGGAAATTAATTCTCATATATCTGTAATTAAGTAGTCAAAAGAACAAATGCACACTCCCAACGTATTTGCCAAGGCATAGACAAGAGCAAGATAGAAAATGGAAGAAGGAAATGGTGATGAGAAATTGTAAGAAACTCAATATAAGACCATGAACCACACAAGTTTAGGGCCACAACAAAAAGGACTTTGGAGGCTGACTGTAATCGAGCTTTATATTTGACATTATTAGGACTTTCCTTCCTCCACAATTGTTCTTCTTCTCTATATTTTAAGAATCTCCTCCTATTAAAGAAGTTGTTATTTTGGGGGTAAAACACTATTGTTAAGTTATCAATTCATCTAAATGCCTAAACTTTTAGAAAAAGGGGCCAACAATGTGTATCAAGCTAACACTGCCTTATATGTGACCGCTTACACATGGAGAGATAAACAAGGATGTCTCACCAAGCATCACTAACCAAACAGAGAGCCAACATGTGCGCTCACAACAGAATAACAGATGCAAGCGGGACGTGACCCGAGCTACGATACCATGGTTACCAACTCACATAAAATTTTAATTTTTAAGCTGATAGGGATGGGCCCACCAATGTACATCAATCTAACAACTTTTGAGAATAAATACAACATTAGGGGAACACAAATCTGGTCCTAGGCCACATCCCAGTATCAACAATGATTTTAATTTCGAAACCAGAAAATAATATGATACACAAGCAGGTTCTTCAACACATACTAGATCCAACAACCCTTGACATGATATAAATTGTAAATGTGTGAACAACATGTGAAGGGGTGTGTTGAGACTAAATCCAACATTTTGCATCCCAATATAATGTTTGTAGGGCCTATCCCCTTAATGCCAATTGGTTTTGAGCTAAAATCCAGACCATTACTTGGTTTTGAGGTTCCAACCAAAATCAGTTGGCTTGTGAGAGGTTTGGCCCCAGGATCATTAACTTGAGATGTATGGTTTGTGTTTATCTTGCTTTGGAGCGAAGGTGGTGAAATAGGTTTAATTTAGCCAACTATATGTGAGCAGTGGAAAGGCTGAGCTGGATTGTGTTTCCCGATTGCAAGATTACAGATTTACAGTATATGCATGTAATGTGTGATTTAGGATTTATTTGTACTATTACTTCCTACAGCTTTCTAATTTTATTTTATCTAATCAGATTATTTGGGATATAGTTTTAGTCCCATGAAGCACGGTTTTTCCATATCCTTTACTTCACTTAAGTCGTCATATGAGGTGCACATAACTTATTATGAGCTATAAGGTCTAGACACGCAAACATTAAATGATTGTTAGGATTTTAGGCTTCCCCTATAAATATATTCTCTTCACATATCCATGCAGATTGGCTGGATCCCTGTGTAATCTTTTTACTCATACTTAAAAAATGAGGACATGAGACACTATCTTGGAAAGTAATTTGGAAATCAAAGGCTCCTAGTAGAGTGATGTTCTTTGCATGGGAAATTTTGAGGGAGGCAATTCTAACCGGGGACAATCTGAGAGCTCGAGGGAGGGTTTATGTGCAAAAAGGAGGAGGAATCAGTTAATCATTTGCTTCTGCACTGCCCAGTTGCTTGGGAACTTTGGGATTCTTTCTTACTCTCAGCTGGTGGTTCTTGGGTGATGCCTAGGTCTGCTCTTCAATTGCTTCATGGTTGGGCTTCTCTAAGCAGTATTATCAATGACAGCAGATGGAAGTCTATTCCTTTTGGCGATTTGGTGGAGCGTTTGGAGGGAGAGGAATAATAGGGTGTTCAACAATGTGGAGATAGACCTCAATCGGCTTCAGAAAGAAGTGCATCAGTGTCTTCTCTTCTGGCATTCTGACGTGGTGTCATGATCAGGGGTTTCTTTTGTTAATATTATGGATAGTGTGTAGTTATTATTCTTTTGGTCTTGTATACTCCCGGTGTACAAGGACGCGTCACCTGATTTGACACTGTGATTAATATTATATTTACTCATAAAAAAAAAAATCTCTCCCTGAGTAATCTCTCTCTCATCTACTCTTACCCTACCTCTATAATCTCTCCTTCCCATACCTTTTTTTTTTTGACAAGTAATTGTAATATTAACACTGCGTCAAAAGAGGTGACGCGTCCTTGTACACAGGGAGTATACAAGACCAAAAGAATTAAATCTACAATCTATCCACTATATTAACATTAGAGTCCCCTGAACTTGAAGTCACATCAGAATGCCAAAAATCCAGCTGATGCACCTCCTTCTTTAGTTTGTCGACATCTACCTCCTCATTGTCAAACACCATATGGTTCCTCTCCTTCCAAACACTCCACCAAATTGCCAAAGGAATAGACTTCCATCTTCTATTGTTGCTTATACCGCTGGAAGAGCCCCAACCATGAAGAAGATGGAGAGAAGTCCTTGGCATCACCCAAGAAATACCTACTGCACACAAAAAGGAATCCCATAAAACTCCAACAGTAAGGCAGTGCATGAGCAAGTGATTTACTGTTTCCTCCTTTTCACACATGAAACACCTATTAACATGAACCTTTCCTCGAGCTCTCAGATTGTCCCCAGTCAAAATGACCTCCCTCGAACCTTCCCATGCAAAGAACATCACTCTACTTGGAGCCCTCGACTTCCAAATTGCTTTCCACGGATAGTGATTCCCGACCTCATTTTTTAAGAAAGAGTAGAAGCACTTTACTGAGAATATATTCCTTTTCGAACCGTCCCAGATTACACTATCCTCCCCGAAACCCTTCGGACATCATACATCATTCGGAAGATTCTAGAGATAACATCAAACTCCCAATCATGCAAATTTCTGCGGAACGAAGGGCTCCAAGAATCTATCCCATTGGAGCATTCCACCACCTCACTAACCATCTCATCCTTGTTTACGGCTATCTCAAATAAACTAGGAAAACCCATTTGAAGAGAAGTCGCGCCGCACCACTTATCCTTTCAAAATCTCACCTTCTCCCCATTTCCAATGTTAAAGGAAATCTGGTTTTCGAAGAAGTCCCAGACTTCCCAAAATTCATTTCCAAACATTTACCCCATAAGAGCATGACACCTCCTTCCAAAAATCTCCACAGCCATTTACCAAGCAAAGCCTTATTGAACTCCTTAATGCTCTTAACTCCCAAGCCTACAATCCTGATGCTACTACACACCGCTTTCCAGTTTACTAGATGATACTTCCTGTCTTCCGCAACCCTTCCCACAGAAAATCTCTTTCCAATTTCTTGATCCTCTTTACCACTGACGACGGAATCTGAAAAAGAGAAAGCATGTAGGTTGGCAAATTTGACAAAGTACTCTTGATCAGCGTTAATCTTTTTGACAAATAACGTCTCTTCCAACTCGCCAACCTTCTTTCGAATCTTTCGAGGACTGAATCCCACATCGCTAAATTCTTGAAAGCTGCTCCCAAAGGAAGACCCAGATACTTCGTAGGAAGATGACCTGCTGTGCACCCAAAAAACTGTGTCAAGCTCCCCAAATCGAAGTCTTCACCCACCGGAATTATTTCACACTTTGATATGTTAATTTTCAGTCATGGCAGCACTCACAGTATCTATGAGACTATGACTACTAGAAAGCCTGTTCTTTCTTCCTTTTCTTCCCAAATTTCCTCGCATCTTCTTCTACTCTTTCTTCAAGACAAATATCTTCTGGTATAATTCGCATGTCCCTAACTCTTCTCCAACCTGAACTCCATATCTTAAGCTCACTGCTTATATCAAGTTAGTTTGGATTTACATTTTACAATTTGAAGCTGTTTAAGCGTGGATTTAACTTGTTGGCATATTAAGTACTGTCTTCACTTTCAGTAAATCAGTCATTGCTGATTTGGGGGGTACAGAATCTCTCTGTGCTTTGTTGATGTGTGTGTTAGTGTTAACAGATTACTCCTAAAGCCCCCATGTTCATAAACTCCGGTTCGCATCAGCGTGCCTGTATCCAGACACATGTAATCATGCTGGAAAAGTGTTGGAACACTCACCTATAACGGTCAATACCAAATTGATGCAAGACAGTATCATACTCTGGATGGATTCTGCGCCAAAGGTTCATAGCAACATTGGGGTTTACTAGTTTAGGACAGAGTGTTTAGGGTTTCAAAAAAGGAAACTTAAGGAGGCTGTTCAGGCTCTATGAACAAACTTAAGATCAGTAACTTGGCCTAAAAGGTTCTTCGTGTTGTTGCTAGGGTTGACGAATCAGATAAAGTTAGTTAATTGCAACTTCTAAGACTGAAAGAAGGGATCTGGTCAAGGATTACATTCAAGCAGGACATAGTAAACCTAAGTGAAGAAAGAGGACAAATCCAAGGATCGAACTTAGGGTATTGAGCAGTACACAAGAAAATTTCATCAGTCAATGAGAAATCAGTGTTAAGTCGAGCCTAAAACCTTCCTCAATTGCACTCTTCCACAAGTTTCACAAAATTGCACCGTGGACTTGTGGCTAACATGTGTGTGTATATATGGGTGACTTCAAGAAAGCGCATAGCTCATATAAATCTATGCCACAAATTAGTTTTGGGTGTTCCAAGTCAATAACTACTCAAGGTTTGGCCACAGGATCATTACGTTGAGATGCAAAGCTTGGTGATTCCACGATGCCGAATGAAATCTCAACCAAATTAGAATCTCCATTATTAATAAGTTTTTGTGGCAATATTTGGTCTGCATATTGCAAAAGGGGCAAAAGAATGGGCAGGGGTCAAGGCCAAGAAAACTAAAAGAAAGACTGGGAATGGAGCTTTTCTAAACAATCTATGAACAAATGAAGGAAGACTATAGACCTTTTAAGTATGCAGTAGGAGTCAATGGTACCAAGAACCAATAAAAACAAACATGCTCACTAATTTGGAACGAAGTTGTTGAAAGGAGTATATTTAGGTTTTCCTATTGGAACTGAAGAGGTTGTGCCCCGGACAGTTTAACATAAGGGTACACGCATTCTGTCACGGCCATTAGCTTTCAATGCAGCCTCGCTCTTGTATTAGGAAATAATTTAGCATTTCATGGATGTATATAGATATCTAGTTAACACTATGTTCCATACTGGTCTGAGATGTTGCAAGTATCATTTAGTTTGTAAGTTTTCACCTATTTGATTATATTTCTCTTGGAGCTCTTTATGGACTACTTTCCAGGAAATAAGCATTGGCCTTTCCAAAGTGCATCTTCTGTCCTAACCAAAAAGGCAAGCCAAGACCAGCGAAAACAGAGGCAATGCAGGAATCCACCTAGGCTATGGTCAGAGGGTAAGGCAAAATTAAGAATGCATAACCAACCAAAACCGCTGATGTAAGTTTCAAAAGATTCAAAACAATGTGAGGTCTACAAAAATAAGATCTATTATGTCTCCAATTAGATTACTTCACAAATCCTCCCGTGAACAGATGATAACAGGTTATTTGGCAAGGGGGCAAGGTGTGTGTGTGTGTGTGTGTGAGGTGTTATTTAATGTGCCTATTGCTCATTGATTGGTATTGAACACTTGAATCCTGCTCCAGACAGTTATATCTGTTCTACAACGTTCCAAAAGATGTGGAAACAAATGAAGATTGATGACATTTGCCTAGTTCACAAAAGAACTACAACAAAGTATTAAAGGCATATGACTTCAAGCTTGTTGGAAGATACAAATACCAGCACTGCATATATGTATGCTCTTAACATTTCAGAGAATAGGGAAAGAATGAAACTTTATTTAAGGAGTAAAATATGGGTTCTGAACGAATGTGTAACTCACCCTTACAACCACCCATATGCAGCATTTGAAGTTTATAAACTGGTTCCTGAGAATCATTTTTACGCTTCGTGTCCCAGTAAAATTATCAGAATTAGAAATACAGGAGCAGAGAGCCAAAATTGACTGTTGCCCAAAACAAGTGTCACAAACCACAATGGAGTGTAGATTTATACATCTGAGTATTGAAACAGCTATGCCAGCATCAGTCAGCAACATGCAACCTTTAAGATTTAGGTAGCACAAGGAAAAACAGACTTCGGATATTTTCTGGAGATCAGAATCTGGCAGAAACATTGAGAAAACATGCAAGTAGGTCAAGCAAAAACCAAAAGATAACTATCAGAACTGAAAGACTCCAGCATTTAGTTGGGAATGGAATCATGGATCTTGGGCTTGTTTGTTAACCATTTCTGTTTCATTTTTAATTTTTTTTGGTTCTAATTTTTGATGAAAAATAAGCTTCCATCAGTATAGCTCATGGACAAGCTAATGAACTTTATTTGGCTCGTCTATGAGAGAGTATGTGTGCATGTGTATCTATACACACACACACACATATATATATATATAACCCAATTGACATGCACTAAACAAAAGATATGGATAGTTTTATACCGCTGAAATCAATTCGACCCTCCAATGTGAGTTTTGTAATACTGGATGGCAATGCTCTAGATGGATAAGAAAATGAAGAACGCAAAGTAGAGATATCAGGATCAAAAGATCCTGTTGGTACTTGAGGTGTCGTATCTGGACAAGAGGATAAAATTGGAACCTCTGTTGTTATAGCTGGACTGACATCTACAGTCAGGTCAATCTCACAAAGTAATGGACATCTCTTCACCAACTGGCAAAATTTTATGGTCCTGAAGCTCAAAAAGTAAACCGCCTTCAATATTCTTAAAGATGGAAAGGATTTGCTGAAGCACTCAATGGCTGTCTCAAGATGTAGCAGTGGGCAACTGGAAATATCAACCTCCTGCACTGCTTCAAAGATCAAGGTCGGCCACAATTCCCATGAAATCTGATTTTTATTTCCATCAAGCCGTTCATAGTTGTTAGTAGATTGTTTAATACGTTTACGCAACATAGGATCCAAACTATAAGATAATGGAAGCATAGCCAGGAGCAAAATCGCTGGTTTCATCTGTGGAAAACCCGAAAGATCAACTCGCTGCACGTGGAAGGAAAAACTACTTGCAATTAGCAAACAAAAGGTGCACCAAGAAGTGCAAAGCAATCTCAAGTCTCTGATTTCACAGTTACGTTTCAAATTAAATAAACATTTAAAGTTCTTAGCTGGTAGAGCTACACAATTGTCTGAAAGTAAGTGATATCAATATTTGCAATTTGACAAAATAATTGATTCTCATAGAAACTTCACATTTAAACAACTATAATGTTCTCTTCCTACATAAACCTCTCAAGACTTTTTCTTCTTCCAGTTTCAAATAAAATTGTTGATTTCTCACACACCTGGTTTTAAATTGAAGCGTCTTATCACCATTCTCATTGGACTCCTTTCTCGTTACATTCACATAGTAAAATTGCATTTAGAGAGTGCAAAGAATTTAAATGTATTCCCATATTATTTATTTCACTTTTTATCCTAACCTTTTTGTACTTGAGAGATGTTTGAGAAAAAAAAATAGAAAAGGAAAAGGAAATGAGAATAAACTTTTCGGCGGACCCTACCACCCGGCGGGGCGGGGCGAACCAACCCCCCAAAAAATAGTTGCTAGATTACTGCTTGTATCAAACATCATGTAAAGAGAGAAACACACACGACCTCAATCAAATATTCAAACTACATACATATATCCAGTAGAAATTTAAACTTGAAAATTAAAAGCAATTTTTTTCTTCAAACTGCATACTGACCACATATATCAACCTTCCAAGCTATCAAATAGTAATTTGAAGCTACCATTCAATTTTCTTCAAACACAGATATCAATTAGGTTGAAATTGAAATCCACACCTCACTCCACAACACCATCCTCGTCTCACCGATTCAACCCAGCAGCGCCGCCGCCGCCAATCTCCCCTCCATCGTCGCCGCGCTCGTCCTGAACACCTCTGAAATTGATCGGCCGGTGATGAGAGAGAGTGGATGTTGTGGTGTGTGTGTGTGAAAGAGAGAAAGAGAGGTGATGAGGTAAAGAGAGTGGCGGTGGGTAGTGACATATGACAGTGAGCACCAGTAGTGGTTGCCGGTTGATGTTTAAAGTCTAAGAGAGAGAAAGAAGGAAAATAGTTGGATACATATGGAATAGATCATAGATGGTATACAGAGGGGGGGAGAAGAAAAAGAGTGACGGATGAAGTCTTGGTAGGTTTCCTTTGAATGGTATACAGTGGGGGGGGCGGGGAAGAAAGAGAGTGACGGCTGAAGTCTTCAAAGAAGAAGGGTAGGTTTCTCTCTTCAAACTTATAAATTGTAATCAACGGACTAGATTAGTTGGAGTAGTGTACTAATTAGAAAATGCTAGACCAACCTGCCCCGCTTCAACCTGTGGTCCGCATGGGTCAAACCTGTTCGGTCAGCATCCTAGCAGAATCAAGTTTTATCAACCTAACCCAACTTTTTTAAGAGGCGGGCCGGATTGACCCAATGGGCCTGGCCCATTTTGACAGCTCTATTTCTAAGACTCTCCCATAACTCCAGGGTAACAATTCCCTTCCCTTCGGTCCAGCCCAAGGAATAGTATACATGCAAACAAGGCCTCATCCTAGCAACTTGGTTAGTACATTGATCCTGTTTCAGTATTATGCTCTTTCGAAAAACAAGATGGATTACTCCAAGACCACAAACTACTATGTTTGTTAAACATTTCACTTTGATCAAATATCTTTTGGACCACCGTCAGAGCCGATCACATTACTGAGCACTTTTAGATCTACATCAATATTCCGCTGCACTTTGTTTACTGTCAAAGGATAACATAGATTCCATCTTCAGTGGATGGCATGTTTCCCACCATGTTTTGTAGGTTTGATAGAGCATAGAGCTAAATGTAACAAAAAATTCAGGATTCTATTTTTTAAGTACACTCAAGGTATTTAGATAGAAAAAAGTGCTTGTATCTTAGAGATCAAGCTCTTCCTTTTAATCTTATGACAAGGTACTGTCTGTAGTTTTGGGCACTTTTCAGAGGGATCTCTATCTTGGTTATATAGAGAAAATCAAAGGCGAGTGTTCAAGCTCTTGAGGGTTTTCATTTTAAACTTTTTACTCGTGCTTCTTTTTAACTCTTAGATGGGCTGCTTATCCTGTATCCTCGTATATTTTTTCAAACATTTCAAGATAAAATCTTTATTTGTATCTCCTCCCCAACCCCAACCCCAAGAAAAGTAACTTTTAGGTTTAACAAGGAAAACCTTAGTAAATTCAGTCAATCGGATTCTGAGACTGCTCAAGTCACCATCATCCAAGACATCCATTGAGCTTGAAGGTTGTTGCTTCACCAAGGTAATGATTCCCTTAATGCTTTCATCTGCAAACTCTGAGAAATATAGGCAACTTCTTTTCCCTAAAGCATTAACCAGATTCTCTTATTCATTGGAAAAAATAACGAATAGTAGTAATGTATAGTGCAGCAATCTAAGAAAGGCACAAAAAAGAAAAAAATAATGGCAAGAAAATTGAATATACCAGCAACGAACCACAGAGGTAAAAGGCTTATGCGAATCTGTAAAGAACAAACGGAAGTGAGCGCTTCAAGTAAGTGTAATAATGCACAAATATTTTTTTCTTTTTTTTTAATTTCCAATATAATGCACAAATTTTAGAAACTTATATGCATTCAAAGATACTTCACATGCCAATTATGCATATACCTTCACAATGCACCAAATCATCAATTATTGATTTTGTATAAAAAGATCAACAAAGGCCAAGACTGTGGCACATCTTTGTACAGACATAGGTTCAGAGTACATTACAAGGAGAAAACACCACCTCTCAACACAGTATTTCTGGGACATCACAAATTAGAAATTGGCCTAAATTTTTCGAATGCAGTGTCAAAGTAGTTCATTTCCTTGTTTAAGGTTCCTTTAACAAAAAAATACACTGTTGTTTCATGTATTAACTCAAGAAAACATAGCTCTAGAAATCCATCAAAAACGGCCCCAGGTACCACTTTGACACACCAAGCCTACCAAGGATACCTCAAGGTCCTCAATAGAAGACCATAGCTTGAAACAGTCACCAAGTAACATCATAAGCTAAGGAATCGATCTGTAGAGTGACTTGTGTCCCCCGGCCCCCAAGCTTCCTTACGCTAAGCTCAGAAGGATGTTAATTAGATAACTACTTGATTCGACAATGCAATACTGCTTTTTAATAGAAACATGAGTTAGAGCATTGACCAAGAAACCATATAGTATTTTTAGGGCCCAAAAAAAAAAAAGACCACCCCAAGTATGCACCAAATCCACTTTACCACTCCAATCGACATTTGTCCCACTTACATACCTCATGTTTAAATTTTTCCACAATCCACATAAACCTTGGCAAGGATGAGCATTAGAAATGTTAAACGGAAATTAGCATTTGCAATTCACGGAGGGGTATTTCAGTAATTTGGCATTCTTCTTTTCTTATTTCTTTACTTTATTGCACACTAACTTAATTTTCCTTCACTGCTCAGTTTATCTCTTCCTATCTCCTCCTCTCCAGCCCACGGCCAATCTCATTTCCCATGCAACTATATATAACCAAAACTCCATTAAAGAACCTAAAACCTCCCCGCATTCAACAAACAACTTAATTAACACTAAACCTCTACACTTTGTCTCCCTTGACATACAACTTTATAATTTTTTGTCAATGACCAAACAATTAAAATAAGCAATTGAATAAGAAAAAGAAAATGAAGACAACAATTATTCATGACTTGAGTATTTTTTTTCTTCGATTATGAATAGAACAGAGGCAACCTCATAACCGATTTTGTGAAATGAGAAAGAGGTACTTGTTACAGAGTTGATTAATCAAATGATGGATTAGATCAAATAGGATGGTTGACGCAGGTGGAGGTGGGTAGACTGTAGAGTTGATGTGCATTCTTGGCTTCGTCTTCGCCGGAGGTGTTGAGATTAACGCAAGGGAAAAACTCTAGGCTTCTTTCTTATTTACTCCCCCCATATCGTTCTTTTTTCCCTACTTTCCTTTATTCTACGTCTAAAAAATTTGGCCACTTAAAATTCCAATGCAAATTTATTGAATAGTTTCTTAAGAGACCCCTTACCAAATTAAGTATTTATGTGGTTTCTTTGCTTCATGGTGATATACAATAGCATTAAATAGGGGCACAAATGAAATTAAACTGTGGTTGTTGAAGCATTTATTATGAATCTTAAACTACGAGCTTTTGTGTAGTGGTCAATATAAACGAGACGGAATGAGTATTTATTTATTCATTGTTTGCTTCAATAGCAAGAAAGCTAAAATTTCCACACCCAAATGTCTAGCAAATTGCTCTATCCATGAAATTCATAGACACTCAAAAATATAAATGGAAAAACACAATTGTTCATGGAGGAAATTTCTATCACATACCCACCATTTCTAAATCGATCCAAAAGAATAATAAGCAGTCGTCGAAGGAGGACTCAGGGTCAAGGTAACATACTTCACCGGCGAAGGCATGGTATTTGAAGAGGCAGTTGGTTTCTTTGCATAAGTTTTCATAGGTGGAGCGGCAGTGGTAGATGGGAATTGTGAAGTGGGGGAGGGAAAGGTTGTAAGTGATTTGAGGTAAGTATATCCTTGAATTGAGAGGCAGAGACTTTTGATATGAAGTGGTTGAAGATGTGGGTTGGAATTGGGGTAGACACACAAGGTGGAAATTTAGAAGAAGGATGAGGGCTGCCATTGTTAATGGCGGTTAACTGGCTGCAGGGGGTGAGTGATTGGCGTGAAGAAAAAAACTTGGAAACAGTATCGCTGACCTATGAGAAATAAAGAGAATAATAAAAGATAATTTACTTAAATATCCCTCTTGTGGATGTCAAATGCCAATTTCCACTAATGTCCATCTTGGCCAAGGTTTTATGTGGGAGTTGAGATGAATTTAAACATTAGGTATGTAAGTGGGACAAATTTCAACCGGAGCGATAAAGTGGGATTTTGCGTTGGGGCCTTGGGGGGTAATATATATTTTGGCTATATGAAGCCACAAACTTTATTTTACACAGGAGTATAGATGTGGGGCCAAGCGATATGTTTTATGCGTCCCTCAAATCTTCATGCTTAAAGAACAATACCATCATTTGAGATCGTCATATATAAGCACTTTATTCCTCTTTATTACATTTTTTTCCATGAGAGGGAGTGGTTTTGGGGGGGATCCATCATAGCAAAATCATACTTCACTTTCTAAGGACTAAAACATTTCATAAATACCTGTCTAAAAATATCAATGCAATCATCTTTGGTACTTTTTTCTGCGTTAGCTGCAACCCAGAGTAAAAGCGCATCAGAAAGATGCTTCTCGCTGAAAGGATAACTATAGTATCAGCACTAATGACACCACTACTTCTACTTGACATGTACAAGGCAAACTGAGGCTAACCAACCTGTCAATAGTCAGATGGGGATGTTTTATACAAGATTGTAGCAAGCCATATGGAACATCACCAAAAGAGTTACAGGACATGGCCCACATCTGCAGAAAGAAAGTATCAAGTATCAGGTACCTTCTGTGAGAAATAGAAGAGTAGCACATAAACAAAGGCCTGAACAATGAAGTGACAATATTAGCTGAAATTGCTCATCAATTTCTTGTAAAAACATTGTCGCTGACAAATTCCTCTAATCACTGTGCCACCATATGCTACAAGTGCAGGTAATTGAAGGCCTTTCTATCTTTTCAGTGGCATCACACAGAATTGAATCCATTTTTGTCCAAAGTCATCAAGCTTCTTATTGATTGTAATAATCAACTATGTTGAATCTAGAAGGCACACAGAATCAATTAAATAAACTCACAGACAGACAAAGAACCCCACACAAACATGAAATTTCAAATTATTACGGGCTCTAGCGCGAGATCATGAGATATGCATGCAGTAAACTCAGACCCTTTATCAATAAGTACTTTGTTGTTGGCTTATGCTATTCAATGGCTTTAAAAGGTCCATATGGTCCATCAATCTCATTTTCAATACAGAGGATGCTATCTCTTCACAGCAAAAAGTTCACTACATTTTCTTTGACCCATTCATAATTTAGAGTAATTAAATATATATATTCCTATATCTTGGATAGTTTGTAGATTTAATTTTTTGGTCTTGTATACTCCCTGTGTACTGTGTACAAGGACGCGTCACTTGATTTGACGCAGTGTTAATATTACGTAGGCTTGTGTTCATTACACCCTTCCCAGGCACCCATAACGGCGGGAACCACATACACTAGACAAGTAGATTAAACTTTTGGAGTACCAAGATAATATTCATGCTTAAATTAAAAAGACCAAATAGCTGCCAGGTGTAAGGCACTTCAACTTTGGTTACTCTGCTCTCCTCCAAACAACATATTTTTAAGCTATGATCTAGGTGATGCCAAATGGAAGAGGAACTCCAATGGAATTGGCATCAAGTTGAGGTTAGGATACTTTGTTGTTATTTATATACAAATTAACTGTAATTAGCTGTTATTAATTTATTAATTCAACTATTAGTTAGGGATAATTTAATCTTCTAGTTAATTATGGTCTTATTTTAGAATATTCCTAATAGAATTAGGGTATAGAATGTTTGATTGAACTATAAATATTCATATAATGCACGAAACGCTTCGTTATTAATCAGAATAGAAAATATTTTGGCAATCGAGTCTGTGAGCTTTGTGACTTTCTACCGATCCTTTGTGATGGATAATATGCTCCCCACCCCCCTCTCATAATTACCTGCAGACTAGTGGATCCTTTGTGAAGGTGACACAAACAGTTACTTTTGTATTGTTGGAACGGGATGGCTCGATTACCCTGACAATGGGCCATGGGCCAAGTCCTCGTGCTTTTGGGCTTTTGGCAGGAATGCGGTCGCATCATGCTTGGCCAAAGCGGTCGCATCCTAGGACAAAGCGACCGCATCACTTTGGTAGAAATCCGGAGGATGTTTCCATCGGCAGAGCGAGAGAATGCGACTGTATTCGTGCGGTAGATTGGTTTCTCCGGTTTTCTTGTTTATTCAGTTTAGGGTTTGATATTTGATCACTATATATAATTATAACCCTAGAATGTGTACACGGTTGGCATTAAAAAATTTCAATAATCTGTTGCCCCAATCTCTCTCTCTCTATTCTCTTTTATTGATCTTGGATTACACTGTTAACTTTTTGCAAAGTCTTCCGTTGTGCACAACATGTATCTTTACAGCATTCTTAGTTGTTGTGAAACCTGCAGAAATCGAATTCCACATATCCCATCATCAAGTTCCGGAAGGCATCATTCTATCCTTCTATCTATTATCATTCTATCATTTTCTGTTCTGTTGCTCTGCAATTACTCCATCTGTGCTCAATCTTTCTTTAATTTTCTGCCTTCTTCAGCAATATCTATTCTCATTAAGAATTTGAGAGGCTTCAGAAGTCAGTCCCCAGTCAGTTGACATTCTCATGAAAAAACTAAGAGTCAAGACATCTGCTGAACCCAGTTTCTTTTCTTAAATCCTTCACTCCATCCCAGTAGACACAGCATCATATGCTCTTCTGCGGTTACAGAACCATTCAAAGCACTTTAAACATTATCCTTATAAGTCTCAAGAAATCACGAAAGATAGTTACTGTTAGCGGGAGGAGTAAGACTGTGAGAGCTACATGCCTAATTCCTTCTTAAGCTAAACAGGAAGAGGTTCTAGCAATAAATCCTAACACTCCTGCTGAAGCTGGAGCATTGATACCCTCTTCATCCAGGGTCGTACTAAACCATGAAAGAAAATTACTCAATAGAAGACCAAATTGCTTTTCTAGAATAATAGCGGAGTGTACCGCTTTCTTTCTTTTTTTAAATAATCAGTTTATTCCATAGTTCTCGTCAAATTCATACAATTTCAGCTTAGAATAATTTGCCTTATCTGAGAGGGTCCATTTAAAGATGGAAAACTAATAAAGAAACTGTGTGACTATTAAGCTGATTTTTCAACCTGTATCACTACTATCTGTAGAAATAAAATGTAAAGAAAAAATAAATGGGAGGGCAAGACAGCACAGCCTCATATCATCTTGAGTTATTGTGTCCATGTCCAAAAATAAACCATAAACTTGTATTATTATAAACTTAAGCACCAAAGAAACGCCTAGGATGAGAAACAGAATAAGAGACAAGAGCATGAATATCAACTCTAGACTTGCACAATGCAACATGTATTCTGGAACAACGATTAAACCAAGTTTTACAGAGCAAGAATTTATAGAAACATTAGTACTTTCTTCCATCTTGAGCTACCTGCATTCTATTTGATGTACATTAATCTCACGTATAAGTTTCAAGACCATAATATTAACCACCAAGTCCTAAAAAGTGAGCCAAAACCCAAATGTGCTTCTAGACCAAGTATCCAGGCATAGATGGTGATAGTAGAGCTAAGCAAAATTTAACTACGTACAAAGTTCTTTGCGAGATAGCTCGTACATAGTTCAGGAATGAAGTCAATGGCTGCAACATATTCAACTTTAATTAATCAGATATGAATCCACAATGTAAAATCCAACCTAACAAAAAGAGAACGATCTTCCTCATCAACCATATCTGACTATAAGAATCATATGATACTCACCGTGCTCTAAACCAAACATCCAGATATGGTTCAAATTATCTAGTTGCATTAAAGAAATGTCGTTGATTGAAGTTGTCTCCACCAGCCACCTCTTACAGTTGAAGAGAAGCATCTCCACACCAAAAAATAGTGCACCCTATTAAAAGAATATTGTTACAAAAGAGAATCAAAATTATACATTTCCTTCAGATAGAAACTTCTTTCAGACAATAAAACGTTCCAATCAGTTTCATTCTATCCTCTTATTTGAGAAGAAATGTACAAGAGCTAGTTGATAGCAATCATTATAGTACCATAGAGCAAAAGAGGAGATTTTTATGGGGAACAACACCTTAAAATTCTAAACGGCAATGCATTTAAGAGATGAGAAATAAATCTGCTCTCCGGAAACTGTATTTAAAATCCAATGAATTAAATAAAAAGTGCATCCGAATAGATCAGCCACTCGATTACTATGGAATTCAGAGTCTAGATCCAAAGACATTCATTTATCAAGCTAATTCAGAATAAGCACAGAAAAACTATTTATATATTTGATAGTTTCATGCACTTACCAAATTTTTTGCATTCAACTAACAGTAGGTCACAACCGAAAAGTGTATATGTTTGAATCATCTCTAGGTACAGAAACCTAAGAGATCATATCGATTAGAAATCCATCATCATAGGTACCTCAATACTAATTTGTTTTCCTGGTTATTTCAGTCATCTAAGTGAGCATCTTGCTTTGAGGTCAATCCCACTCGAAAATACCCCATCAATGTCCCTAAAATTCAGATCTAAACGTAAGCAAGTGGAGTATAGTAATTGATATGAGATTTATGAGGATAGTATTTGCAGAGTACAGATGAGGACTCACCTCAACGATTGAATCAATCTGAAGGTATATAGAAAAAACACTAATATGCTTGGATGGAGTATTGTTGTTAGTTAAAATTTGCAGAAAATGTCACAGGAACTTTTTTTTTTTTTGATAAGTGAAGTAAGTAATATTAACTTGCGCCAAAAAGGTGGCGCGATAAAAAGGAAATTATGTAGTGTAATGAAATAAAAATAAATGGTACAAAGGGAGCATGGAAGCAGCTCATATTGTGCTACTGAAGCACACACGATACACGAGATATTTACTATTCTGTAACTTTCCAAACGTAACTCATTATCAAATGGTACTTTTAGTGGTTAATGGTATCTAATATCCATAACATCAAACAGACCTTTTTATGATTGATTACTAGTTATCATAAAGTTATCAGATATCATTTTCTAAAAGGGGGCCTTCATCAAAATTAGCAGTGATGCTGATTTGGGTTCTTATTTATGCAATGACAAACTGTTCAACATGTAAGCACTCCCAAATAGTTGATTCATCGCCATTTGATTCAGTTAAATGATATTGTTATGAACAAAATTATCTTTGCATTAAAGATTAGTGTTGCAGTAGAGGAAAGTATATGGGAAGAAGAGGAAGAGGAAGAGGAAGAGGTGGAGAAACAAGGTGTGAATTATGAGGAGAATAGATGACAATCTCATCATTTGTTTTTCTTGTATTTTTACTCATTGGCTGTCTGTTAACCCTTCTAAAGCTAAACTTTTTTCCTAAACCCCATACAACCATTATCTGTCACTTTAAGATACTCCTCTAAAAGCGGGGGGATGCGGGGAGTCAGTTTATTCAAGTAAAACCTCAAGGAAGTACATCCTATACAAGGGCATACCCTTGGCAAAGTTAAAAAACCACAACCATTCAGCTAAGCTAGAAATCATAATAGGTTCTTTTGACCTTGTTTCAAGTCATAACTCTTCATGTCCTATTTCCTTAGTAATCTGCATTATGACCACATCATTGGTATAACTTGTATGCATAAAGTCATAAACATCCTTCGGTTTCTTTCCTTCCAGATGTTGTAGACTGCTGCTGGTTAAACCATTTTTTTCACTCTAACTTCAAACATTTGCCTTTGAAGGCACTGATGCTGTAGTCTAATATATAAGTCCATTTTTGTATAGTTGACCCTTGATTTCACATCTCTTCATAGCCTCACATCTCTTCATAGCCTCACATCATATAACTTCAGAAAGAGGCAGTGGCGGATGCAGAGATTTTCCCAACCGGGTGAACAAATTTAATTTTTTTTTGATAAGTAAGGTATATATAAAAATCAAAAGCGGCAAATAAGGAGCCGCAGCCTATTTACACAGGAGGGAAACTCCAATAATTACAAATTACAAAAATTCACTACAAAGTCAGCAAAAGAATTGACCTCAGACCTAACACCATCACTACACCAAAAAAACAGCAGCTGAAGCAACTCATTCTTCAGCAACGACACAGATCTTTCCACGTTATCAAAAACTCTCTTATTCCTTTCTTTCCAAATCACCCAGCATACTCCCAAAGGAATAGTCTGCCAAATAAAATCTCTCCGTTTCCTCTTGTGCAAGGACCAACAGAGGAAGAGATCCTTAATGGATTCCGGCATGGCCCAAGACAAGTTAAAAATGTGAAAAATGTAGTCCCACAAGGCACCTGCTACCGGACAGTGAAGCAAAAGATGATCAACACTCTCACCATTACATTTGCACATATAACACCAGCTCACTACCACCTTCCCGCGTCTCCTAAGATTATCCCCTGTAAGAATGGTTTCGTTCACCGCTTCCCAAATAAAGAAAGCAACTCTAGCCGGAGCTTTAGACTTCCAAATAGCTTTCCAGGGAAACAGACCCCTTCCCCCAAAATCTGAACCAAAGTAGTAAGACTTAACTGAGAACATTTTGTTTTTAGCCCTATCCCAGATGACCTTGTCAACACAACTCGTATCCAGGTGCTGAGAATAAAGCAACTCAGAGAGCTGGAGGAAACTCTGCACTTCCCAATCCTGAAGAAACCTTCTAAAAACTGGGTTCCAACTAATCGAACCTCCTTCGAGCGAAATAATATCACTGATCAAAACTTCTTTGTCACTCACAATGCTAAAAAGACTAGGAAAGGCTCTCCATAGCTCCACGGGACCACACCACCTATCCAACCAAAATCTGACCGAAGATCCATCTCCTACTTTAAAAGAGATATTTCTAGTAAAAACGTCCCACCCTTTCCGGATTCCTTTCCAAACTCCCACCCCATGAGACAAGGAAACATCCTTAGGAAACCAAAGATGATTTCCTTCCCCATACTTGCTCACCACCAATCTCCTCCACAGAGCGTCCTTATCGATCAAGAATCTCCACAACCATTTACCCAACAAATTTAATAAAGTTTACAAATCATAAATTCATAAATGTCCCCTACGCATTTTCATACTTTGAAAACGTTTAATTACATCATCATTTGTAACACTCTTAAGCAAATTTTTTTTCAATAAAACATACAAGACAATCATTTAAAAATTGATCACAAATTCGGTTTCGTAGATCCGTCTTGACAATATTCATTACAGAGAAGCATCTTTCCACGGTTGCTGTTGCTACCGGCAAAATCAATGCTAACTTTAAAAGCCGATACACCAATGGGTACGACAAGTATTTTCGTGTTTGCACTAGCAATGTAGATAGATTAACAAGCCCCTCCAATCGACTGAATGTGTTTGTGATATTTATATGTTTGTGATAAAACATGTTACACCAAGACCCCCCAAACATATACCTTACACCAACTAAACCCTTAATACTTCTAACACTCCCCCTCAAGCTGGAGCATAAATGTTATGCATGCCCAGCTTGTTACAAATAGATCTTATTCTTGTGCCATTTAAAGACTTCGTGAAAATATCTGCTAGTTGATCGCCAGTCGGAACAAAACTCGTGGAAATTATTTTCTCTTGAAGTTTCTCACGAACAAAGTGACAATCAAGCTCAATATGCTTTGTTCGTTCATGAAACACGAGATTAGATGCAATATGAATAAGCTGCTTGGTTGTCACACCACAACTGCATAGGCATTGGATTCCGATACCGATCTCCCCAAGTAAACGAATCCACACTAACTCGCAAGTAGCATGAGCCATAGCCTGTATTCTGATTCAGAACTTGATCTTGACACAACCGATTGTTTCTTACTCTTCCAAGAAACCAAGTTACCCCTAACAAACACGCAATATCCAGAAGTAGATCTCTTATCTGGGGATCCTTCCCAATCCGCATCAGCAAACCCTTCTACTCTCATATGTCTATGATCTCGATATAGTATGCCTAGCCCTGGAGCTCTCTTAAGATACCAAAGAATCTTCACAGCAACCTCCCAATGTGTACTCGGAGAGGACATAAACCGACTTACTACACTAACAAAGAAATGCAATATCGAAGTCTCGTCAAGATGGTTCAATTTCCCAACAAGCCGTCAATATTTCTCCGGATCAGCAAAGCTTTCACCCCCTTCAGCTGTAAGTTTCGTATTCGGATCCATAGGAGTCTCGGAAGGCTTCTGGCTCCCAACATGCCTGCCTCACTCAACAAGTCACACACATACTTTCTGCAGGGACAAGAAGATGCCTTGCTTGCAGAGCAACCTCAATCCTAGAAAGTATCTCAAATTACCGAGATCCTTCGTTTGAAACTTTTCCTGAAGGAACCGTTTTAGTGCACTAATACCTGCACTATCACTTCCCGTGATGACAATATCATCCACATAAACAACCAGTAAAATGATTCCTTCACCCTGCTGATAGAATACTGAGTGATCACTCTGACATCTCATAAGCCCGAACTCAAGCACTACCTCACTAAATCTCCCAAACCACGCACGTGGAGATTGTTTTAACCCCGATATAATGACCGTTTCGGTCGCAAACCAACCCGGACTCCCTTGAGCAACAAACCCCAGGAGGTTGCTCCATGTAAACCTCCTCGTAAATCACCATGAAGGAATGCATTTTTGACATCCGATTGATAAAGATGCCAATGAGAAGAGGCAGCAAGAGAGATAAGTAAGCGAGCGAGGCAGCAGCTTAGCAAGCGGAGAAAAAGTGTCTATATAATCAACCCCATATGTCTGAGCATACCCCTTTGCAACAAGGCGAGCCTTAAGGCGCAAGCCAAAGAACCATCCGGGTTGACCTTAACAGCATAGACCCATTTGCACCCAATAGTATGTTTACCTGATGGCAATGGAACCAAATCCCAAGTTTGATTGTGCGTAAGGGCAGTCATTTCCTCGTCCATAGCTGCCTTCCAGCCAGGATGACCCACTGCTTCAGACACAGACTTAGGAAGAGAATGAGACTCAAGGACACTAACAAAGGCACAAAGATCGGGGAGACAAACCATCATAACTAACAAAGTTAGAAATAGGATGTAACGTCAACTACGTTTACCTTTTCTAAGAGCAACGAATATCAAGATTAGAAGGTACCTCTACGGAAGGCTGGATCGGGCGGCGATGGTAGAGACGGACTCAAGCGGGAAGCGGGAGGCAGAGGCATATTCCCTTGAGAGCATGTGTGTCGGGTGTAAACTTGTTGAATAGGAGGACGAGGTAGATCGCGGGAAGGGAAAGAAGTGGACTCCACAACCCGATAGAGTAGAAAATCATCATCGGGAACAAACTCAACAGGTGGAATATCCGATGTAGGGTAGAAGGACACCGACTCATGAAAAGAAACATCAGCAGAAACCAAATATCGATTCAAGTCAGGAGAGAAGCATCGATATCCTTTTAAAGTACGAGAATAACCCAAAAGATACACTTGAGTGCCTTAGGATCTAACTTGGTGACATTAGGGCGATGATCACGAACAAAGGCGGCCCAGAATATCTAGGAGACACGGAATAGAGACTCAGAAGGAAACAAGACTTGATGAGGGATCGCTCGGAAAAAACGAGAAGATGGCATACGGTTGATAAGATGACAAGCGGTTAACACTGCATCCGCCCAAAAAGGTTTAGGAACATGCATACGAAAGCGAAGCGCGAGCAACCTCAAGGAGGTGGCGATTTTTCTCTCAGCAACACCATTTCTTTGAGGAGTATCGATCAAGAGGATTGGTGGAGCATGCCATGAGCTAACATAAATTTGGAGTAAACAGTGGAGAAATATTCTTGAGCATTATCACTGCGAAGATGTTTGACAGGCACACCAAATTGAGTTTTAATTTCAGCACAGAATGCAGAAAAAATATCAAATAACTCAGAACGATGTCTCATTAAATAAATCCAAGTAACACGAGAATGATCATCCACAAAAGTAACAAAATACCTATAACCTAACTTGAGACAATAGGACTAGGTCCCCAAATATCGAATGAACTACATCAAATGGGGCATGCCCATTTATTAACCCTAGAAATATAAGAAATGCGATGATGCTTTGCAAGCGACAAACATCACATCAAAAGCGGTAAAGATGAAAGATCGGACATAATTTCTTGAGACTCGACATAGACGGATGACCCAAGCGACAATGGATTTGAAAGCGAGGACAAAGAGGCACTCGAACACGCAGCTGGAGTAGATGAAGCCTCAAAAATAAAGTCCTCCGGACTCACGCCTCTACCAATAATCCTTTTAGTCACGATCTGAAAGATGCAATGAGTGGGAAAAAATGAGACATCACGATTATGATCACGGGTAAACTTACTAATAGATAGTAAATTGAGCGGAAAACCGAGGAATGTATAAAAGCAGAGAGGATAATGAAAGAGAGGATGTGAGACAAATATCACCTGCCCATAACTTGAAGCGGATAGACCCATTAGCTCTGTAACACTCGGTAATGTCGAAGATGGAAGGAATGAAGAAAAAATACCTCTGTTGCCACTCGGATGGTCGGAAGAACGGAATCAATAACCCATTTACAAGGAGAGGAAGAAACAGCAGCGGTGGGCATACACATGCGGACAAAAGTAGCGAGTGGAAGAAGCGGAAGAAGCGTCTGGGGTATATCTCGCAAACTCATCATCGGTCATCCGTATTACCTTACCCTCGCTAGGTTGAGGCGGTTGGGGTGGGGAAGCGGACTTCAGTGTGAGAGGCAACATGCATGCTCGATCACCGGGCGGTTTACCATGCAACTTCCAACAATTACGAACCACATGATTCGTATCCCAGCGGTGATAACAAGTGCGAACCTCTCTACTCTCCCTACCTCCACCACGGCCACCACGACCACCATCACGACCTCCTCTGCGGAAGATCGACCACGCGACCACTAGTCTCAGGACCCCGATTAGGGTGAGATGTCGACTCACAAGTGCGGAGGAATCACCAATGCTAGTGGGGCCAGCGAAGATGACTCGAGAGAGGCCGAAGCACACGAGAGAACACATCTGAAGAGAGCCAACACTTGTGCGATAAAATTTGAGGCGGCGATCTTGAACTCGGATCTCAAACCGGCTAAAAACCAAGAATAATCGGATGTTCTCGTTGTGTGTGCGCATAGTACTAACATCGGTACTCAAAGGAAGCAAGAACTCCATTCGATCGCCAATTTCTTGTAGTCCGCAAAATCTTAGGTAACACTACGACCTTGTTGATCTGGCGAAACATAGCACACGACAAGTCATACATCCGGTTCATGTTATCCTTGCCCCATACAACACGACTAAATACTCCCACAAATCACGAGCATTGGAAGTATGAGCTACCAATTCAGCCGTCTCATCATCCATGGAATTCATGAGCTTCAATACAAATCGGCGTCGGCGCGGACCCAAGCGACATCGGTAGAGTTAAGCGTAGTGAGATGATCTTCCTTATTTTGCCCTTTTAAATTCATTTCAACAACCCGCCGCCACATTAAATAATTCTTGCCCGTTAATTTCTTGTCAGTAATTTTTGTGCTAGTGGAGAAAACCTCGAAACCATGGTTTTTAGACTCGTAGTCCCCATTACGATGTCGACATCGAAAAACCAACAAGCAACCAAAGCAGAACCACGAAACAAGACTAGGTGGCTGATCTAGCCTAAAAAACCCCTAAAAACTTGTTGAATCAAAAAACCAACCTTGAATCGAGAGACTACTGAGGCTCGAGGCGACCAGATCGTGTTGGTCAGAAAAAATCCGGCAAACTTCTCGGCAACCGTGAGCGATTTTTCGACCTCAGACGGCGGCGATTGGGCAGACATGTGCGCTAGGCGGGCGACACAAACCTCCATGTGCGATCCTTCCGGCGTCGCATCTCCTCCGGCGACTCAAACACGTGCGCAAGCATGCGCATACCACGGCGTATAAAAAAAAGCGAAAAGAAAAGAAAAGAAAAAAAAAAAGGGGAAGGATTAATGAAGAACAATCGGCGAGGAGATTAGAAGGATTCTGCTACGATACCATGTTGATTATAGAAGAAGAAGAAGAGAAGAGTTGGAGAAATCGTAACCTAATTACGGTTAGAGAGAATATATATATGTTTGTGATAAAACATGTTACACCAAGACCCCCCAAACATATACCTTATACCAACTAAACCCTTAATACTTCTAACAGTTCAATAAAAATCGACAAGAATCAATTACAGCACATAATCGAATTCGATATTCATTGTCTATGAAGAGCAACCGCAATAGATTGTTTTTATCTCATTAGATCCCCACACTTCTTTACCGACATATTATGAGAACTATTAACCGCACCAACATGGACATCCAACCTTTTTTTTTTATTCCAAGCACAAAAACCTTCACTTATAAATGTTTCACCACCACCTATATTGCTGATTTTATCTCTAAACAAATAATAACACAACCAATATGCTTTATCTTCTTTCATGATATACTCTAACCAATTAGCGTATTGATCAAACCAATCCGAATTAAAACGGCACAATTTAGTTCCCATTTGTTTTTTAGGGAAATCATGGCCACAGGGTTGACAAGGCCCCTTCAACAAATAAGTTTTCCTAATTTCATCAATTTGGTTGAGGTTGTATTCAAATATCTTTTTCCTTTCTGCGGGATATGACGGAAGACTATTCAAATCAATTAATTTTTTCGTAGCTGAAGTAACGGGAATAGACTAAAACCGTTGAATACCAACACATGCACTACCAACTCCAAATTCTTCTCTTATGATAGTTTCCGTTTAAAAAATTTCTCCATAATCACTAAAACCAAATTCTTTCAAATCAACCACAATTTGGAAATCTACACAAATAAAAAAAAATCTCATAAATCAACTACTTCAACCCCCAAATTAAAATGCCCTAATTTCAAATTAAATAAAGACTTTTCCTATTTCAAAATTAGGGTTATTTCAAATTAGGGCTATTTTAAAATTCACAATTATAAATTTATAATTCACAATCACAAAATTTAAATCATAATAATAATTTAGAAAGTCTTAATTTTTGAAGAATACCTCTTGTAGAGCACTAAGAGGAGTAAGAGTAAAGGCAGTATAGACTAGAGAGTTTGTAGAGATGGAGAGACAGAGTCACAAAGAGTCCGGCAGTTGAGTCCGATGCCCGTGCCGCCGTGCGCCTATGCCGGTGGTCGACTGGTCGAAAATTCGGAATCAGAGGCTGGAAGGGAGTAAGGGACCAAGGGAGGCGAGCGGGGGAGCCTGGAGGGGAGAGAGAGGCTGAGACGAGAGGGAGACTGGGAGAGACCGAGAGCAAGAGACGGGATTTCAGATTTGGGAATTGGGAAAAGGGATTTAGGAGGGGTTTCAAATTTTCTGACAGTAAGTTTACGGCAATTTAAAAAAAAATCTTTTACTCAGGTGGGGGCAAATTGTATAAATTTTATTCAGGTGGGGGCAAACTGTATAATATAACAAATTATTATTTTATAAAAAAATCCTTTACCAAAATTCCAATAATGCATAGCCTCTGTCCGCCTCTGGAAAGAGGCACTCAAAAGAAAAACGCTACTCCTTCCGTCATAAATTGAGTATCCCTATTTTCTTTTTGTAAAATTAAGGAAGTTGACTTTTAGGCCTATTTATGTGCATGAATGTCCTTGGTGTCCACACTTGATTATTACAACTGCACATGGGGACATCATAGATATCAAGATGAATTTAGTAACTTCTATAGAAAAGGGAAATTCATTTTCGAATTCAGACAAAAAAGTTTCAAAAAGGGGAGACTCAATTTGGGACTGAGGGAGTACAATATTTTATTCACTTTCTCCAAACATCACACAGCTGCTGTCTAGTATTGCTTCCCATCACCTCAGTCTATCTCTCAAATTCAGTTGTCCATTGCATGCCAACCACATAATAAAGGCTTTGGGAATATTCCCACAAACCAGACCACCTTATACCATGGCACTTGAGGCTTATGAATTCTTAAAACCTCCCAAGTTAATACTAACTTTGTTAGCAGTCAAAGCCCAGATTACTCTCTGGGCTTGAGATACCACAGGAGCACAATGATTTAGCACTGCATTTCTGAGAGCTGTTAGGTCCCATGAAATGGCTGCTGGAGCCTGGAGGGTTCCAATTTCAAGCACTGATTATTGAGGCTACCTTGGCAGACATGTTACTTGCAGTATCAAAGATTCTTACACCAACCTCTTTATTAAAAGTCCCAAATGACACAAGCTACCCAGCCATAGCCATGCTGGATTCACATCACCTATTTCATACTCAATAAAGTTTTATGGCATGGCACCTTGACTCTAACATGTTTCTCCAAGTCCAAGAGCTAGCAGCTGCAATTGGACACTCCTATAGAACCTCTCCTTAAAAATGTACATATGGTACTATTCCAGCCAAAGGGAGTCCTTTCTAGCAGTATCCCATATTGTTTGATCAATATCATTGCAGCTTCGTTCAAATACTCTATTTGTTTAATGCTAAACCTCCTTTCTTTTGGAAAATGTATCTGATAACTCATCTTCTGCTCAATGTCTTTTATCACCTCTCTGGGAGAATCAAAATGCTAGCCCAGCAGTATACTGCATAAGACTGCAGCCAGCATAACTAAGAATTTAAAGGTCCAGCTGTTCACTTTATGCATTCCTATCTCAAGCCCAGGAAATTCAGAATTTTCTCTTTATCATCTTGACTAACTCCAGATAAAAAGATTTCGGACAGATTAGGTAGCGGACCGGCCATATCTCCAAAGTCATCTAGTGCAGTCTTGACCATACTCATAGAGTTCATGCATGCTCCCACAAAGATGAATAAATCATCGGCTAAGAATTAATAACCCGTCCTAAATTCCCTACACTTCGAATGGGACAGAAATTGTGGATCTGCAAATTATTGTCTGCACAAAAGCCTCGACTTCTGATCATAAAAAGCCTCTTCTGCTGCATGGACTTCTACACTGGGCACTGAGGACGTCCTCCTGATATCAACTGTTGAATGACTTGTGCTTCATCAATCTTCTTCTGAATAGCATTCAGTTCTAATTTTGCTAGAACTTTCTGTGAGATACAACTGCAGTTTCTGGTATCTAATTTTTTCAGTTTAATTTTCTACCTTTTAAGCTTCAAGAATACCTTGTACGTAGGGCTACCAATTGTTTCTACTCCCCAAGAATCGACCACTACCAACCGAAATTACTCTGTTGCATCCATACCAATATCATGCAGGCATTGCTCAATCATAGCAGCTGCCTCGTGATAAATCCCTAATCCCACAGATCTTTCAAGGCTGTATCTGACAATGTTAAATCTCCTGTGAGTAATCAAGCTTGTCCTTCTAAATCAACTTCCAATGTATGCAAATAATCCCAAAGAGATTCTCTATCAACTGCATCACTGATTAATGTTTGGTTTGGTATTCCTCTAGTGTACAAAGGACGCATCACCTCTTTTGATGCTTTTTATATAATACTTATCAAAAAAAAAAAAAAAGGCTTACCACAAGAACTGAAGGATCCATGCAATCCAAAACCTTACTATGAAGGAAAAGCTTAATTCTTTATCCGTGAGGTCGAAGGGATTTTTCCACACTCACTTGTTCTTTAAACATCCTTAACACGTTACACTTTCAAATTAGTTACAAGTGGAAGAAATAATAGATAAATACTCCCTCCATTCCAAAAAGATTCATACTCATTCTTGGTTTGCCCCAAAAGGAGAGTCACATCTCTAAGATTTCAGTAACAAATCTTCTTGATTTTCCAATTTTTTTCCTTTCTCAATAATATGATATTTATCTTACATGTAAAGCAAACAAAATTATATAACTTTCTGCAATTTATTGAAACATAGGAAAGTAAAAGTGTGACATTAAAAAGTATTGACTTTTCAAATGTGACCCTTCTTTTTCTAAACGGAGGGAGTAACTAGAAAATACATAAAAACCGGCATGTGGGTTCCTGGTGGAAGATCAACTTATATATCAATGAAGTCCTTAGTTTGCACTCTACAAGAACAACTAAAAACCAAAAGCAAAAGTAGAAAGCATAATGATTGATAAAGTAAGATGCTTAAGTTATTTTTAATTATTATTTCTATTGAGAAACATAATTCAAACAAAAAGCAGTTCAAAATTTTACCTCAAACAGAGGAAGGAAGTTATTGGAGGTAACATCCACTGGAGAGCCAAACATAAAAGCCAGAAGACTCAAAAATATTTGTTGGTTCCACTCGATAGATACAAAATCAAGAGATGACTCACTGCAGGTGCAGAATAAAATAGGTGATTAGCAATGAGATATTAGGTTGGGAGAAGTGTACTTTCAAAAGCATAAGAGCAAGCTGAGGAACACCAGATGCATACCAATTTTCTCCAACTTAATACTAATACTTCCCTATGTGCTACTCTCACCATCACTTGATCCACCTAATTTACAGTAACTCTCCTTCCTATATTCATAACAATGTATGATACCCCTTATTTCTACTTGATTATGTCCTACACTTGTTATTGTATTGGCTCCACATCTATCTCATGTCTATTTATTGTAAGAAACTTCTGTAACCTTTTTTTTTTTGATAAGTAAGAGTATTATATATTAGAAGCATCAAAAAAGGTGACACGTCCTTGTACACTAGGAGTATACATAACAAAATCGACAAAGGAATAAGGGTGAGAATTGGAAGTATTAGCATCAACTGAACACCAAGACTGGAGGGTTTGCAACACTGTGTCCTTCAACTGCGACTGGGGCCTTTCCTTGTTATTAAACACCCTTCTATTCCTTTCAAGCCAAATGGTCCAGCACACACACAAAAGCGCAGTTTGCCAAGATAAATTCCCTCTCCTCCGTTTGTAAAAAGCCCAGCTTAGAAACAACTTCTGTAACCTTAAAAATAGTTTGTGAATTATGAACATGAGTCACATGACAACAAAATCTCCCGACTTATTCTGATTTTCATTCCAATATAGTGAATTATTTAGCTCACCAAGTTTTCAGAAACAACTATGTAGGTTATTTTAACTTGAGTTTATTGGCATTTGGCATACGAGATAGCAAGCCGTCACCAGATCAGTGTATAGATTTTTTTACATTTGTAACATTCAATATTACCTCCTCTACAAAAAATAAAATGTTGTATTTGACTTTTTAAAGTCTACTTGATCCGTAAATACAACATGAAAAGTACATGCACTGCAAGCTTGATAATTTTGAAAACAAAAAATAACGAAAATCTTCCAGCAAAGATGATCAAATTGATCAATAAACAAAAAGTCAACTGCAATGACTACTCTGTCAAATATGCATTAAAATTAATTAATTAAAGAGATGAATTGACAAATTTAAACTAGGATTGACCTGAAGCTTCCACTAAGGAGTCCACGAAAGTAGGAAGATTGTTCAATGAGCCTGTTCATGGATAGAAAAACAGAACAATTGCGATTGCAATTGAAGGTTTATTCAGGTTTCAATATGGAAATTGAAATTTGATAGCTATAGAGAGCAAACATAAAATAAAATTGATATGCCTGTTTCTATTGGCTAAAATTTTGACGACTTGGTGACGGAGTATCAAGGAAAAGTCCCAGCTGCTAATCTCCAACATCGATATAATTACAGTCTCTACGGGATCGCTCCCTGGATCCGCCGTCCGGTTAGGGTCGGTGCAGGCGAGAACCACCAAGGCGTCTCCAGCTTCGTTGGCAGTGGAAATTGCCATGGGGAAGCCAAGCAAGTATTTGGTTTGGTCTTCATGTTGTCGGAATAGCGCGACTCAATCAAATATGTGCAATTTAGGGGATAATATCAATTTTGGTACCCAAGTATAACTCAATTTTAATTTTGGTACCAAAGTATAAATCAATTTTACTTTTAGTACCCTTGTACCGAGGTTATCAAACTTCATCATCAACGTGAACCATTTTAATCGCATTACATACTTTCCGTAACTCTATGTTAAAAATTAATGTGTGACATGCTGTCATAAGTTCAAAACGGCTTGAACAAAGGTATTTTTTTCATCCTTCCTCCCCTTCTTTGTTGGTAGGATTTTTTCTCATATCTCGTTGCGGCGCACTTTTCTCTCAAACATCCCTCGAAATTAGTTCTTATTTCATATATGAGAGAAAGCTTTGATTGATTGATGCTCTCCTTTTGCCCAGATTATTTCTACTCAACTATGATTAGTGCACATTGTCGTCTTCAACGGTGAGCTTGTTAAGATCTAAGCAGCCAAATTAAGACCAAAAAATTTCGATCTATCTGTTGTATTCTTTTGGTTTGCTCTACGGTGGTGGAAATCAGCTATCAAATATGAGATCCACTAATTGACATGTCAACCCATATCCACAAAAATCATCTTGATTTTTAATAATAAAAAGTTCTTCAAATTCATTTGTTTTAGTTCTCAAACTAGCATCTCAACACCGATGGATTTGTTAATTTTAAATCTTAACACTAATGATTTGGACTGAGGAAGGAGTCGGAGAAGAAAGATCGGTGACATGAGGGGAATGTGGACACAACGTCACGAACACTGGTTGTCGATGGAGGGCCAGGTGAAGTTGCATATGCAAGTCAAAGTTCGTCGTAGGAACATAAGGTGCATAATTAGGGTGAAATGTAGCTAGTGCAGGCGACCACGAGATTCGCCTCTTATCTTCTGTCCCCGTCGTCGTATGGTGACGCTGACACCCATACTCAACAAAAAAGTTATTGTATATGATGATTTTGCTTAAGAAACACAATATTGGAATTATCAATCCAAACAAACCCACATGCATTATACCTCCAACTCCAGGCTTTCACTATACTCATTTCATATTACATCCCCACCAAAAAAAATTCTCTTTCTTCTCCTCTCTCTCTCTCTACATCGTTACTGAAATCGTAGTAAATGGGGGTTTATTAAGCAACCCAAAAACCCTTATTACGAAAGTAATTAAGGTGTTTTTATTGGAGTGTACTTTCTGGTAGAGAGGGAATGCATTTAACTGACACCTATAATCAGTGATATATATTATGTTACATAAAGTTATAATTTCACCGGTTTCTAACCTATAATAGAAGGTTAAATGTTAGTGTTTGACGGTAAATTGATGAAAAGTATTAAAACTGATTAAATTGAGTAACGTTGATGATGAACTCTGATAACCTTGGTACCATGGTACCAAATGTAAAAATGGGTTATATCTGGGGTACCAAAAGTGAAATAAATCCCTGGGTTGAACGCAAATCAAATATGTTCAATTTAATTTAGAGACGTTAAAAGGGTCGAGGACCGCGGACCAAGACCCTTTTAAACCGAAACCGAAAAGTTTGGATTGGGAAAACACAGCCCGTTTAAATTTCAGGCTAAGCACGTTAACCCTATAGGGTCGCGTGTTAACAGGGTTGACCCACCGATTTGCATGGTTGGCCTGTGGGTGGGTAGGCTTTTTTTTAGAAAACCTCTTAGGTCACGTGTGTGTGAGCACTGCTTCTAAGAGTCAGATGGAGACTTAAGAGTAAGTATGTCAATGGATCGGATTTTGATCCGAATTCAATATTATTTTAAGGATATGGATTTAGTTTTTAAATCTAACTACCCGATTTTGATCGGAATCTGAAAATCTGAAAGCTTAACAAATTAGATATGGATTGAGGTGTTCCGACTTCTGATTTGTTAACAACACAATCCGATCTGATATCAAAAATATATTAATATTATACATATAAAAGTTACTAATGTTGAGTTTTTGGTCATTAATCATTATTAATTCTACTAAATATAAAATTTTCAGCGTACTTTCAAATGTTACTAACATTGTTATTCATGTTTGTGTAAGCTAAAAACAATAATTTTTAATATCAATTATCAACCTTTGATTACACAAAAATACTTAAATATTAAGTTTATTAGTGTAAGTCCAGTAGGCAACAAAATAAGGTTAGAGGGGGTGAATAGCCTTTTACAAACTTTAAGGGTTATTTTAAAAACCTTCAAAAGTTACAGCGGAAAATATAAATTTTCAGCAACTGATGTAAAATCAGTTGGTAGCAGTTGCTGGACGTAAAACAGTTTGGTTTGGTTTTCTTTTGATCGCTAATATTTAAGGACTGAATTGAAAGACAAACTATAAAACAACTAAGTAAATTATTTAAGAATGTAACTGACTTACACTTAAGTAGATTGAGGTTGATTAAGTGTGAGAAACAGTTATATCAGCTAGAAGATATAGTACATGATATTTGGAGTGGCTCACAGTAAAAATTGTTACATACACTGCCAAGTTGGTCAAACTTAGATTTTGAAGTGCACTAAATATATTAAAATTCTAAATGATCACTAACGGATCTGTGTACAACAAAAACTATTGTTTGAGGAGTATGATTAATAAATAATCAAACTCGTACAACAATTAAAGTATTCCTTAGAGATTAGGAATAAGTAAGGAAGAATACAATGATTGTTTAAACAATAAATAGAAAAGAATGATGTGTGAAAGAATATCTAGTAATTGTTTGAAGACGGAAACATATCAAAGAAAGAATTGCTTAAAGGGATATATTAAGTTTCAAGTCATGGGTTGAACCAGATTAAAGAAGGAATATCATATGGATAATGAATGATAGCTTCAACCTCTTTATCCTCTATTTTTGTATATCTTCCACCATTGAGAACTGAAACATTTCAAGGAAAGAATTGCTTTATGGGATAAGAGAAATGTTTCGATCAAATTATGTTTTTCAATCCTTGCTCAAATGTTTTATATAGAGATCCTTGAAAAATAGCTGTTTTGAAATAGCACATCTTTGAAGAGTGATGATAAAATATATTTTTTGATGCATAGAGATCTTGTAGATGATTTTTGAGACGAAAGATATCACCTAGCATAAGATCATAAATTCATAGATAGATGTTAGATATCTCCTTGCATAAAATAAGGAGTGTAGATATCTATATCATGCAATAATAAAGAAGGAGGTTTAGCTAGAAGATATGATACAATGTGGATATTTAATGCAATGATAAATTGTATAGTAATTGACAAAAAGTCTTCTAATAAATAGTTTTAATGTTTGAAATATGATGGCCAAGAATTAAATACGTGTGTAATACCTCAATCCCACATCGGGTAGATGTGGGACTTGTGTTTGATTTATAAGGTAGTCATGCGCTACTACTGAGCACCAACATCATCCATGGACTTTTGGGTCGACTTGTGGTGGGCTTGAAGACCCAAGGTGTTGTGTGCTCAGTGGACTAATGTGTGGGCTACACGTAGCAAACCAGGCTTTCAGTGTGACGACCCGACCCGGATCCCAATGCGAGATCCCAAGCCGGACCGTCCAAATAGGCAAGATACAAGCATGCGCAAGTAGGAATATAAAATTTCACGTGGCGCAACATCGCATATATACCGGAAAATAACTTAAAATAAACAAGTCATCGGCGACCTTACGGCCGGAACCCAACAACTACTCCTACAATTATAACACATGCATAATATAATAACCTCAACGGCCACAACATACCGGAGACAACAACAACAATAATACTTTAAAAGAGTTTTAAGCGGAAGAAGCTGTAGTGAACCGATAATATATAAACAAGCTCGACACTAAAGTCGGCATACAAAAGATTATAAGTATAAAATATTTAAGTTATACTACAACATCAAAATCCCAAGACAAATCTAAGTGACTTGCTTCCCATCGTCCTTGCCAAAATAAAAGTCTAACTACAAAGTCCCAAAAGAGCAACCTTAAGCTCACAAGCAACCAAACGCGGGTACGGCGAATCTAGCGAGAACCGTCTCCTTGGCTCGGATCTAAGGAAAACAAAACAAACAAATAGGGTAAGTCATAAAGACTTAGTAAGTTACTAAAAATGCATGTTCATGTCATAGCATGACATTTATCACAATTATGGTACATGTTCGTCATATAGCACTTAGCACATTATTCACGTAAGTGCCGGAAATAAATCACACAAGTAGGATATGATATAGGCATGGCCGCTACGTAGCTCCTGCAAGAAACTTTGTTAATTGGTTCGTGCTATCGATGTTTTGTGAATTCATCGACTCGTATCGAGAACCGCCTTGATTTAATTAGCAAGCCAATGCGGCACGTATTGATATGGCATAGGGGCTACTTCCCCACTGCGGCCCACAGTGGAGGCGTGTGTGTGGTCCCAGGTGCGGCAATCCATAGCGAACACGAATCTCACAATTCGTGAAGGCGATGCATCGTCCCACCCTGACATATAAAACAAACCAAATAATGCCAGCTGGACTCAATGTGATGCACAAGTAGATATTTATTCGTCATAAACAAATAAGGATCGAATTCGACAAGAGCGAACTCATCCAACAAAGTATGTTATTAATCTCTACCATAAATCATATCAAGGCAATTAATTGCTCAAAACCAAACATTCAAAACAACTTGATTGCAAACAATTAGGCTAAACTTATATTTGAGTAAACCCAATCAAACGGTGTCCAAACTTCGTAGGGATTGAAAGTAGGGTTCAACATGTTCTAATCTTCCCTAGAGTCAACTCCGTTGAGTCTTCACTATACATTCCCAATTTTGGGGTAATTGAAGCTATGTGCTTCATAACCCAACCTAGGCCATTACTAAGTTCATCTAGGTCATAAATTCACCAAGGCATTGCAATGTAGTTCATATTCATCATAGAGTCCATTTTAGAGGATAAAGCACATAACAACATACCAACATATCATGTAGACTATCATTAGGGCATTCTCATATAGCACTACTTCAAGCAACACATATAATAAATATTTCTAACATGTTCATAATCTTAAATAAACAAGATGAAAGAGTATTACAATCTTTAATAGCCATAAAATCATCCTATACATGCTTCTAACAATTTCATATTTTCAAATCACAAGATGAAGGCACATGAAGCATAAATGTGTACTCTTTGACCTAAAAATCATAGGCTTTGTTTTCCTTAGGGTCAAAGAGAACTAAAACAAAGATGAATAAGAGCAACTTACATGTATTGTACACCCAATAAAGCAAATGAAAAGATTAATCGGTTGGAAATGCTCCTCTCAACAAGCTCTTCACTTCTATGGAGGTGGCTTGAGCAATGGGGGAAGGAATCAAGGAGGACCAAGAGAGAAGCTTCAAGAAGCCATGGGAGAACCTTGAGGGAGATAAATCCCGTTTTTGGAGAGTGAGAGAGGGAAATGAAGGCCAAACTTTCAGATTGTGGTGTTTAGAAGGTTTAAAACTTAGTGGGACAAGTGTCAATGTGATGTGGTCTCTAAAAATCTGATTTTTGGGCTTGTTTAATCCACTAAAGCACTTACTAATCCATTCTTAAAACATGTTACTAATGTTAGGACACAAGTAATGAGGGTTAGGGAGGTTTAGGTGGGGTTTAGAAAGGGTTTTGGATAGGGGTTTAAGGGTAGAATTCAAGAAACAACAAAACAGAGCAAACCAGTCGGGCAAGGTCATTCCACCTTGCGACATCAAGCCCGACAGACCCAAAATGACTCAAAATGCAACCTAAAAGACCCCCAAACACTTAGCCAAATCAATGGGGCCTCAAACCCCATCAAAAATGAGTCTAAAACTCATCACAAACACCCTCAAATAACACCCAAACAATCCGAACAAAGGAGGGAAAGAAGGAGAACTAAACAAGAGATTCAACCGACGATTCGACAAGCATACAAACACGATTCTAAACATGTTAAGAGCATTATGAATGACTTATAAATGATTCTAAAACATATATAGACTAAGTAAACATGCTCATGAACATCAAGAATGCATGAAGGCAAGCACATAATGCTCATGCAAGAATCCGGGGTGTTACATTCGGGCTCAGGGTGTTACAAATGGTATCAAAGCGGGACCCAACCGAAAATGTGGGAACAAAGTGTTGTGCGGGCCAAAGTGCTAAACTGCAAAAGGTGGGAGCCACCTCTTGATCCCCATACGAGCCTCCTGCATCGCCCGGGGTACAATTCGGCCTTGACGAGGATGTCAAGGATTTGAGTGGGGGAGATTGTAATACCCCAATCCCACATCGGGTAGATGTGGGACTTGTGTTTGATTTATAAGGTAGCCATGCGCTACTACTGGGCACCAACATCATCCATGGACTTTTGGGTCGGCTTGTGGTGGGCCTGATGACCTAAGGTGTTGCGTGCTCAGTGGGCTAGTGTGTGGGCTACACGTAGCGAACGGACTTTCGAGCTCAGGGCGTTACAACGTGAGAGTGGCCGAAAGTGTTTTTCATATTTATTGTTTAAAATATTGTTTGATAGAGTTGATATATATATATATAAGAAATCATTTAAGTATTTTAATCAATAGATAGTAAGTGTAAATGGATAGAATAACATTAAAGCAGTGACTTACATTGAGTAGTAGCAGCAGCTAGCTGCTGGTGACTTAGCTATAGCAGATGGGTTTATCAATTAATGAAAGGATTTCTAGCTAATTGTTTTAAGTCAAATGAAAGTATTTAATCATGTATACGTAGTGTCAGTAGATAGAAATTTAAACGATAGAAAAAATAGCGGTTGATAGCTATCAGGGACTGTTCAGTTGACACTATGGTATCAGCAGCTATTCAGCAGCTACTGATGACTAATATTGAGCAGAAGATATATTTTAGTTAAGGAAATATTGCTTAATTTAATCTGCATTAATCTTGCTTAAGTGAATTAGACAAAAGTTGTGTTCTATCAATTTAACTTTAGTTAACAACTAACTAATGTTTTAAATATCAATTAATCAAACAAGATGTTTACAATCTCCTCCTACAGACTTCACTTAAAGTCCTAAAAATACTTAGTGCTTAAACCAGTGAGTGAGGTATGATTAAACGTTTCATTTTTATCTTATAAGCTATTTTATGATCTTAAAGTCTTCTATAATGGTTTTAAGTATTTTTTAAACATTCATGCTCCAACAATTAGTATTTTAATAAGGGGTGAATAAGATCCAAATAAAATCTGAATCCGATCCAAAAATTTAGAATATGGATTGAGCTTTAAATTATCCGAAAAATAATCTAATCCAATCCAAATCTGATAATTTATTAACAAATCGATTATGGATTTGACTGATCCGATCCGAATCAGATCCATTGACGGGCCTACGTGAGAGTTGAGACCCTAGACTCAAAAGTCAACACACACAGACACCCAAACGGAAATGGGAAACGACAGAGGGGAGAACATGCGGTGAATCGGTGATGGTGATACCTCTCGTACTCGTCGAGGTCGTCTTCAATCGCCTTCGTCGGCTCCGACTCTTCTATGTTTGGCGTCACCGATAACTAGTAGGTAAACCCTAATTTCTTTTCACATTCAATAATTTTTTGGGGAATTCATATCAATTTATGTTATTAATTATTAATGAGGGTTTCTATGCTACTTTGAGAAGAAATGCGAATGTTGATAGTCTAGTAGTCTATTATGGTGATTCCTTTTGCAAAATGTTTTGGCTCACATGATTAAACACTTGTTAATACTTAATATCTATGATTGAGGTTAATAACAGAAAGATTAGGGAAAAAATGTAATTGCTAACCAATTCAACTATCTCTTGAACCTTGTTAATATCCATGATTGAGGTTAATTACAGTAAATAATGTTATAAAAGAAATGGAAGTCAATAATTTCTTCTTTTTTCTTTAAGTATAATTAAGAAATGGAGTGATGAACAACATCTTCAAACATCATCTCCCCGCGTTCCCTTCCTTTTCACGATTGGAAATTGAAACTCAAGTTGGTGGATAAGATCATGTGTGTGTATGTGTTGAAGTTGTGAACAGTACTTATGAATATTATAGATCATGTTATTTTTATTTGTTTATGTGCTTAAGTTGATATGTTTGAAGATCTTCAATTGTTATTTATGCCGATGCATGTTTTCCATCCTCATTCCTAAATAACATGAACAATCTATATTATACAAGATCTTAGTCAGTTGGTAAAACCTAACTACTAGCCTGGATTGATTTTAAGCAAAGACAACTACCGGCCAGGATTAACTCTCATATATCTCAAACGTGTGTGATGGTTTATTTCCATGGATTCCCTCCTTCTTTTCTCTTTCTTCAAGTCGGTTTATCTTTCTTTTCTCTATTTTCTCTCTCTTCTTCTCCTCTTCTCTCCTTATTCACGGATTCCCTCCCTTTTTTCTCTCCTCTTTCTTTTAGAGCATCGCCATTGCTCTCTTCCTAAACTCACTTCCTAATAGAAAGAAAGCAAATATCAATGGTAAGTCTTCTTATTTTTTTCTTCCTAAATAGCCAACCAGGAGAGAAGAGATGTTTTCTTCCAAAATAGGAAGATAAAATGGTGGGAGGAAGAAACAAGCAAGGAAGCAGCCGTGTGGTGCACCGCTTGGCTTTTGCTGGTGCGTGCACCACACGCGGGGGCAAGGGGTGTGAGAAGGGAAGAGGTGGGTCCCAGTGGTCGGATCAATCTGTATTTTGAATTTTTTTAATTAAATGTTACCGTTCATAGGGGCAGGTTACCGTTGGGGGGGTGGGGTTTAATTACCGCTTGGCTTTTGATGGTGCGTGCACCACACGCGGGGGCAAGAGACGTGAGAAGGGAAGAGGGTGGGTCTCAGCAATCTGATCAATGACTATATTTTGATTTTTTTGTTAATTAAATGTTACTGTTCACAGGGGCAGGTTACCGTTGGGGTGGGGGTGGGGGTGGGTGGTTTTATTACTTTTTTCTTTTCTTTTTCACAAAATAGTCGTTTGTTGGTTTTTTTTCTTCTTCCCTATAAATATATCACCTCAACCTTCTTCATTTTCTCCACAACTTCTTCATTCTCTCTTCTATTTCTTCATAATCTCTTCTAAGAAATCACTTTCTCTACATACTTATCTTCCAAATGGATCCAAGAGGTACTAATTTTTTCCAAAATTTATTGAATTCTTTCGATATTGAAGAAAATCAAAATACACAAAACTCTCGTGTTCCCGAGAATATTCAACATTCTCAATTTTCATCTACTCTCTAATGCCCCCAATACCTGCCTAATTTTTCCAACAATTGAAATGTTCTCAATTATCCAAATTTCTACATACCTCCAAATTTTCCAAATTTTGGAAATTTCCATAATTTTTAAGTTCCTCAAACTATTAGGAATTCATCTGGTAACGTTTTTTTCCTCCGAATTATTGGTAACCTACGGGAAACCAATTTTTTACTCTGCAAAGTACGCCTCGTACATTTTATCAACCTTACATATCATCGAATGACTCACGTCCAACACGTGTAGATGGGATGCAAATCAATTTAGAAACAATTGATTTGGACGACCAAACGGAACCGGTACCGGTAAAACACAAGTCTCAAACACGTGCAAGATGGACCAAGGATGAAGATCTTGCACTTACGGAAGCTATGCAGACTATTGACCATTGTCAAATAGTTGGTAATAGTCAAAAGAGCGTGCAATATTGGAAGCGTGTAGCTAATTATTACAACAAACATCGCCCAAGTGAATCAATTCCGAGAGATATCGCGAGGTTGACACCACGTTGGTCAACTATAATTGCTCCATCGGTGAGAAGTTTCAACGAAATCTACAATAGGCTTGTCAATGCTAAACATAGCGGTTGAAGCGATGATATTTTAATGAAAAATGCAAGGGCGGTATACCATCAAGAAAAATGTCAGCACTTTAATATTGATCATGTTTAGGAAGTGTTAAGAAATTCTTATGTATTATTTTTTAGACAAACTGATATTATTTACACCAATAAAAATTCTAGGACGTCTAACTCTGAGGGTGGTTATTCTAAGACTAGTGTAGATGTTGAAGATGTGGAAGAAATCGATTTATGTACTCGTCTGATTGGACAAAAGGCGGCAAAGAGGAATGCTAAAGGTAAAGAAAAAGTCAAAAAAAACTTCCGATTTAGATGGGTTGCATACACGTACTTCTGAGCATGCGTTGTCGTTAGATAAATACTTCGAAGTTAAAAAACTTGAAATTAAAGCAAAAAAAGTTGAAGCGGAAGCTAAAGTTAGTAGCAAGAACACAAAGAAATGAGCGCGAAAGGCTCGTGAAATACATTGGTTTTTTTTAGTCCCAAAGGACACAATACTAAGCTAGAAGGGGGTTAAATAGATTAGTATACACTTAAAAACTTTTCGTAATAGTTCCTAAAAACAAGTACTTATAACCTATTGAAAAGGTTGAAGTAATGGAAGACTTGCAAGGAAGACAAACTAAGTTTACTGGTGAAGCACTACTAGTAGACTTGGTTGATTACTGAAGTTTGTTACTCAAATGAATAAGCTAAGACGATGAAGAAAATATAAAACATTGAACAACAGAATGTAAAGAACACATGCATTTTAAGATGGTTCGCACTTTAAAGAGTGCTACGTCCACCACCAAAAGCAGTCAACCTTAGATTTGAATGTGCACTATATTTTCCACTAGTTCTATTATAGAAATCTCTAATGGATTGTGTACAAACTATTTGACTTGTGTTTGGGGGTGGGGGAATTGAATATCTGATAAGGCAGAATATTCAAGGTGTAGAAGAATGGTAATGAGTACAACAACAAAAAGTAAATGATTAACAGTTGATGCAGATCTTCTTGTTGTTGTTGGGGACTTTATTGATCAGTTAATGATCTCTTGAATGCACTGAGTATGATGACTTGATGTTGTTGAATAGAATCAAAGCATTCGTCTTTGCACACCACTCACGTTGTGTCATTTTCTTCAATCTTCAATGACAATATTTATATCGGAGCATTCTTGAGACCGTTGGAGAAGATGAAGTAAGTAACAACTCTATTAGGTTGGGAGCATTAAATGTCGAGAACTGCTTTGTTGTTTTCATCTTTATTTGGAACTGATCAGGGTATGGTGAGGAGCAAGTGCTGGAACTAGCAGGTGGGCGACAAACAGAGTTTGCAGACTTGTAGTAGTTGGTGCAATCTGTTTGTGTTAGACTGAAAACCTGCTCTGCCATGTACAGGAGGCGAAAAGTCTTCATTCTTCGGAAAAGATGGAAAGGCATGTCGTGGAAGTCAAGAGTTGATGATGATGGATTAATTCAAATTCAAACCATAGATATCTGAATTTAAATAATCCATTAGAGTTGGACATCCTGATAAACTTGACACGTCATGCGGTCCGAGTGCAGACAAGGTCTGTTGGTGAAGGTTGCTGGTGAAGCCTTCTACCAAAACCTGTGAAGTCTAAAAACTATTCTTAGGCAAAGTTCTATACACAATTGCCACACTAACTGGTACGCAGCCCATTTAGCCACTAAGTATAGAACCTAATGTAATGAATGAGCAAATACAAATCAAGATACAATGAGAAACAATAGTTTTCTTACTCAAGATATCTCAAACATGAGTCTGAAACAGCTTGCCATGTATCAACAAAGATGTGAGCAAATAAAGGCGCAGATGAGGAAGAAAGGGTATGAATTTTAATATTAGAATGTTTTTAATGTAACTTTAATTATTAATGTTTTTATGTAACTTGTAATATTAGAATGCTTTTATGTAACTTTTAATATTAATTGGCTTCATTAAACTAACCGTTGTAAACTAGTTGTTGTTGAGAAACTAGACGTTGTTGAGAAGTATATATAGATGAGAAGGTTCCTTCTTTTTCTACCAATAGCTACAAATCGTCAACATACCACTAAAGATGTATTATTCTTCTTATACCAATAGCTCTAACACAAGCAGTCATACCGAATAATCCAACGAGGAATCCAACGAATCCAACATGTCTGAAAGTGAAAAATATTTTTGGAGATAATTGCATTACAACAACCGATAGAAGAAATTGAGAGAGCCAACATCAGCAGGTGTCTCTAAAGGAAAAACATGAGGTATATAGATCGAAAGCGTGTAGTGGGAAATACTCAGCTTGTCAATGACTACTTCTCATCTCAGCCATTGTATCCCGATCATATATTTCGGAGACGCTTCCGAATGCATCGAAACTTATTCATTCAGATAGTTAATGCATTGGAGAATCATTCAAGTTATTTTCAACAGAGGTATGATGCAGTAGGAAAAATAGGTCTCTCACCACTTCAAAAATGCACGACAGCTATCCGTCAATTGGCTTATGGAGTTCTGGCTGGTCATCTCGACGAGTACCTCCGATTAGCAGAAACAACTGCCATTGAGTGCATGTTCAACTTCTGTTGATGTATTATTGAATTGTTTGGAGGTCAATACTTAAGAAGGCCAATGCAAATGATACACAACGTCGGCTTCAAATGCACGAGCAAAGGCATGGATTTCCAGGTATGTTAGGAAGTCTTGATTGTATGCACTGAGAATGGAAAAATTGTCCAGTTGTTTGGCAAGGTCAATATGCAAGAGGTCATGGGAAGCCAACAATTGTGCTCGATGCAGTTGCGTCGACAGATTTATGGATATGGCATGCATTTTTTTGGGGTTGCGGGTTCTCGTAATGATCTTAATGTGATAAATGAATCACCTTAATTTCTTCAATAACGTACTTGAAGGAAATGCACCGTCGTGTAATTTTGAAGTGAATGACACACAATATACAAAAGGATGCTAACTAACCGATGAAATTTATCTGGATTGAGCTACTTTTGTGAAGAATTTTTCGTGCCCGTCAGATGCTAAGCAAAATTTTTTTAGAGAGATGCAAGAGGTTGCAAGAAAAGATGTCGAAGGAGCATTTGGAATGCTCCAATCAAGATGGGAAATTGTGAAAGGTCATAGTAGGTTTTGGTATAGAGATAACTTGAAAGAAATAATGCTCACATGCATTATTTTACACAACATGATTGTGGAGGCCGAGGGATGATCACATTACGAACAAGGCTGATGATACCGTATATGACACTCTACAAGTAAACCATGGGTCAACACAAACATTTGAAGAATATCTGCAACGGAATTCAGAGGTACGAGATAGAAGCACACATTCTGAACTTCGATCCAACTTGGTTGAGCATATATGACATCATTACGGTGACGTTTTTATGTAATTCTAATTATTGAATTGTTTTTACGTAATTTTTGAAGTATTTATGTTTTATGTAACTTTATCATTATGTATTTTTTTTCAATTTTAACGTTTTATGTAATTTTCTATTTATGTTATTTTACGAGTTATGTATAATATGTGTTTTATAGATGATTTATTAATTAAATTATAATTTTTTATGAGTAATTTATTATTTATAAGTTAATTAATGTCTTTATTTATATAGAATATTTAAATATGAAATATATTAAATAAAGTTAAATAAATTTATTTGTTTGAGAAGTATAAAAAAAGATTGAAGTGTAAAGTTAATAAGGTGACAGTGAGACCCAGCTAAGAAGGTGTATAAGAAGATTATGATTGGAAAATATGTATTCTTAAATGGAATAAGAAGAGAAAATTATGTAGGTGGCAGTGGACCCGGCTAAGAAGATGAAATAGGAAGATAAGCATTGTGGATGCTCATATCTCTGAGTCCTATTATTCCTCTAACTCCTCCCACTCTTTCCTTCGCCTATTTTTTCTTCTTTTTCCTTTACAATTTAGTTTACGGTGTAAATTTACAGTGAATTATCGTTTAGTTTACAGTTCAATTATGGTTGTGAATTTACAGTGAATTATGAAATAGTTTACAAATAAATTACTGTGTGAATCATTCCCTCTTTTCTCTCTCTTCCTATTCTTTATTACTGAATTAGTTTACGGTTTTATTTTTCTCAACGGTTCCCACTTCCTATTCTTCTTATCTTTTCTCTCCCTTTTCTTCTCCCATTTTCATTCGACTTGGGAGGGAAAGCGAAACGAATCCAAACAACCCAATATTCTAAAAAGGGTTCTTCTTCCTTTCCCTTTTTTTCTTTTCGAGCCCTGCTACCGTAGCTTTCTATTTCACTTCAATGGTGTTCGTTAGCACGTCGTCCCATTCTCGCAGTTTTTCCGAAGTGGAAGAGGAGGCAAATGACAGTGCGGAGGTCGGAGAACGAGGTAGGTAAAGGGGAGGGAGTAGAGGTGTTATAGGAAGAGTTTTGAGTTTTGAGTTGTATCCCTTTTCTCTCTGTATGACTCCGCCCAGTTTCTTCTCTTTCCAACCATTTATCTCTCTTTATATGTGACTCATTTCCCATCCTCTTCTATCATCCCCTCAAGTTGCCCATTTTTCTCTCTTTATCTGTGACTCATTTCCCCTCCTCTTTTAGCATCCCCTCAAGTCGCCGTTCTGCAAACTTTCACTGCCCTCTTCGTAATCTGTAAGTTTATACTTTTTCCTTCCCTTTTCTCTTTCTCTGTGACTCCTTTCCTCGCCCTGCCTTTTTATGTGTATATTGAATGTGAAATTAAATCTTTGGTTTTGGTACAATTGGAGGAATTTGCAAAGGCTGTAAGGTCAAGTTACATGAAGAATTCAATTGATGATGCACAAAACTAGTGTCAAGATTTTATACGAATTCAATTGAGAGTCAAATATCAAAAGTTGAAAGCTTTTTACATGAATCAGCTGTTTTTTACGGGCAAGTCGCCTCGCCCTTGGGTGTATTTGGATGAGGGAGAAAACAAGGAGAGTAGAAGAGCCCTACCAAATATTTATTTCAATAAAGTGAAGATTGATTATGTAGACAGTTGCTTCTATATGTGTACAGGAAGCCCTTCTCAAATTTGTGCATTTTGTTAAGGCTTAAATAGCAATTTGGTCACCCTACTTTCTAGTTTTTTTCATTAAGATCACTCTACTTTTTTTTCTCAATTCAGTGATTATACTTGGAAAATCAAATCAATAAGGTCACTAGGGATTATTTATCTTAGTTAGATGGACAGAAATGTTTGAAATGACAAAAATGCCCTTACTAATGTTAATAGTTTTCAGTTTAAAATGTTAATAGTTAAGGGGTCAAATTAAAAGATCAAATTATCAATATTTAATTCATATTGCTAAAATCTCTCTCCATTACCAACCCCCTTCATCTGGTATCATCTCCAGTCGGCTTCTCATTCATGTCACGTCTCTTCATCTCCCATCTCACTTTCTTCTTCGTATATATCTCTAACATCGATCTCCACGCACACCTAGCGGCCTCCTTCCTACTCCATCTCTGGCCAAATTAATCCGCCCCTGCTCCATTACCAACCCCCCTCATCTGGTATCATCTCCAACCGGCTTCTCATTCATGTCAAGTCTCTTCATCTCCCATCTCACTTTCTTCTTCGTCTACAACCCCAGATCTGGACAAATTTTAATCCCTAAGCTCTCCACCATCACCGCTCGAACCCAGCTCAGCCATCCACCATAACAGCCGGTGGAAACTCGTTGATCGAAATCGACGAAAACTCATTGGCAGACACATCCCGATTTCGCCCTAATTCCATACAATTTTGAAGAACTCTTCGGTGGCTGTGTAAGCGATGAGATGCCGATCGAGCATAACTCAAGCTCTAGTTAGTGGTTGGAGAGTCGGAAACCTTATTTATCCGAGCACTTCAATCTTTCTAACTGCACATCACTCTTAGCAAATTGACTAAGTTGCTTCTACATTTTGATTTTGCAAGCATACTTCATAACTAATATGGAGCCAATCAAGTTTTGGGAGTTTGTCTCACTTATTCTGGAATCTTGGCTATGAAAGGTATTCATATTCTTCTTGCAGTGGCAGAGCTTGCCTTCCAGCTTAAGTTCAATTCTCATAAAATAATGGAACTTTTTACTTAGAGTGATGGATTCAAGGGGCTTGGTAGTGTCTAGGTAAAGCGGGGGCTAGGGTTGCTACCTCTTCATCATTTGTTGTGATTTTAAATGGTGCCAAAAAATTGCTTTTGGGCTTTTAGGGGCTTCGTCTCGTTTCTGCTTACCATGGAAGTTGAGGTCTTGAGTTTGAAGTTGTTTACAGGAGCGGTGTTAGGTTTGGTAAGAGTGTTATGCAGTTGGTATGTAGGAGTGTTAGTGTTTCATCCTTAAAAAGAAAAAAAAAAAAGTTTAAGGGGGGTATAATTGGGTTTATGATCCTAAGGGTGTTTTCGGATTTTCATAAATGTTTTAAACTCTTCGTTCAAAAATCTTGACACAATGATGAACATGCTATTTATGTTTAAGTAGAGTAATTAAAGTGAGAAAAAAAAAGTAGAGTGAGTTTAACGAAAAAAGTTGAAAAGTAGGGTGACCAAATTGCTATTTAAGGCTTTTGTTAACAATAAGAACTAGTGTGTAACCCGTGCTCTGCACGGGTGAGTTTTTATTTTTTCTCTCACTAAATTTATAAATATATGGTACATTTTATTTTATAAAATATAGTATATGATATAAATGTACGTATGATACGGTATTCCAATGTTATTTAATTATAAACTGAATTAGAAAAACCTTACAAATTGTGTGTGTGTGTGTGTGTGTATATATATATATATAATTGGTGAGGAACACTATACTTGTGTTATCTTACCCTCTTTTGTTAAATCTCAATTGTGAGGGTATGACTCTTGATTTCATGAAGACTTTTTGTATTCTAGTCATTAACTAATAATAATACTTAGTAATAATTAATATAATAAGAGGTATTATGATATAAGTGCATATATATTATATATTAGCATAAGTCTTTTAATTAAAGGTTTTTCACAACAACCTTTGCTAAAAACTCTAGCTAATTGAATCAAGAATTTGAAGACTTCGATAGTGTATTTAAATTGACAAAAATCAATGTCCATAGAAGGGGGAAGGGCCTTGTGCTAATATAGATCTCTAAATTTGAGCATATTATTGATATATGCATGAGCTCATGAGTGATTGAACATATTTCCATTTGGTCAATTAAGAAATTGTAATTGATTATGTTTATTTTATTATAATTATTATTAGTACACAAATAAAAAGTAAATGATTGTTATAATATAATTGCATGACTTAGTTAAGAAAATTTTTAAGGTTTCCTTTTAAATGGTATATATTCAATACCCTAATTAATGAAATTGATGGTCATTTTAATGCCACATTAATAACATAATTATAACAAAATTATTGTTTCTCTTTCTCTCATCCTCCTCTCTCTAAAGACCCTTTGCATTTCATTTTCACAGTTTATGTTTTTCTATTAATGGTAGTTTTGAGTCTGTATTCTATGCCCTTAGAAATCCTATTTTATATTCGTTTTTTATTTTTATTTTGTTCAATCGCTGATTCTACCTCTACATACGGTTGTCAAAGACCCATGGAGAAGCTCATTATAGTACTTGTATGCTTTTAGTCGGAATCTTATTAAAAATGAAAGCATATGGATTGGTTTGGATTAATATGGAATTACTACCCCCACGCAAAAAAAGAAGATAAAATCAAGTTGATGCGTCCAAAATTAATCGGATGCACTCGGCTTGTCAACTGGATATCTAGTTTTCAATTTTATCCACAACCTTTAAGGCCTAAACCTGTAAAGCAAAGCAAACACCAACTGTGAACTGGGCAAGGGCTTACCCTGCAAATGCGCTTCAGCGTGTGAATTAGTAAACACTCAGTTGAGTAAGCAATTTGACAGAGTTTAGCCTAGGTAGAAAATAACATACCTCCCTCCTTCATTTGGAGGGGTTTATATAGCCCACTTTGAGAGTCGGGTTAACTGCCCATTGAATGTCGGAGCGTGTAGGGCGGGCACATTAAAAGCCACATTCACCTGAATGGCCACGTCTTGAAGGTGAAGGCGGGTTTCCCGGAGGTAATTGCCCACGTCCAAGACGACCGTTACCGATTTATCGAACACAGCGAGCACACTCACCTTGAGCCATCTTCCTACTCGCTACATACATGGGGCCTTGCTTGCTACGTACTTGGCCCCAGCTCACTACACGCTTGGCCCTCAGGCTTCCAGGGGATGGGTGTTCGTTTGTTAGGTCAAAACGTTTATAGGTTGGGCGTTGCTCGCCCATGACTTGGGCTTGGATCCTGGGGAATGCACGTGCTCCACCCGTGACTGAGGATGGCATGCTGTGCACATGACCAATGCTTGGGCCTGTTGGGGCTGGGATTGTTAAGTAGCCCGGTCATGGGTGAAAATCTATTTGTGTATCTTGCAGCCACAGAGCAGGCTGTGGCCGCTGTTCTAGTTAGAGAAGAATGTAATCTTCAAAAGTCTGTTTATTATGTTTCCAAGGCCCTCACAGTAGTGGAAGGGCGTTATTTTAATGCAGAAAAGTTGGCTTATTCGCTTGTTGTTGCTGCTTGGACACTTCAAGCTTATTTTTCTGCACATCCAATCATTGTATACATAGACACTCCTCTCAAGGAAAATTCTGCATAAACCGGATTCTTTTGGTCGCTTGCTCAACTGGTCGATTGAGTTTCAGATAGATTATCAGCCTCGATGAGCTATCAAGGCACAAGCTTTGGCGCATTTCGTGGTAGAGACTAGTTTCAACAATCTGAGCGAAGAGGAGACTTCCCCACATGCCGCCTGTAAAGCAAGGAGTTACATGTGTATGGATCAGCTAACAAGCTAGGAAGCAGAGTAGGACTCTTATTGGTTCCACCTGAGCAGAATGCGGAGTTTGAAAAGGCTTTACGCTTCAAGTTTTCAGCATCTAACAAACAAAGCAGAATATGAGGCTTTGATCGTGGGGCTGGAACTCGCACAAGACGTAAGTGTACGCGAGATCATGATTTATTGTGATTCGCAATTGGTAGTAAATCAGGTCAAGGGCAACTATGTCGTTCATCATCCAGTTTTGGTTCGATATTGCGCAATGGTAAAAGAAATTCTAAAGGATTTTGATTATTGGGAGTTGGTCTGAATTGATCGCGAGGATAACATGCGCGTGGATTATCTTTCTAAGATGGCTGAGGAAGAAATCCAGTTGTTACATCCGGGTGTCATGATCGAGTATTTGGAAGTTCCGACAATAGAAAATGAGGTAATCATGGATATTGAGCCTGCAACGAAATGTTGGATCGATGACTTAAATGATTACATCGAGCAGGGAGTTCTGCCTGAGGATAAGTTGGCAGCCAGAACTATTCATAAGAGAGCATGTAGATATACCGTTTTAGAAAAGGTCCTTTACATGCGATCATATACCAGGCCCCTGCTCAGATGTGTGTGGCCAGAGATGACTAAAGGTATACTCGGGGAAATTGATGAAGGAAAATATGGAGGACACCCGGGCCAACACTGGCAGAAAAGGTTTTGGCTACGGGTTTCTATTGGATTACATTGAGGTGAGATGTCAAAATGTACGTTCATCGATGTGATAAGTGTCAGTGTTACGCTGATATACCTCGGTTACCTTCTACCGAGCAGACTCCAGTGGTGGCATCATGGTCGCTTGATATGTGGGGAATAGATTTGATCCGGCCTTTCCTATTAGCTCGCTCGAAGTTTAAGTATGCAGTGGTTGCTGTGGATTATTTCACAAAGTGGGTAGAAGCTAAGCCTTTGGCCACCATCAGTGAGGCCAATATGATCGATTTTGTACATGAGCACATCAAGTGTTGTTTTGGTGTACCTCGGGCTATAGTTTCCGATCATGGGACTCAGTTTTCAGAGAAATTTACAAAGGCATGCGAGCAAATGCATGTAAAACATTGGCAATCATCTGTGGCGTCCCCTCAGGGAAACGGACAGGTAGAGGCAACAAACAATCAAATTTTACACGCCCTTAAGAGAAGTTTAGATGATAAGGCTAGGAAATGGGTAGATGAATTACCATCAACCTTGTGGGCGATCAGAACATCAGTCAGGGGGCCAACGGGCGAAACACCATTTTCCTTCGCTTATGGTTTCGAAGCTATGGCACCGGTAGAAATGTATTTGCCGAGTTATAGAGTGTCTTATTATGATGCAGAGCACAATACTGTTGCTCGGGCAACTGATCTTGATTTGTTGGAGGAGAATCGAGTAGAATCCAAAATGAGAATGACCAATTATAAACAGCGAGCAAAGGCCCACCACGATAAGGGAGTTCAGGGTTGGTCATTTGCTGTGGGCGATTGGGTCCCCATCAATCCTTCCAGTCACTGTTCCTCTTCCTGCATCAATCCCAGTGTCAGCCATTCCAGTGTCTGTCACACCAATATCCATCCCAGTGTCAACCATTCCTGTGTCAGTCACTCTAGTATCAGCTCAAGCATTGTCAGCCACACCCATTTCAACCCCGGTTGTGTCAGTTACTCCTCTGGAGGGAAGAAAGTATCCATAGGGTAAGCTGGAACTCTTTCTCTTTCACAACCGGGGCTGAAACTATAACAAGTTGGATACTTTCTTCACTCCTACTCCACCAGGAACTCTCTCTCTTTCAGCCAAGCTAGACCTCCTCTATGTTCATCATCTCCAGATGAAATATGCCTTCACCCATCACACCAATCAGCTTGCTACTCTCCAACAACAAGTTGCCTCCCTTCTTCCTAACCTTACCCAGATCATTACTACAGAAGTACAGGCTGCCATTGCTGCTGGTGCTCCTAGAGAGGCCCACATGGATGATTGGAGGACTATACTGCTTTATCAGCAAGAATGGGCCAACAGGGCTTTCAATGTTGAAGCAACCATGCTTCAAACCATTCAGGAGGAGAGGAAGCAGAAAGCAAGGGCTGATACTTATCTGGCTGAGAACAGAATCCTTAGGCAACAATTGAAACTTATGTCTGATCAGCCAGTAACTGAAGCAGAGAAAGAGACTGAAGTTGAAGCAGATCAACAAGCAGACAAGAGTATTGATGAAGGAGCACATAACATTGACAAGGAAGCTGAATAGGATGCTGGAAATGAAGCTGAAGTTGGTCCATCAGTTGCAGCTCAAGTTGAAAAGCCAACTGAAGGATCCACATCAGCAAACTGAACCATTCTCTCTTCTAAATTTTAAACTTTTAGAACATCTATTTTACTTGTAGCATACAATTATCTACTTTTAATTTCTAGCTACTTTCCTTTATATGTTATCTGCTTGTTTTTTTCTAACATCTTTCTTGCAGGAATTTTAGAACTTTTGGCTTTCTGCTTTTAAGTGAATGGTTTTAAGCAAATAGGAGGAGATTGTTGAATCTTGCATTAAGTTAAAATTTGCTTAAAATCATTCCACTTGCTGTCAGCCAAAAGCTTTAAGATATTTTGGTCAACTTAAAATTCTTTGTCAGTTACTTATTTCAATTGACCATAACGTTTTTAAGTGTCAGCTAGTTTTCCTCTTTTACTTGAACATTTACTGGTACAGACATTTTCTCATTTTGTGCTTTTGGTAGATATTCTGTTAGATAATCTTCCAAACAGGATCTTTGTGATCTTGTGAAGATACGTATGCTCTGCCAAACACATTTTCAAATTCAAATGTGTTCCTAACGGGTTACTCTTGAAGTTCATCCATAAATACCCACTGGAAGCATTTTTGAAGACATAGAAGTCTGAAGCATTCTAACCTAAAAAGAAATTCTCTCTGTGCCTTACTCTTATTAAAACTTTAGCTAGATAATCTCTCTTGAATATTTCTTTCTAACTATTGTTTAGGCACACACTTAGTGATCCATTTCATATAATTTTGAAATAAGTCAGTTTGTCTCACGAGTTTGATTGTTATTCAATCTTACTCCATAAATACTGGTATTTTGTTGTACAATGATCCATTAGAGATCAATTAGATTTTTAATAAAATTAGTGTATTTCAAAAATCTAAGTCTGACCAACTTGGTAGTGAACGTAGCAGTTTTACTGTGAACCACTTCAAATGATTTGTCAATTATTATCTACTCTTGCAAACTGACCTAACACTTAAGAAGTTTTCAACTGATTAAGTGTCAGCCAGTTACTAACATAATTGTTTACTTAGTTGTTCTAGTAAATTGTTTCTCAGTTTCTTCGTTGTACTCAGTAATCTATCTTAAAAGCAAATTTATTTGAAAACAGTTGTGTTAGCGGCTGACCAACTCTCATCAGCTTGAGTAATTCAAAAAGCTTCAGCCAGCTGACCAATATCAGCTGACTAACAAAAATCAATTTTCCGCTGCCAACTTATAAAGTTTTACAAATCAACCCTCACAGTTTTTAAAATAATATTCACCCCCCCTCTAGCCTTGTTTGTTGTCAACTGGACTTACAATATATATGAATTATTATGCTTTTAATTCGTTATATGAATAATTTTATTACTGACTTTTAAATACCCACCCAAAAGGCTTGTCGAGTAGCATGTCATGAATAAATATGCATGACAAATAATAGTAATCTTGTGTGGACTGGTATAATAATATGCAAAGTTACTTTATTTGTGATCAATTTATTGCTCCTAATAATATTTATATTTATACATAATATAAATGCAATTATATCAAATCAGAATTTTTACTCCATAAATACACCAACATCTCAATAGTTCACTCATATTTTTACTACCTCCTTAAAAACTCTCAATACCATATCCACTTCTACAATATGTTTAACCCAATGTTGATATTTATTATCATACTAGTCATCGCGTGTGCCATACTGCTTTTCAATGTCAATTGCTCTCCAAATGATTTTCATATTTTTGTTTGTTATATCTGTATTATGTATCTTCTGTTAGCAGCAGCAATAGCTTTTGACATTGACTACAACATGTAATAATTATTATATTTTAAATAAATTTTCAGCTACTCTGTACCTTCTCCTGTAGATAACATATCATGCCACAATAGTGTGTTGCACACAGCCTGGCTGTACGGCTCAGGTTTGGTGCACGACAAGAGGCATGTGCAACCATGGATTGGTGCAGAGCTGGAGGCTTGTGCGGCAGTACACATGATGTGCACAACAGTAGGCCTGTGCAACTCACGTGAGGTGCACATTAGGAGGACTGTACGGCACACCAAAGTAGCACAAAACGAACAAACAACAATCCAAAAATTACGAAGTAATTGGTATAAAAAATTAATTTTAATCGAAGAAAGTGGACATAATACTTAAATTATTTGTCTATATGACTTTTTTAGGCTCCATGTATGGTATTTTTCAACAATGTGATGTTTATGGTTTGAGTATGAGAGAAACTTTTTATTGGAAATTTAATAGAGGAGAGGAAGAAAAGTAAAATGAGAATGGTAGGAAGGACCAACATGTATAAAATTTAGTGTGGGGTGTAGTTAAAATTTTTTGAGTGTAAGTAAGTATATCATCACATTTTATATAATGGATATTATTAATTGTAATTAGGTTGTGAAGCGTAGAAATAAATTTTTGTGGTTCATATAGCATAAGGGTGTCTATTGTCATTTTATACAATGATATTTTTGTAATTTTTTAGATGAGATACAGAGAGTATAACTTGGTGTGTGGTTAACCTCACTCATAGCTAAAATGCAACTTTTGTTGAAACTATAACAATTTGGTTAAAGAAGATTGTTCGTAGTGTTATGACAAAATTGATTATTTTTCCCGCAGTATTTAGTAGTAAATATAATACTATAATAGATGTCAAGGTATTACTGGCGGTCACGATTCATTCTGTCAAAATTAACTGACAATCCAGATTGATTCATAAATATGTAAATTTCATATAAACCCTTCAGCTATGTGTTTATTTGAATTATCACAACCAATTATTTAGGAAGTATGTAAAATACATATAAACCTCTTGGTTATAGTTTTTATTTGAATTATCCCATCATAACCAACGTTTTCCTCTACCACATTTTTCTGTTTGAGTAGATGCAACCTGAGTATCATTGAGCTGATCTTATACAAACACCATACATATGCTCAAACAAAGAATATATTATATAATAGAGGTGAAGGTATAATTGGCGGTCAGGATTCGTTCTACAAAAATTAACTCGCAGTCCAAATTGATCCAAAAATATACGAATTACTTACAAACCCCTCACATAAGATTTTGTTTGAATTATCACCTTCACAAACCGATATCTAAAACATTTTCCTTTATATTTTTGGCAAAACACACAAACGGGCCACCCAACTTTGGACCATATTGCAATTCGGCTACCGAAACTTTGGTTCATCTATTTTGGCCACCTTACTTTAGTCTAGTTGCAAGCGAGCCCATTTTTTGGATGACCGTTAGATTTGGCCGTTAAGTCATGTCAAATGTCTATTTTACCCCTATAAATATTAATGGAGGAACAATTATATTTTAAAAGGGGTCAAACGTAAATAATAAAACCGGGGTGTTGATCTATTCATCTTCATCTCTCTCTCTCTCTCTCTCTCTGATCCGAAACCCTTTGTGCACTATACGTAAATGCGCCCACCAGATGTATCTCGAAATGGTCGCGATTGAAGGAGTAAATGAGGATGCCGAGGGTGAGATAGAGGATGAGCAAGAGTGCGGCCTATCTAACGAGGGAAGTGGACGCCAGATTGAGGGGTTCGGGTGCTCTAACTAGGGTTGGGGGTTTTAAGAAGGTCATGATGGCCATGGCGGTCTTTGGTGAGAGAATCTTGAGATCCGACCACCAATTACATATCCGAAACCTAGTTTGTACACATGGTCACTATATAGAAATAGAGCGCCCACCACTGGATGTCTCTCATCACCGGAGAAATGGTCGCGATTGAAGGAGTAAATAAGGATGCCGAGGGTGAGATAGAGGATGAGCAAGAGTGCGGCTGTCTAACGAGGAAAGCGGACGCCGATTTAGGGGTTCTGGTGCTCTAACTAGGGTTGGGGTTTTTAAGAAGCTCGGTCATGATGGCCATGGCGCCTTTGGTGAGAGAATCTTGAGATCCGACCACCAATTAAGAGGTTCGCGTAATGGTGATGAGGTATGAAAAGGGAAGGAGGATCTTCTTCTACGCCTTGTAGGAAACATCGATAGTCCCTGTAATTGGAAAGAGGATGATGAGAGTTGAACGTGAAATCGGGGTTGGAGGAGAAGATGTTGGAGGTGGGGCCGATGCGGTGGTGGTGTTGGTTTTCGCTTCCATTCACAACCGAAATAAACAAGAAACACAAAAATCGTCCACGTTTGTCTAATAACAGGGCAAAATAGGGAAATCACTAACGCCATTTTCTAACGTCCGTTAGAAAATGGGCTCGTACCGAAAATAGGGTGACCAAAATAGATGAACCAAAGTTTCGGTGGTCGAATTGCAATATGGTCCAAAGTTAGGTGACCCGTTTGTGTGTTTTGCCTACATTTTTTTAATCACGTCGTTCTTTTGAGTTTACTTACCAGATAGTTATCAATAATTTTACCGAGCACGAGCTTCTCTTGTACAGTTCTACCGCCACCGTGCCTAGTTTAGTAAAGGATCGTGTTTATAAATGGAAAGCAGACCCAAATTGTAGTACTGAACCTCGGCATTTTTCCCGGGCTAAAGATGAAGGCCGTTGTGATCACAGCTTCCGGCGGCCCAGAAGTTCTTAAAATACAGCAAGTAGAAGGAAGACCCACAATTCAAAGGCGATGAAGTTTTAATCAAAGAAGCCACTGCTCTCAACAGAGCCGACACCCTTCAACGCCAAGGCAAATACCCTCCCCAAAAAGCGCCAGTCAATACCCCGGTCTACAATGTTCTGGAACCATCGAAGCCGTCGGCAAAAACGTCTCCCGTTGGAAAATTGGCGATCAGGTCTGCGTTTGGAATTGAACGTCCGAAATTTGCTATTTTGATTATACCGATGAATATGAATTGTCTAGTTTAATCGTTTGTTTTATTCAGCAATCAGCAATTTCATTTAATTAGAAGTAATAGTATTAGGTTTGATTAATAATTTTTAAAGAATCTTCACAACTTCGGCCCGCACCTCAGCTGTCAACATATTATTTTTGAATGTAGTTATTACAACAGAAACTTTAGCCATTCCAACCCTTTCTATTTTATTTTTCTTAACAGTACGAGGTAATTAGAACAGCTTAGAATTTGTTAGCTCAGGCTTCGAATAGATTGTTAACTTTTGGGACATCCCATGAAGAAAAAAAGGATTAGTGGGATGAAGGAGTCTTGGAGGAACATTTTATGTATATGCTTGTAGTCGATTTTCAAGCATGTTATAATTGCCAGGCTGTGATAAATAACTCTCGATATGGGACTGTTGTTTGTATGATCAGTATCAAATTTTCAGATGATTATAAGAATTAGCCAGTTTGGACCTCGTAATATTAAAACCCAAGCATGATATTTTCACTTTTGCAAGTTTTGGTATGAACTTGGCTAGATGGTTTAAAACTTCTTTGTGAGCTAGTTGTGCTCGAGGAGAGGATTTGTTTGTTGAGTAGAGCTATGTATCAATATAGTCTTCCCTTTTCCCTCTCTTTGTTCTTTGGGTGTTTTTTAGCATCACTAACAAGCCTTTGGCCAAATTTAGGAACTAGGAGGCCACCGGGAGTTCTAACTTCTACCAAAACAAAATGCAGGGTTACTTGCAGTCACATACCTTGTGCGAAGGGCACTGCGATTTGACTGGACCAAATAACCCTAAAATTCTAGAGGGAATGCTGCTATTCCTACTCAGTCAAGGGATGTCTTGCTTTATTTCTCTTGTACATTGTTAAGCTTGATATACATTGTCGAGCCCCTATATGACAGCCTAAGCTTTTAGATGAGTTGGTAACTTAACATGATTTTAGAGCTCTCGTTTAACAAGGTTGTGGGTTGAGATGCCCTTGGTGAGGCAGAATTGTGCATCTCTTCACGTGAAGTGTCTACTTTTTCTTAAACAGACCAAGAGGAGGATAAAGTCGCTTCATCTCTCTTGTATTTTACTCCCTCCGTCTTTTGAGTATTATGTTGACCAGATACACAGATTACAATGGTATAAGAATCTATAAGTAACTCTCAATTTTTCCACTAGTCATCACACCAATCTAGGACACTCTGTTTTTACATACATCGTAAAACAAACCTCAGATGGAAAAGTAACAATTTATATCTAACTCAACAAAAAATTTAAAGAGCAAGCAAGAGTTAATCAACTATTAAAGCCAAGATTAATGTCGACTATGCAACTCTCGACCGTGAAACTGGACAGATACTTCCATGAGTATCACAAATCTAAAACATTTCGAGATTTCTATCAAATGAAATATACCTTCTTCTAGGAGATATCCATGACATGAGTTTCATGGCAACAGCTATGCAGGGAAACATCGACAAAGTTGTGTAATGGCACTAATAAGAAGGAATGCAGAGGCTGAACTAATATGCAAATTTGATAGGAAAACATAGTAGAGAACCCATTTATACCAGAGAACTGCATAGTGAAAAGAGTAACTCCTAAGAAGCAAGTTGAAGAAGGAAAAAGAGCTGAAAGATGTGTCGGTTTTAATTCAATAATACCAACAGAATCAGTGTCATAACTACATGGTACCTGTTGACGAATCTGAATACCCACCCCCAACGACCAATGCATGATTAACACCAGGTTCAAAGCGATTAGTCCAACTTGGCCCTTTTGTTGTCGCTTCCGATAAGTGAACCATAGGTCCATAGCTGGTCCAACTGGATGCTGATCTATGAGGTCTTTAGACAGGGCCGGCCCAACACTTATGGAGGCCTAAAGCAAACTCTAAAGTGAGGCCTTTTAAAATCAAATAATATATTTTTAATTATTACATTTTTTATTTAAAGAACATCTTTTGTGCTTTTTAGGATGCAAAATCATTTTTAAATTATTGTAATCAATTTCATTTAATAATTCTTTTTCAATCGAATAAAGCTAGTCCACTTAATCTTTGTTGAGACATTGTTGGTCTTAGATGAAATTTTATTAATTTTAGTTTTTAAAAACTTCTTTTGGCGATGCAACTACGAGAAACATTATTCTATGATATACCCATTTGGAAAAGAATCAAGCCTTATTATATAATTAAGTATGACAATTTGTGTATCATTTTTCATTTGTATAATTTCTTTTACAAATAGTTTTGTAAATAGACATAATTCATCAATATCAGAGTTGTCATTATGTTTTAAAGAATGTTCAAGGTTAAAACAATTGACTTTTAAATTTTTATTATCCAATGACCTTAATTTCTCATTAAGTAATCTAATGTCTTTTAAATTTTTATTATCCAATGACATTAATTTCTTATTAAGTAACCTAATGAGAAAAACTAGGAGTCACTTAAATTTTTTTTTTTAACGGTAGTAATTTTTTTTGGAGGCCTAAAGATTTTTGAGGCCTAAAGCAAGGGCTTCCTTGCTTCACCCATTGGGCCGGCCCTGTCTTTAGAGTAAAGATCCAGTTGACTCACCAAAGCAGCCTCGAAGAATTCACCAGCTGCAGGCATGGCACCACCAGGAAGAGAAACAAGAGAGCCACACTGAGAACCAGGAAGGCAGGAACACCATCTTGGTGCAAGTAGATTCTTTTAAACCCTCCTTCCTTCTGGCTGGATCATGTCCTTTTCCAAGCTTCTTGTCTGGCGTGAAATCAGCTGACTCTGCAAATTGTCATCAGAATCACCTGCAGCAGCATTAGATGCATGGTCCTCACCTTCTCTAGGAAGGCTCTCTTCATCCCAATCTTCATGTTTAGCTTGATTACCAGCTACACCGAACATGCTACCTGTACAGGAAGCTTTTCACGGACACTGCCAAAGTGGGTGACAAGAGGGTCCATAAGGAGCACGCTAGGCTTCACAATGCTTCCTTGTCTAGACGCAATACAAAGCATACTCTGCCCAGTGATAGGTCGAGCAATCCAAGAGACACATTCTTCATGACCATATAATTTAATATGATCTTCTTCAGCAGTCGTATCTTTGCCATTAGTGAGTTCAGTTGCTGGGCCAATGATGTACTCCTCAATAGATGTTCACCCCCAACTCCAAGTCCTTCTTCAACCAGCAAAGCCATCTCAGCTGTGGATTAAAGAAAATCAGAATTACCCACCCTGATCATTGAATTAATTTCCTAACAAGGGATACCAGTCAATTCACAACAGCTGATATGTTCTTGTGAACACCAAGGAATATATATGTTTTACTCACACAGTAAGTACAGACCCTCAAGGCCTAGTTCTTTCCTCATTCCAGGAATGCAACAGTAGCCTACCATTCATGGACTGGAGACTCACCAGTATTTTTGAACTTTCAGGAGAAAACAAAGTGAGCACGCTAGGCCTGATGGTTCTGTTCATCTGACTATTTGTGGTATTAATAATTAACTCGAGCTACACCGGAAGCCTGACATCGATACTCACGGTGCAACAGCTGTCCTTTCCAATCAAAGGAATCGAGTCCATGATAGTGAGCAATGAGCCTATTGAATTTCAAGTAGGCTCATTCGCTGAGAACAATCTGATCAAAGAACTCAACATTGTGAAATCCAGGCTTCACACCCTTGGTTCACCAGAAGAATATAATTATAAACTAGAAAGAGGAACTGTTGCTCCTGTGATTGACGAACAGCCGTATGTAGATCTCTTCCTTTCAAACTACTGAATGTTCCAAATTGTCAGCTAAGAGTTCACCAAAAGTGGGTGGGGATTTGTGAGTATCTTTTCTAATTTATTATAACAAAATGCATCATAAGTATGAAGATATTCTTGTGTATGCTCAGTTTGTATCAAAGACTATGATTTCCGGAAAAGTTTTTTCCAAGAAAATCTGATGTTTAGGAAAATGAGTGTATGTAGATGATTCTACAAATCAACAGAGAATCACCCATTTTCCTAAGGAGAACTACTTATGGATTTGAACTCTGCAAGTCATTTTCTCCAAAATGAAGGTCTTCTCTCTCCCACTTTTGTTTGTACCTGGGAATCCCAAACTCCTCCACTTGTTGCAAAGAAAATGGCTTTTTAAAAGTATTTTCTAGTCATGTAAATTTTCCGTGCATTAATGAAACATATAAAAATGAAAAATATGTGAATATGAAAATGATCTCCTCAAAAATGGTTCTCCTCAAGTTGTGTTTACTGAAGCAGACGGAGCTTTGTTTCTTTGTGGTGGATGGGTTGACCCGATTTGCGCAATGATTTCCTATTTTTCTTAATTGTAGGCTTTTCCAACGGACTCTCCTTTAGGGGTTAACATCTCAACGACGATTCTAAGATTATCAGAGAATGGGGAACTTCAAAAGATTCACGACAGGAGGCTAAACAAAAGTAGTTATGAGTCACAGGACTTGGATGGATCAGACCAACTTCAAATAGAGAGTTTCTGGGGGCTCTTGCTCATATTTGGAGTAGCGTGCTTAATCTCTCTTCTTTTACATTTTGGGTCAATGTTGTGGCAATTCAGTAAGTATTTTAGGGAACTAGATGAGGAGGCTCCTTGTACTAGTACTAGGCGGGTGTCAGTTCATGTTCAGCATGACGACTCCATTCATTCTTATCATTTGCAGATGAGAAGAAAGAGGTTACAAAAAACAAGTTGAAGAGGAAGAGGATGGATATGTTATCAAGTGTTAGCGGAAGACTGGCTGTTCAGTCAATGAACAGATCTAACACAATACAAGCAGATATATATTATCGAGCAGGAGGGTAATGGTAATGGCGATGCTGATGATGATTGGCTGCACCAACAAATCACAAACACCAAAAAGTTTTGCAGTCCACTTGTACCTCAAAAATCTAACATTTCTGTAAGAATTAAGAAATGAAAACCAGATTCTCAACAACAACAAAAAACTTGTATGCATCATTGTTTTGTTTTATAAACACAAACCATACACATTCATCATGACAAGTCATAATCTGTGAATCAAAACACATACACACACCCTTTTAATGGAGTATATATATATATGATACATGTGTCTCGTTATAAAAGACTGACTATCATCCCCAGCGTGACAAATGTACTAAACGCAAAATATACTAGTTGATGATGACGAACAATAAAGGAGAAAAAAGAGTAAACACTACACAATGAAACAGAAACTTTAAACAGATGACATTTCAGCTCGCTTGATAGTAAATCATTCACATTATCTTTATCAATTTTTCCATGAGCCATCGCACTGACATGTGATATCTTACAGCAGGTAAGATTCAAGTTTGTACCACACATTAGTATGGTATATAAAAACAACAGCTCCATTCAAGCAATACCAGGGTCGTGTCATCACTAACCAAAGTCTGTAGCCACCTAGTCATTCATGTCAATCAGAAACTAGGGTCGTGTCATCACTAGCCGTAGTCTGTAGCCATTGAGTCATTGATGTCAACCCGTCTCTTAGAACTGTGTAAGAATCCTACAGCAAAGGAAAATTTTGACGATCAATGTGTTGGTGAAATGTGTGAGAATCCTACATTTCACCATTACCATCATCATACTTTTAGAGTGAGATTAATCAATACTGGGACATTTAGTTTTTCAGCTCAAAGAAACTCTAGTTACAGAGAGCCTACTTGGAGGTTTGCCCAGCTTTGATTCTTGTATATTTGGGTCAACCTCCTCATGTTTCGAGACATTGCATATATGAAAATGACTCCATGATTGATTTGTGTCTCAGTACCATTTTATGCACTTCTTATTTTTACTAGAAATTATTATTGCTAAGAGCTTCTAAATTAAACGGTCCAAATATTCCTACAATAGATGTCAATGTATTATTATAAGAATTTACTATTCTTAGTATATAAAAACACAATTAGCAAATAAAATGGAGCACATAAATGTCTCATAGGAATGGTTATGTTAAAGTCAAAACCATCGTGTTCAAAAGATTCCTTATTAACTCTCGTATCTTTAATGACTTCTTTTTATCTAAAACCCCAAAATACCCTCTTTTTTTATGAAAAACTCTTTCGGTCGTCAAAAAGACCGACTCACTAAATCGTTTAGTGAGAAAAAGATAAAAATAATTTGATACGTTTTACAAATGTTAAAAAGTTAAGAAAAACGATTTTACGGTATTTTATATAAGATAGACTCCTTTATCGAAGTCACTGTATGGATTGAGTTGTTAAATAGCTAAAGATATTTAAAACGATCACCAACTCTTTACAAAAGATTACCTCGGTAGTAGGGAATGGAGCTTGTGAGATGTGGTCATGGCGATGGGAGAGAGGGTTAGGGTTAGGGTTTGGGAGCGAAGACAGAGAGAGGGAGAGCAAAACGGTGGGAGAGAGAGGCGTGGTTATTTTGGGAAATTAATAAAAAAAATTGTCAAAAATTGTTGTAGACCATGACTTATGAGTCTGGTTATGTTTCACTTCCTTTTCCGTCCCGTATCCAGAAAGGGAAACTCTCCCCCGAGAGTCCCCTACCCGAGTCCTATGATAATGTAAGCGGGAAAATCACTGTCAGCGATTAACTCAGAGAGAGAGAGAAATTTGGTCAAAGCAAAAGTGCCAAAACCCTCACCGTCTCCCTCACTACCCAAAAATTCAATCTGTAAATGGCAGCCATATATTGCAATCAGGTGGTTCCATTGAAGCTCCATTTCTCCTCTCCCAAATCCAACCGCTTCTCCCTCTCCTTTAGATGCAATCTCTCTGCCCCTTCTTCTTCTTCTCGTCAAACCCTTATTACCGTACCAGAACCCGTACCCGTTTTTACCTCCGTCAAGTCATTCGCCCCAGCCACTGTCGCCAACCTTGGTCCCGGTTTCGACTTCCTCGGTTGCGCCGTGGATGGCATCGGCGACTACGTCACCCTCCGCGTCGATCCCCAAGTACGCCCCGGTGAGATCTCCATCTCCGACATCACCGGCATCGGCGCCTTCTCCGAAAAGCTCAGCAAGGACCCACTCTTGAACTGCGCCGGTATTGCTGCCATTTCCGTCATGAAAATGCTCAACATCCGATCTGTTGGCCTATCCCTTTCCTTAGAGAAAGGCTTGCCTCTCGGGAGTGGGATGGGATCAAGTGCAGCCAGCGCCGCCGCTGCCGCCGTCGCGGTCAACGAGATATTTGGGGGAAAACTATCAATATCGGAGCTTGTGCTGGCGGGGCTCGAATCGGAGTCCAAGGTTTCGGGCTACCATGCTGATAACGTAGCACCGTCGATCATGGGAGGTTTCGTGTTAATAAGGAGCTACGATCCTTTGGATTTGATTCAATTGAAGTTTCCGAGGGATAAAGAGCTGTTTTTTGTGTTGGTGAACCCGGAATTTGAAGCTCCAACGAAGAAAATGCGAGCGGCTCTACCAACAGAGGTGACAATGGCGCATCACATATGGAATTGTAGTCAGGCGGGTGCATTGGTGGCAGGGGTGCTGCAAGGGGATTTGATGGGATTGGGCAAGGCATTGGGATCGGATAAGATAGTGGAGCCTCGGAGGGCACCATTGATACCGGGGATGGAAGGAGTGAAGAAAGCTGGAATGGAGGCAGGGGCATTCGGGTGTGCAATAAGTGGGTCTGGGCCGACGGCGGTGGCGGTGACCGATAATGAGGAGAGGGGAAGGGAAATTGGAGAAAAAATGGTGGAAGCATTTATGGAGCATGGAAATTTGAAAGCCATAGCTATGGTGAAGAAATTGGACAGAATTGGTGCTAGGCTTGTCGATAGTATTTCTATTCCTTGATAGACAGATTTTTCCTAGTTCTTTCAATCAATTTGGTTTTGGAAACTTGTTGTTAAACTTTGATTAAGAAATAAGACTAGGTTTAGACTTCATGGTTTATGAACAATTTGAGTTTGTAACTCAATAGGTTTAGAATTTGGGACGCTTTTAATTCTGAATTGTTTCCTATTTGTTTTCAATATGCATTAGGGTTTCTTTTGCCCTCAATTTTCTGTAATTTTTTTCTTTTGAAATGTAATTATGTATTATTATCTTTACCTTTTCTGTAGCATGTTTTGGTTCTAATTGATCACATCACCGTGTCCTTCCTTTGTTCATAAATCTGTTATAAGCATTTGCAAGCTAAATGCATTCATTTATATGCGTGTGTAGATGTAATTGCATAAACACTTGTCTCTGTACCTAAATACATGGATGCACATACATATTTATTTATCTTTTGAACACTATTTGAAGTTGTGTTTGAGGAACAAGAGGACTCGCCACCTGATTCTCCTATTGCTGCCGATGAGACTGATACTCCAACCCTAGCTACTCATGTCACTCCTAATATCCATGGAGATAATGATGCTTCAAACATTAGCCCTATCCCTTCAATGTCTGCTGCATCAATCTCTGGGACTGCTGTAGGGACCAGCAAGAACAAAGAAGAAGATGATGAGGAAGAAGAAGAGAATATGGATGTTGAGCTTGGAAAGCTATCTACTGGTGACCCTGATAAAATGGCCAAGATGCAGGCAAGTTTCATAGTCTTTCTTTGACTCCTACAGTAATCATCCATTTTCCCCCTTAAACTCTTGTAAATGTTGGTATTAGTGGCAATGTTTTAATGGTTTCTACCCATATTCGTGTTAATGCCATAAATGATTCAAAATGATGAAACTGTGTCTGGTTGAGAGAATCTAGATGAAGTCGGTGAGATGGATGAGGCCTCAAGCTCCTATACATTGGAGGAACCTTACCCATCGCTTCCAACTTAAAGAAAAACAAGGAAAGAAAAGTAAAATATAGTGAATAATCTTCTCTGAAAGAAATCCATTGATTTGTTCATCTTTCTGTCATTTACCAATTATAGAAGCTTTATTTTCCTGTAAGCTAAATAATCAAACTAGCTTGGACATGAGACACATGACATCAGTCGATACTTGAGAGCGTTAAAATGTTTTACGAGTATTTTATATAGCTAACCCATGTAATTGGGACAAAGGTGGACTTGAATTTTGTATGCCCTTGACATGACATCAAGACACTCTTTTTTTTTTTTTTTGGAAACAGGGACGGTACCCTGCTAGATTTTATTAATTAGGAAAAGAAAATACAAACTTGAGGAGGACAACCAGTCTGGCCCTTATAAATGGGAGGACGGAGGAGCCTTGCCTCGGAAATGAAACTTACAAAGAAAAGCAACAACGTTAAGAGATGCGAATATAAGCAGTTCCAATCTTATCAAGAGCAATAAGGCCTCTAATCTGAGAAGGAATGTCATTGGCAGCCTCAAACATAAAATCCCGACTCTGATCACAACCATAATTAGCCAAAGCATCCGCCACCGCGTTAGCCTCTCGATACGTGTGAATAAGAACAATCCCCAAATTCTGTATAAGCTGCTTAATGGAACGTAAAATGTAAATGCAGGACCATGAGACGTACCCGCCATCATTAATACTATCAACAATGCCTTTAGAATCGATTTCGACAATAGTATGAGACCACCCTTTGAGATGAAGCCACCGAAGACCACTAAGCAAAGCTTTGCATTCAGCCTGGAAACTGCTACAATGGCCATAGAATTCAGAAAATGCCAACATCATATCACCCACACTATTCCTTATAATACCTCCACCTGATCTTGGGCCTGGGTTGCCTCTACTTGCTCCATCACAATTTAGTTTAAGCATCCCCGGGGAAGGTTTATTCCAGCGAAGAGAACGGATAGTCTTCAAGGAAGCTCGACCAAGACGAGAAGAGAATAAACAATCCCAAGAGCTACGGCGATAGGGGCGACCCGGCATTCGTGGCGAAGAAATTATACTTGTCTTTATTTTGTCAACTAAAATCCATGAGGCGGCGAGTCCCTTTTTCAAGCAGAAATTTCTATTTTTCCATAATTCCCAAAGAATAAAGGAGGGGGTTAAAGAATGCAGCACATAATTATGTTCCTTGAACCACCAAGCGATGCAGGTCTGATGAACCGAAGAAGAATAAGATCGAATACCTCCAAGGCCATTAAAGACCTTCCATATGTAATCCGCCATCAGTACGTTGAGGAAAACGTGACTATAAGACTCAACATTACCAATATCACGGCAATAACACCGGGATGCTAGGCGTATGCCTTTTTAATTATACTTTCATCAGCGGCAACTTCTTCCACCATAAGCGCCACATGAAAATATGAAGTTTTTGGGAATATGTTTACGCCATATGGTGATTGGAAATAGCGATGAGCCATTTTTGTCGGTGGTTGCCATCTTTGAAGAGAACGTGAAGTTACCTTTATTGGTTAGAGACCAACAAGCAAAGTCGGGCTGATTTGAGAGAGAAATTTCCTGATCTGAAATGGAGGCAGCAGCCTCGGGACCAAGCTACGAGGCAGGCAATTTGGAGATAAGCTGGAATCGAGCGAAGGCATCTTTGACTTGGGCTAAATTACGATCATAGGCTTAGAGCAGAAATAGGCATCCGGTTATCGAGCCACATCGGCGATTGCCGTGCCGATAATCCATTTAATATCTTTGTTCGAATTATCACGGATAGAGCATATCTGACGCCAAATGGAGGAGCCCTTAAGCGATAGAAGGATGGGTATTAGAGCAATACTTGGCAGCCATGAATCGACTCCACAGACTATTTGAGGTTCTTAAACGCCACCAAATCTGAATTGAAAAGGCACCAATAATGTCGAAGCAGATCTTATGCCAATGCCCCCTTCATTGTCGACTGCAACATTTATCCCATGCTACCCAATGGGCTTTAAGCTTGGAATCAACAACGAGCCCCAAAAGAAATTTGCAAAAATTATGTGAATATTTTTGATGGCGGCTATGGGGGATCCAAGGCAGACAATTTGATACATAACAATAGATTGTAAGGCAGAATTGATAAGCGTGATCTTAGGCTTGAGAGAGAAAGGCCCCGAATCCAACGGTTAATTTTAGTCGAAGTTTACTTAGAAGCGAATCAAAGAGACTTTTGGTTTTCTTCCCTCAAAAAGTGGACAACCCGGATAAAAACCGGCGGCACTGCGATTAAAACCCACGCCTTTTTATAGAGACCACTCGAGCTTCGAAGTATTTCTGTGACCATAAAGCGGCTTTTTCCTTTGTTTATAGATTGCCCGATCAGACCTCATAAGATTCAAGAAGCTTCCGATGAGAGGCTAGAGAATGCCGTTACCGTTGCAAAAGATAACAATATCGTCATGAGCGCTAGATGTGAAATAATGGGACAGCCACTCGAGGAGGAAAAGGCAAAGTTCGGATGATCATATTGAAGCTTGTTTAGGCCTCGGCTAAGAACCTGCCGCTATAATGAAAATTTGGGAGATAAAGGGTCCCCAGCCTTGAGACCACGGGAGGAAGGAAAAAGCCCCAGAGAAGAGCCATTCACCAACACGAGAAAAGTGATTATTAGATATTATTCTCCATATCATATCAATAAAAGATTCACAGAACAAATTTCGAAGAACCTTGAATCGAGAAAACACCAAGTGACTCTATCGAAAGCCTTTGCCATGTCTAATTTGAGGATGGCGTTAGAACCATTAACTTTCTTCTTGAGCTAATGAGTGAGTTCGTGGGCTAAAAGCAAGTTATCTTGAATCAATCTTCCCTTCGTGGAAGCACTCTGGTTGTCAGAGATTATGGAAGGTAAAATATAAGCCAGAGCCTAGTAGCGAGAATTTTGGAGACCACCTTATTACAAAAATTGCCTGAGGTTGATTGGGCGGAGATCGTGAAAGATTTGATCGATTGGTTTGGGGATTATGTAATCGAGAAGAGTGCTAGTCCATGACTTTGGCATTTCAAATCCATAAAAAATTCGAAATAGCGGACATAAATCTTCATAATAATATCCCGGCGAAGTATAAAATTTCCGTTAAAGCCATCCAGAGACTGCGGCCTTGTCCCCACATAGCAAAAGCGTGCTCTTAATTTCCTCGAATGTAGGGGCGGAAAGATTGGCATTCGAGCCTCGATACAAGAGGCGGAATAACATCAAAATCTTGGAGGACATTCCTGAACAAGTAGTTAATTGATCTTTGTAGAACTCAACAGCCGCATTTTTTATCGCATCTTCAGTGGAGACTAAATTCCCATGCATATCCGAGATACGGTGAATAAATAATTTGTTGCGGTTATGCTTAAGAGGCATGAAATAATTTGGTGTTACCATCTCCATCTTTCGCCATCGTAGATGAGACTTTTAGGCGCCAATATTCCTCTTCGACTTTTAAGGTTCGTTTTAAATTAGCTTTGAGCTAGATGGAGATCGGCAGATTGGTGGAGGTATTCGAGAGTTCGTAGATTAATTCCTTAGCGAGAACATCATCCTTAGCTTTGTTTGACGGACTTGGAATATATTTCCAAACACATTCTTGTTCCAAGCTTTTAAAGATAATCGCCTTGCGCTTTCAACTTTTGAGCGAAAGCGAACCATAGGTCTGCCGCATGTTTGGGTCTCCCAAGCCTTCAGAACAATATCTGAAAAGAGTGATGATCTGCCCAAACATTCAAAAATCGGAAAGGAGCTGGGATTTGCCTCGAAATCAGATGGATGGAGAGAAGAAGAGGGGCATGATCCGAACATGTTCGGTTAAGATGTTCCACCGATGTCGAAGCAAAAGTTGTAAGCCATTTAGTATTGCAAACTGCCCTATCTAACCGCTCATAAATGGTGGCGTGCCCGTCACGGTTATTGCTCCAAGTATATTTGCTGCCAATAAACCCCAAGTCGGATAAACCCGCCACATTAAGACACGCTTGAAATTCGAGAGCCCCTTGCCTATCCCAACCGACACCTCCCAGTTTTTCATCAACCTCGAGTATAATATTGAAATCGCCCAGGACAAGCCAAGGAGAAGTATCTATTTCCAGCCCCAAATCAATAATATCAGACCAAAGAGTTAGCCGTTCAGTATTTGTACATTTGGCATGAACGGATGACACATATGCCGGCTCAGCCCAAGAATAATGACAAACTCGCAAGGTGAAATGCTGTTTAGATTCCGAGATCTCCTGACATTGAAATGAGGACTTAGCCAAAATCCAAATCGTATTAGCAGAATTAGAAAAGAAATTACGAAACTTTAACTTGCGTGCAATAAAGGCAAGCGAGACTTATCTTTCTTCGGTTCGCGAGATGGAAAGGAAGAAATTTGATGCAATTTGATGAGTTTTTCGGTAGAAGTAGTGGAATCATTTCCAACACCCCGTAAATTCCAAAATAGAGTCTTAATCGTCATGGGCAGACTATGAGGGGTTTGCTTTGGAGGACTTTGAATGTCGTTTGGAGCGGGTACACACACCTTGTCCATGAGTTTTAATTGTTGTGGATGTCTTGGATTTTCCAGCCATATTTTCCAGATTAAGTGCCGCTAAATTAATATTGTCATCCCTTGTGTCTTCTTCATCAACTGTTTGTAAAACAACAAAGCGATTCGGAGATAATATAGTGGTCTCATTTTCCATGACTGAAGCATCTGATTCGATATCAACAGGTGGAGCGATAAGGCCTGGAGCATCGTTAATTTGCTTTGTTGTGGACTTTGGATCTTCCACTCCTACAACCTTATCACCATAAGTATCCACATTAAGCGGGGTGCGATTCTTAGTAACATGTGGAAGAGCTTGATCAACATCAATATCGGGGATTTAGGAGAGTCCATTACTTCTTCTTTGGGAAGCATCTTGATATCGATAGTGTGAGATGTGGGCCAGGGGAGTGAAGGGTCGGGGCATGGGGTTGGAGCTTTTGGTGATTTAAATCGACCCGGAGGAGTGCTTTAACTCCGTGGAAGCGTTAGTCTTTTTGGGCGTCCATCTTGTTGCCGGCGGAGGCGGCGGGGGAGGAGCTGTAAACTTGGTCTCGCCAGCCAGGCGTGTTGTGCTTAATTTTGACTTAATTCGAATGCCCTTGGCGAAAGCAATGTGAACAATAAAGAGGAATGTTTTCGGCTCAAGGGTTTGCCAAAAGCTGGGGTAAGTTTGGCCGCAATCGATCGGACTTCGCTTAGGAGGCTGGTTTTGTGAGGTCAATCTCAACACAAATCCTAGCAATGCTAGGCCGGGTTAGATTAATTGTTGGTTGATCTAACATGAGAGGTGCCAAATAGGGAGGTGATAGAAAAAGAGTGGTTTTATGAAAGAGATGGATAGGCGATCAGGGAGGCGACCCACACGGGGCGATAGGGCTCTCAATATACGGGCGGATGTCGGGAGACCGGATTTGAATCTGGCGCATAGGAAGCGTCCAAGATACCGGTGATCTTTAATCCATAAGCGTTGATAATCTTCATCGGCTGTGAACTGAATAAGTATATGCTTGCGTCGAGATGCCCAACCGAGAATCTTTGCTTTGAGGCCAAGGTGCGAAATAGTTCTGAATAGAATCCATCGATGGTCTTCCATGTGAAAACTTCCCGATCGTGGCGTGTTGAAATGGTTTGGCAAGGGCTTGATGATATCATGCGATAGTTTTAAAGATGGTTCGCCTTTGTACGTAGCAGGAGGTATCAGATTAAAGGAAGGAGTAGGAGACGATATGAGGACATCTGCAAAGGATTTCGGGTGGGAAGGAGGGTCGGGAGGGGGTGGCTGATCAGCCATGAAAACTGCAGCTAAACCCTAGCCGCAAACCCTAGCCGCAAAGTGGAGATCGCACCTTCAGTGTGTGTGTTTGTGTGTTCTTAAATTCGAATGTTTTTTAAACACAAAGAATACAAGTAACGAAGGAAATCCCGAGAATCCCTAAGACTCAAACGAAGCAACAATGCTTCTAAACTTCCAACCAAGCTTACTATGATCAAGATGAATGTTCTAAGACATATATGAAAGGTAATAGAACCCCAAAAAGTATTGGTATGCAACGCATAGAAGACATTCAAGCGACTATGAACGTAACAACTCTAATGCAAGCATGACATGAACCAAATGAAGTCTCTAACATGTTAAGAGATGCAATAAACATGCTATAATGATATAATACAAGTAATGGGTTTGGGTTCTCACATCTTCCTCCACTTAAAGGAATTTAGTCCCTAAATTCTTACCGGAGTCATCAAATAGGAAAGGGTATCTCTCTGTCATATCAAGCTCGGTCTCCCACGTGGCTTCCTCAATATCATGATTCTTCCACAAGACCTTCATTAACGGAATCCTCTTTGTTTTCAAGAATTGTTCCTTCGTATCAAGAATCCTCACCGGCTTCTCATCATAAGAAAGGTCAGGTTCAATGGTAATCTCATCATAAGTAAGGACATGTGACTCATCCTTCAAGTACTTGCGTAGCATCGAGACATGAAAAACATCATGAACATCCGATATAGAAGGTGGCAATGCTAGCAGATGCGCCATGGCTCAATCCTCTCTAGGATCTCGAATGGTCCAATAAATCTAGGTGAAAGCTTACCTTTCTTCCCAAATCGCTTAGTACCGCAGGGCAATACTTTCAAAAATACAAGGTCACCAACCTGAAACTCAAAGTCACGTCTCAGGTTGTCTCACGTAGCTTTTACGTCTACTACATTTGTAAGCAATCTATCTCTAATAAGTTTCACACTCTCGGTATTTGTTGTACCATCTCGAACCCCAAACCCCAGCTTAACTTCACCAACTTCATCCCGGCAAATCGGTGAAGCGACACTTACGCCCATATAAAGCCTCATATGGCGCCATCTCAATACTAGGCGGGTAAGCTGTTATTATCGCAAACTCGGCTAATGGCAAATGAGAATCCCAACTACCTTTGAAATCCATGGCACAAGCACGCAATAAATCCTCCAATACGAATCAATCTCTCCGTGACCATCGGAATGTGGGTGAAAAGCGTACTAAAGTTCAACCGTACCCAAAGCCTCCTGAAAGAATGCCAAAATCTAGAAGTGAACACAGGTCTCTATCGAAACAATGCTACTTAGGAATACCATGTAACCTCACGATATCTGAATATACAACGCGCCAAGCGACTCAAACTATAATCATCGCAATAGGAATAAAATGTGAATATTTTGTCAACCTATCCACAACAACCCAAAGCGCATCAAAACCTCGGCAGTGCGTGGCAATCACGTCACAAAATCCATGGTGACATGCTCCCATTTCCACTCCAGGTATCTCAAGTGGTTGTAGTAAAAACCGGCAGTCTCTAGTGTTCGGCCTTAACTGTGACATGTCAAACATCTAGATACATACTCTGCTATTTCTCTCTTCATCCCATTCCACCAGCTGTCTCTTCAAGTCCCTATACATTTTGGTACTCACTGGATGTATAGTATACTTGGCCTTGTGAGCCTCATCAAGAACCATACGCCTAACTCCATCGGTAGAAGGAACACAAACTCTACCTCGAAAAGTTAAGATACCACCACTTTGTTAATAGCAAACTACGGTGTCTTATTATCACCCATCCATCAATAATCTTCCTCAACTCGAGAATCGGAGCTTAAGCCTTCTTAATCAACTCAAATAATGCGGGCGTAGCATGCACACTAGCAAAGATAACACTATGCTCACTCACAACTGGACTCCATTCACGGACATCCTCAAGCATCTTCCATTCCCTCGTCATCAAGCAAGACATATACGCCTTCCTAATCATGGCATCCATGCAACATTAGCTTTCCGGATTGTATAAAATAGTGCGATCATGATCCTTAAGTTTCTCCATCCATCGCCTCTGTCGCATAGTCAACTCCTTTTTGTGAAAGCGATACTTCAAACTCTTATGATCGGTGAATATTTCAAACTTAGCCCCGTAAAGATAATGCTTCCACTTATGAAGCGCAAAAATAATAGCTGCCAACTCAAGGTCATGTGTCGGATAATTCTGCTCATAAGGTGATAACTTCCTTGAAGCATAGGCAATAACTCTCCCATTCTGCATAAGCACGCAACCCAAGCCTTCTAATGAGGTGTCGCTATAAACCACAAAGTTCTCCGAACCACTAGGCAATGCTAAGATACGAGCCGTAATCAACCTCCTCTTCAACTCCTGAAAACTAGCCTCGCACTTATCCCTCCATATATCCATATAAAGAAGACTTCTTCTATGTCGATTAGTCATCGAGTAGCGATCTTCGACAATCCCTCAATAAACCTACGGTAATAACCCGCCAAGCCCAAGAAACTACGGACTTCGGTTACCGTACTAGGCATCTTCCACTTAGTAACCGCCTCAACCTTGGATGGATCCACCGCGATACCATCACTAGACACCACGTGCCCTAGAAAAGAAACTTGCTCTAGCGAGAGAAAGCACACTTACTAAATTTCGCATAAAGTTGCTTCTTCCGCAAGATAGAAAGAACCTCTCTCAAATGATTCTTATATTCCTCTCGTGACTTGGAGTACACAAGAATGTCATCAATAAATACCACCACAAAGCAATCAAGATACTCATGAAAATCCCTATTCATCAAATCCATAAAAATTGCAGGTGCGTTGGTCAACCCAAACGGCATCACAACAAACTCATAATGACCAAGTAAGCAGTGCGAAGGTTGTGTTTGGGACATCCTCCGCCCGAACCCTTAGCGGTGATAACCACTCCTCAAGTCAAACTTGGAATGACAAGCTGAACCCGAAGTTGATCAAAGAGATCATCAATGTGTAAAGGATACCTATTCTTGTTAGTAGCTGGTTCAAGCTGTCGATAGTCTATACTGGCCGTAAACTACCATCCTTCTTCCTCACAAACAAGGCCGGTGCACCCAAGGAGAAACACTCGGTTTAATGAACTCCCTATCTAGAAGTTCTGCGGATCCTTCAACTCTCGCAACTCACTTTGAGCCATACGGTAAGGTGCCCTAGAAATAGGCGAAGTCACGGCAATAGCTCAATACAAAACTCTAGCTCTCGGTCGGGAGGTAAAGCATACTCGGTAGAAAAGACATCGGGGAACTCATTAACTATCGAATATCTTCTAACTTAGCGGTAGACATGCTAGTATCAAGTACACAAGCTAAATACCCAGTTCACCCACGTGATAAAAGTTGTCTAGCACATGCGAAATAACATGAACCCCATTCATAGCATGATCACAGAAAACACAAACTCAGGAATACCGGGCATAGAAAAAGTTACTTTCTTACGGACGACAATCAACTAAAGCATGATGTACACATAGCCAATCCATACCAAGAATCACATCAAAGTCTCTAATAGGCAATACTACCAAATCGGCATGCAAGACTCGATCATGAACAAGCACATCACATCTCTATAGACCTCGGACAGACAAGCAATCACCCAGCGGTGTAGACACCTCAAGCGGAAGGTAGCGGGCGGGCAATACACATAGATGCTCTAAGAAATGTGATGCAACATAAGAATGAGTAGACCAGGATCTATAAGAACTTCGAGCATGATGACCAAAATCGAAAAGAATACCTCCGATCACAAAAGTAGACTCGGGAACACCTCGTGATCAAGCGAAAACACCTGCGCCTTAGGGCGCCTCATCAGTCCCTCTTGGACCCAAGCTGCTAGCTGACCCCATGGAATGAACTACTCTAGACTTAGGATAGTCCTTGAGGCGATGACTAGGATCTCACACAACAAAGACAAGTACCAAGCTTCGATTCTGCACTTCTCACTAGAATGCCCAATCTTATTACAATAAGAACAAATCAATGGTCCACTACCACGAGTCACGCCCCTTTGAGGAGTAGGAGCAATACTACCACGACTCTCAAGCGGGCGCCTATGCGCCCGCGAGGCTGCGCCTATTCGACCACCATTGCGGCGATTGCCCTAATAGCGGATATGACCTCTACATCGCCTCTGAGGCTAGCTGGCGAGAAGTATGCACGGGAGGCTTTGCATGTGCTCCTTAATGTCTCGTTCAATCTCATAAGCACGATCCACCGCACTACGGTAATCCGCCAACGCCAGCTGTAGAGATAACAAATGCTTCCTATACTCGGTCTTCAATCCTTTCACGAACCTCAGGTCTGTGTTTCTCATCGGCACCGGATGTGCACAATAAGCGGGACAACTCGGTGAATTTAGAAGAATCTTGAGCTATAGACATAGATCCCTGCTCTAGCTCACTGGAACTCTTTCTCTCTCTCTGTCTAACCACATTAGGCACATAAGAAGCCTAAACTACGTCTCAAAGGTAGGCACGTGCCACAGGTCCATCTCCCAATTAGTGCGTAGAACTTCCCACGATGATTGGCGACTCCCTCGGCTTATACACGGCTAAAACCACCTTCTCTTCATCCGTGCGGTCCGGAGCTGCAAAGATCTTCTTCAAATCCTCAAGCCATAACTTCGGATACTAGCATCCGCCTTTCCCTCAAAGATGGAGGCTTCATCTTCAAGAACTCTCTAGAAACGGCATTATTTCGTGCTCTAGCTTTCGGTGGTCCAACATTGCGCGGTGGCGACACTCTCACCTCTGGTTCTGGGGGTGGTGGTGGTGGAGGTACATTCTGAGCATTCACATCATGCGATGGTACATATCCACCATCTGAGCATTCACATCAGCTGGACCCTGTGGTGGAGGTGGCAACTCTGCCTCAGGCTCATCTGGAGCTCTCCTGGGCCTACCTCTGCCTCGGCCTACACCGGCTCTTCTCGGAACCACCATTAAACACCTATAAGAATTCACACGACGTTAGAACATCACATAAGAAATTAACCCACCTAGGCCATGGATCCTGGCCGATAGCTAACCTTTAAACAAGCTCTGATACCAACTGTCGCGACCCGACCCGGACCCGAGGTGGAACCGCGAGTCGGACTGCCCAAATAGGAGGGAAATAAGTAAATACATAAACATGCAAGGACTCAATTTAAGAAAACGACGTGACGCAACATTAGAGACGCAACACGCCTCGGCACCAAAAGGACGGTATTTTTAAAACTTTTCAAACCTGATATAACAGTTAGGCAATTAAATCGAGTCATCGGAGAAACTACATGCCGGAACCCAAGCTAACAATTTATGGACAAGAATTAAATAAGAGCTAATAAGATGCTCAGCAGAAGACTTATATGTAGTGAACTACTAAACATGATAACCAAAGTTCGGCTTACACTTTGCCGGCATTAAAGGGTTTACAAGTACTACAAGTGAAAATACTACAAGTAGTTAAACTAAAATAAACAAGTACAAGTTATAGCACATTCCCAAGCATAGTCTAAATGACTTACTTTAAAACTCGTCGTCCTTGCAAATGACAAAAGAAAGGAAGAAGACATCTAAACCACCTCTTCAAACTGCAACGGCGAACCAAAAGAAGAACAAGGGAACACGAACACTGCAAGCCTCAACGAGAAGAACCTGCTTTGCAAAGATCTAAAGCAGTAAAGGGGAATTGGTAAGTCATAAAGACTTGTAAGCTATCAATCATGCATGTCATGGCAATATGCAACATGCAAGGCAAGATATCGTCACATAAGCATATAGAACATATATCCAAGATGCACATTGTTTCACATAGGTGCTTATAAGTAAATCACATAGGATAAGGATATATGGAGAGTCGGGCCGCTACGTAGTTCCTGCATACAAGCGTTATCTAAAATGTGAGGTGTCAGATGTGTGTGAGTACATCGACCTTCCGAGGAGATGCTCGGGATAGACACACCAATGATGCTCTAATGGTTACAGCAAAGGGGCTACTTCCCCACTGTGGCCACAGTGGAGGCATGTGTGAACAAAGAAGGGATGCCAGCTGGACTCATGCAAATGCCAAGTAGTGTTTACTTAACAAATTCTCAAGTAGTGAACGAGGTCGACAAGAACGATCTCGTTCATGACAAGTAATTATTCTCATCAATAATAAAGTAGGATTGAGTTCAACAAGAGCGAATTCTGTGACGACCCGACCCGAATCCCAAGACGAGATCCCAAGGTCGTGCCATCAGGACAAGCTAAGGGACAGACAAGCACCTGCTAAGCATAATGGTGCGAGTCAAAAGAGCGAGCCAACAAGCTCAAGACAAGAAGACATAGCCATAACGGCGATCTGAGGATAACAAAAACTAAAACTGCGAAGCAAAACCACAATGGGACCCGAGCTAACAAGCTCCTAAATATAAACAACCAAAGAGATAGTAAATCTCTCGGTCCAAAAATTCGGCATGCGTGGCGCAACATTTGACAGCGCAACAAACCATCGGCAACGTGGCCGGCAACTATCAAAATCCCAACGATAAACACCACTCAACGGCTACAACATGCGGGAGGAACAATTCAACCATAACAATATAATCAATGCTAAACCACCAACCAAATCTCACGACTAAAATTGTCGAAGATAGGAACAATAATAATACAAGCTAAAATAAACGAGCCACACATGCTCGAAATGACAACGGGAATAAATTCTAAGGATACAAAGGCTCGGCTATACGGCCGGCTCCCAAATACACAACCATAACATAATACTACAATCTACCCAAGTAAAGTCTACATAACTTTACATCCGAGTCTCAACGATAAATAACAACAATAATAATAAATAACTCCAAGCTTATGACTTGGAAGACCACTGCTAGAAATCGCTATCAGAAGTCGCGTGCTAACGGATCATTGCTCACACTAGGGAAAACAATCACACGAAGTGAGTCATAATGACCCAGTAAGTTTCTAAATGCAACTATATGGCATATTATGTCATGGCATGGCATAATGTGCAATCATATAAAAATCATGGTATCATACTGGTATACCAACAAGAAACATGTACTTAATTTTTAAAGCACATAAACTCACATAAATCATGTAGCATAATATCTTTCATTTAAATGCTCATAAATAAACATGTGTAACAGTAAACATAAATCGAACCGTTACAATCAAATCCGGGTTCAAAACCCAACCAACTTACCATGAGATCAAATCTCAAACCAAGATCCGGGCTCAATACCCAATCAATCATACCCTGGGGTTTCGTCCCCAATAATCACAACTCATCAGTTTCCCTTAATGAGTACTCGTTACATTCATCCAGTCTCCGGATGAGAAATGGGAGCTCGAAAGTATGCTAGATGGCTCTCTCTCGAGACCACATCTCACTATTGGCCAAATAGTGAGGAGAAAAAGGACCCAATGCAACGATTCATAGCGATTGTTTCCAAAGACTATGAATCGTCCCATTGCCGACACAACAACCAAACCCGCCAGCTGGACTTAAACCAAAACGATCAAGTAGATATACTTGCATAAACCAATGAGACCAAGTTCATTATTATCGGGCTCATTAAATCATGTAGGACATAATGCTCTACAACAACTCGTAAACCATGCACATAATTGCATATAACCACGTAGGACATAATGCTCTACGAAATCTCATAAACCATGCACATAATTGCATAAACTCAAGTAGGGCATAATGCTCCGCGAAATCCCATAATCCATGCACATCTTTGCTTATAATCAAACCAAAAACCCGGTGCGCACAAACATAACCCAAACAAACCCAAACATTGTAGGGTTTCAACCCAAGGGTCTTTATCATTTTATTGGCCTTATAACGACTCTGTTGAGTCTTACTAACACATTTCATTCTTTATGTGTTTTATAAATCCACACCGTAATAATTCATTAAAGTTTACCACCAAAACCCAATAGTCGTTCGGGCTTAATTCCCAAGCCTAAAAATCTATAAAGTCATCATATTTATAATTCCGTTTAAAGTTTGGAGACTATGCATATCACAACATTAATCAAACGAAATCCAATCGTCGTAGGATTTCAACCCAAGTTCATTTAGCACATTATAGAACTTATAGTGACTCCGTTGAGTCCAATTTACCCTTTCCAAAATTTAGGGCATAGAAGCCATGGGTCTCAATTCTTTCTATATTCATAACTATCAACAATAGTCATCATCCCGGGTTCATCGAACTCACATAAACCCAACAAAACATTTATCAATGTAACATAGAACCAATTCATCAATTTGTGCATAACTTCATTTAGTTCACCTTACCAATCATATTCTCCAAAATATGATTTAATCACACAACATGGTCTAATATACTCTACTAGACATATATAACATAATAATCATGCTTACCATCATGTTAATAAGCCAAAACACAATTAGGGCAAAAATCCCCTTCCAAGTATCTCTACCAATCAAGCTCAATACCCATGAACAATTCACATAGCCAAGTTTAATAGACCATTTAGCATATGAATTTCATATAAATCAAGGTCTCACATAGGTTCAACCAAGCTCTATCAACAATTAGAAACCTAGGGTTCATGGCATCTCTAACAACCCTAGAAATTGCATCCATTGACCTCACTTAGCAAATATGATTGTTTCCCTAGGGTCAATGGAGCCAAAAGAAGGAGAAAGAGGGGTAGAAACTTACCTTATCTCAGCCCCTAACAGCTGCAAATTCCGAATTTCAAGAGGTGAGGTTGTTCTTCTCAACCTTCACTTCAATCTCGCGGTGTAGCTTGGGGAAGGAAGAACCCTATCCATGGCCTCCCAAGATCGAACCCTTCAAGCCCTAGAAATCGCCTCCCTCTCAGCTCTCTCACGTTTTTGAGGTCCGCTTCAGACGGGAGGGAGAAGTCGTATTCTATGCGGCTGATGTGTTAGAGAATAAATTGGGTTTGGTTTATATAGGTGGGATTATCTCTCCCTAATTAACCCACTAATCCACCTCCAAAACTCTAATAAGTGATTAGGACATGTCTTAAGTTAAGTAGGAGGGTTTAGGTTTAGTTTAGATTGGGTTTGGGTGGGTATAATTTGGTCAACATTTCAATTTCCACCAAAAAATCCCGTAATAGCATATCAGGGACCAATGCGGTCGCATCAATGAAGTATGATGCGAGCGCATCATACTAGTATACACCAAACACTCCTTGTTGATTCCTTGCTCGGTTTCGGTCACTCCCGCATGCATCCTCGAGCCTTAAAGCTTCAAAATGGCTCACAATTGAACCCTTAAAGTCCTCAAACATTAAACTAATCCATCCAAGTCTCAAACCATTTTTAAAGTAAGTCTAAACGCCCATAAACAACACCCGAAACAACCCGGGGCAAAACCGACGCAAGACGTAACAACTTGCTAACGAAACGTCGAATGAAACCACAAACCGACGGGTAATAACCCATGATTGTAAACACCTATAAGGGCTACAAAATAGGCCTGAATGCCTCTCAGATAATGAACAACAAATAGGGGGAATCAGTTCCCGAAAGACGAGACGATCGCCCGGCTAAATCTCAAACTACGCGAAAAGGAGAATTGCTATTCTCGAGGCGTCAAAACTTCACGAGACTTATGGTATGCATCCAATTAGAAGTCTAACACATCTAAACATGTTATTTAATCATCATGTAAAGATCTAGGACCAAATCGAGGTCAAGAACACAAAACCCGAATAAACTCTCAATCGCGTCGCATTTCGACTATCGTCGGGTTACGACTTTTGACTTTAGCAAGTCAACAACTATATGACATATCTTAAAAGTGTTTTGGTCTTAATGTGATCTCTCATACACATTTAGACTCTCTCACAAACCAAACGAGCAATCAACCAAAGAAGAAATGCGAGCATGTACGCAATTCAAGCTAATCGGGAATCGGGATCTTACAAATTCAACATGTCAAATAGGCATTCTATTATATGACATTTAAATCAAGCATTTTAATCAATCCAATTCAAGAGTCTAGAATTATTATTCTTAGTGAAACGTGTTTAGAACGTCATAGGGATTGATCATTGAGCCGGTATTGTTCAATGGATCACTAAATTTGACTTCGTTGAGTCGTCTCTATAAATTCATCCAATAGAGTTTAAATGCTAAATGCATTCTAAACTCTTTTCTAAGTTCTCGTATAGGATAGACTAGGCCATTAATCCATTTAACAACCATAGTCAAGAATTATTCTCAATTCATAATTCATGGAACCTTAGAATTATTATTTCTTAAATTTATTAAAAGTTAATGGTCCAAGAACAATAGTTATTCCTAAGGAGGCATAGAACACTTTTAATTCTAAGCTTATGACCAAATCAATAGGGTGAACAATTCATAGTTTATGGAACCCTAGAAATCACAATCTCCAAGAGTTGTCAAAAGTCATTAGTCCAAGAACAATAGTTATTCCTAAGGAGGCATATAACACTTTTAATTCTAGGCTAAGAACTAAATCAACAAGATGAACATATCATTCAAAAATCTCATAAACTCAAATCATCATCATGCATGGCATGGACATGGTAGGAGCATGGGAATCATAAGAAGAGGGGGACATGGCATTTCTAGCATTCATCCTAAGGGGAATCAATAGCTTACCGTACACCAAAGAAAAAGATGTAATGAACACAAACTAATCAGATGGAATCGTGCTCCTCGTCGATAGCTTCACTTTGGTGGTCTCGGTTTGGCAATCGGAATTCGGGAGCTCAAGATATGGAAGAAACACACACTAATCTCCCCTCACCATTCACACAAAAAAGCTTGGGGAGAGAGAGAAGAAATATTCAGATATGGTGGGTTTAGTGGCTGATCACAAATTAGGAGGATTATATATGACATGCAAATTGTGAGTGGAACTCCACATGTCATAAGGAGAAGGCATGGGAATCCACTTGTCAAGTGAGGATGATTGAGGTTAGTGTTAATCCAACTCATTTAGGGTCTAATAGGATGGTTTAGGGTCAATTAGGATTGGGGTTCAATGGCCTAATTGAGTCACAATTCAGATTGAAGGTAAAATCCCGTAAATGTGATTCTGGCATGATGCTGTCGCGTCACTTATGGAGCATGCTAGCGCATGGACTGTTCACAGCCCAAAACTCATTTTCTTGTTTCTGACCAGCAAACTTGTAAATTCCACCATTAATCTCTCATACCTCCAAATGAGCTTATTCTTTCTTAGTCTGAAACTATACTCCTTAAACTATATTTTAGACTTTTAAATTACTCTATTTGGACTTAAATTCATCAAAATATGGTCATTACAAGTTCAAGTACAGAAGCTGAATCCTTGAAAACAGAATTTTGGGACAGCCGTAAGTCAAGACCTAATTGAGGTACTTATACACCTTGGAAAATTACCAAATTTTACAGAGAGTATCCTAACATACATAGGTAAAACATACTAACTTTTTAGAAAATTCTCTTTAGTAGATTGGTACCAGAATATTCCCGATGTTTACCCAAAAACATGATTGATCTGTGAAGAAATAAATTGGTCATCTTATTACCAAATGCAACGAGTCTATGAACAATGATTGTGCAAGCATGATAAATACTAGTACACTTGGTCTAGAACTCAAATGAACTTTTCGCAAGTTGAAAACACAAAGAATACAAGCAACGAAGGAAATCCTGAGAAACCCTAAGACTCAAACGAAGCAACAATGCTTCTAAACTTCCAACCAAGCTTACTATGATCAAGATGGATGTTCTAAGACATATATGAAAGGTAATAGAACCCCAACAAGTCTTGGTTAAGTGCTAACATGCTAAGGCAAACACTCAAAGCACAAACGACAAGGTATGCAACGCATAGAAGACATTCAAGCGACTATGAACGTAACAACTCTAATGCAAGCATGACATGAACCAAATGAAGTATCTAGCATGTTAAGACATACAATAAACATACTATAATGATATAATACAAGTAATGGGTTTGGGTTCTCACAGGATTTGACGTCTGGATTCGAGCAGGGCAACTGCTCTTTCTGGGGTTTTGAAACTGGTGAAATAGGGCGGAAACTTAGTTGGGTAGCTAGGGTACGTTCACTTTGGCCAAAGAGTTCACAACGTTCTCTCCATAAAATTGGTGTGTTGAAGCATTGGCCGAAGCCTCGTATTTATAGGATGAGATTGAGATTCCTTAACAGCAAAGGATCATCAGATATTTTAGTTCTGTGCATAAAATGCTTGTACCACGGGCTGAAAGGGTTGCATTAAAAGCAAAGTGGAACGGTGAATTAAGGGAAGTGGGGCGTAGCCTACACCCATTATGGGCACGACGCCCAAATGTAGTATAGGTTGCGCACTCCTTCAATCTTCCTTTCTTTTCGGCTACTTTGCCCCCCCTGATGTTCATCATTTGTCGCTTCTTTCGTCCTTTTGTACTTTGGACCCTATAGCTTAACATCCGTTAGTCCTTTTTGACAGGTTTTGATATTTTACAGGATGTTATAAACAGTGGTACGGAATTGGGGTGTCTACACTCCCCCTCCTCCATCATTTCCTAGCCTACTCCATCACTCAATCACTTTCCATCATCATCATTACATTCATTCCCTCCCCCATTTTCCCAAGCTTACTCTCTCCCACTCTTTAAGACGGATCCTCTCAACAGCTCATTTCCAATAATCCCTCCCCCCACACAAACACACACGACTCAATCATTTTTATCTCCATCAAACATAGCAACTCCCTCAATTTCTATTCTCTCTTCATACAGAAATTCTCCCTCTCATCAGTAGGCAAGAAACCCACATAACAACCACAACAAACAATCTCGCATTATACTTTGTAAGGTATAATTTCCATAGCAAAGCTTTCTTTGTAGTATTTTTTTTTCTTTGTCTAAATGTAGATATCATAATCTGTTTTGTGTAAGTGATTTAGTTTAATTACTTTTGTTATTAAGATGTACCCCCTCCGTCTCCAAATTATTGTCCTCCTTTTATTTTTCGTCCGTCCCAAAATAATTAATTTATTTGAAACTTTCTTTTTTAGGACAACATTTTTATCACTTTATTCTTATTTTTTTATTCTATTTTAATTATGAGCCGCATATACATATGTTTTAAAGTAAACTACACATCAAACTAATATTAATAATTCAGTTAAATGTGCTTTCTTAAACCGTATGCCAAATATACTAAGACGATAATTTAGAGACGAAGGGAGTAGTATTTTTGAGTTTGGTGACTTCTTTGTAAATATTATAGTGTTATATAGCATTTTGTTCATAATATGAAAGCAAGCTTAAAGGTGATGAATGTGAAAGTTGTTTTTTTTTTTACTAAATATGGTGACTTGTTTTTTTTTATTCTCTTAACATATTATTTTTTTATTTTATAATGTAGAATTTTTATTTAATTTTATTGACTCTTGTTGACCCATGTCGACGATAGTTAACCAACTTTGACCCATGCTCTATTTTTCTTATGACATTGAAAAATTGAAACAGGTTGCATATGTCAACTACGGAAATCGAACTACCTCTCCAAATAATGTCAATTCAAATCGGCCAAGTCCATTGTCTACCCCAAAAGCAAGCTCCGGACCAAGTCCATTTTGCTATATTTCAAACGCTAATTGTTATTTATATTTTTCTTATTGTAACCTAGTGAATCTTTCTTTATATTTGGTGAATTGTGTCATACGCAGGTATTTAAAATTTTTAGAGCTCTTATGAATGTGATTATATGAATTTAAGTAGAAATATTATCCTTTATCAAGGGTTATAAACTTGATCAAAGTTAATTTTTGAGGTTTTTTTATTGCTAAAGTTTTTTAAAACAAAATATTAGTTTGACTAATTTCCCGTGGGGATTCCCTGATTAACTGTTACCGTGGGGAATGTGTAAGACCCCGAATCCTTATGTATTTGACTTGGTATAATTATAGCCACGATGGACCGTAATTATGTAGTGTTATTGTACCAGTTGCGTTTATTGTCGTTTTACTATGTTGATATTATTTTCGACCCTAAATCTAGTCTTGTATAAATAGGGGACCTTGGAAATTAACTTGGAATCATTTTGAATTGATCGTGTATACATTTGTACACGCTTATGTTCGACTATCGGTTTAACTCGTATTCCAGTAAGCCATGATAGGTCTTTAGTATTTTGGCCACAACTTTGCGTAGGAAACTCGGAATTCGGATCTGTTTAGTGTGTTAGAAACTAGACTTCGAGATCTTTCTAGCCATAACTTTTGTGTCATTTTTAGACTTGTATTTCAGTCCAAGAACATTTTTAAAGTTGACCTAAAATTCAGTCTACCATAGTTGACTACTCTTGGTGTATTTGACTTTCTTGGTTAAGTCCTATCCTACCCCTAATTAAACACCCCTCCTTCAACCATTCAGGGGTAACTTGGTCCTTATACCCTCCTTATTAGATTTGAAACTCTCTCCCCTCTTCTCATTCCCTCATTCTTCACCAGTTGTGTTTTAGAGAGAGAGAGAGAGAAACCAATTTGTGTTCATGGTGTTTGTGTGCGTTCTGGCGATTCTCGGAGCTCCGATCAACCAATCGACGAGCTGAGATTACCGTTACGAAGCTCTCGACGAGGAGATCGTTTCCCCTCTATCCATTTTCATTTTCTGTAGGTTAGTTAAATTCCGATTTGGTACGTTACTAAACTCCATTGCTTTCTTCTTCTCTAATTATAATTTTGCTTAGATCATACTAAGAAAGAGTTTTATCAAGTTTATAATATGTTTTGATGCCTCTAGAAAATCTAGAAATTATTCCATGGATCTAGATTTGAATATTTTGATCTTATGTTTAGTTTTAGATGTGTTGAAGTCATGATATGGAACAATTGTTGTTCATGAATTTGTTGAGAAATCAGTCATACAAATTCAGTCTCTATTTTAGGCAAATTTTAGGAAAATACTGGTACAAATGTACAAAAGAGAATTTTTTTAAAATTTTAGTATGTTACACCTATAAATGTTAAGTAACTCTCTGTAAATTTTCATTAAATTTAGAGTTAAGGAAGCATTTTTCATTAGTCACAAATCGTGGCTGTTTCAATAAGTTGTTACCAAAAAGTCAGTTTGTTAACGTGATATTGAGGGGACCATATTTCGATGAATACATGTCTGAATTGAGTGGTTTAAAATGCTAAGTTGTAGTTCAAAGAATCTAGTTTCTGGAAATGTAAGATCTACGATATTTGAAGTAATGAGGAATATTTAGTGAATTTTCTATGATAGACACATAGTGTAAGTCATAGTAAAGAATCTGATTTGTGACATGAATTTGAGAGGACCATGACTTGTTAAATACATGTCTGAATGGAGGGTTTTAAAATGGTAAATTGTAGTTAAGAGTGTTTAGTTTTTGAATATATAAGCTTCGTGACATTTAGAGATTTGAGGGATATGTTGTGAATTTTGTACGACAGACAAGCGGAGTAAGTCATACAAGGGGAAATCAGATTGTTATAAAGAAATTGAAATGACTATATTTGTTGAATATAAATCTGAATATACTTATTTAAAAGGCTAGGTTATAGTTTAAATATCTTAGTTTCTGAATATGTAAGATTCAGGATATTTGGAGTTGTGAGGAATTAATGGTCGAATTTACAAGTTGATTGGACAGAATAAATCATAACAGAAAAAGAAAAACAGATTATTAACATGATTTTCATGTGTTCATAAATTGATGAATACAAATGCGAATGAAGAGATTTAAAAGGTTAAGTTATATTTTAAAGAGTCAAGTTTCTGAATATGTAAGATTCGAGACATTCAATTATAATTCTATATTATATTTAAATAAAACTTCATTAGTATTTCAAGTATTTAGTTCAACCTAATGGTAATGCTTGTTTGTGGTTACGAATGATAAGAGTTCAAACTTTATTAACAACAAAAATTTATGAATTTTATATTTTAAATAATAAATGGCATATAGAGATGGTCTGAGGTGGAGGTCGAACAGTGGTGGCGGTGGCAGTCGACAGAGGTGGTTGACGGTGGTGGTGTAACACACGGGATTTTTGAGATTTATATTAAAATATTATGTTTTTGTTTGACTTTCTTAATTGGGTTGACCAGTCAAAGATTAGTCTAATTAGTTGGACTAGTTTTATGTTGGATTAGTTTGATTAATGAAGACTAATTAAAGTATAAAATTTTCAACCTTTGACTATCCATTGGTTGGTCTTGGTCACCTTCCTCTAAATGACTTTCTACAGTTTGTGCACCTCATGCTACAATTTTGGATAAGTCACTAAGGTTCACAGACTAGAAATTTCCTTATAGTGGAGTCTCATTCTTCTTTTATTTCCTAGGAATCCGTACAGGGAAGGGAGAAAGACCAAAATCAATTTTGAGTATTTGAGCGAAGAATTTCCGGTATTGCTCCGTACGAGCTACTATTATTGGAGGTAGAAAATAGTATTTAATCCGTAGAAATTCCGTCAATCGGTAAGTTATTATTTTCCTTGTTTGTATATGTATGTAATAGTATGTGTTACATATGTCGTTTCTAAAGTAATATATTAGTTAACGAGTAGAAAATAGATTACTTGTTAATTTTTTGGGTTTGGATTTAGTATACGTGTTTGTAGTAAATAATTACTCTGTTTAATCGATAGAATAACTGATAAGAATGAAATAGGATGATAATGCAAAATGATAATTTTGATCCATAAATTATGGAGTTGTAATTATTAACACTCAGGGATTTGATTTATTGAATAATTGACTCTATGAAGTCAAGTTGACTGAAATAAATTATATGGGGTTGTGTAACTAACTCCTATTATGATATTTATATTCATTTAGGGAATGATTATACCCTTATAAATATTACGATATGATAATAAGAAATTGTTATTTGATGTTTATGAGCTAATTAGGAATTAGCGGTTGTGGACCAAAAGCGTTGTAGTATTATAATTTATCCTACATGGTTAATTTATATGACATTAATGTATTAAATTAGGGATTGATATATTAGTCACTACGCGTTGTGAATATTATTGTGATATTGTAATTGACTTTACGGAGTCAATTTGGAGTTGACTAATAGCTAAATCAACTGAAAAGTTTAGTTTCTGTATGAAATTAAAGTAATTTAAATGATATTATTTATATGCTAAACTTATTAAGTTTTGGGAATAAATAGTAGTGAGTTAATTGAGGTTAAAATAGATGCTATAAGATATAAAAATAGTATCTGAATTTAGTTACATGAAATTGTAACAATTAATGGATATTCGTTTGCATGTACTGAATGACAGGTAGATTCATACTAGTCATGAGTATAAATAACTATATGTCATTGATGAATATTACAGCTATTTAATAGCAAATAGCTTTTGGGCTTCTGACTTATCAAAGTCGGTGAGCTACCCGGCCCAATAGGCCCAAGCCATAAGTCACATGCCAGGCACATGATCATTACTTAGTCAAATGAGCATTTTAAAGTCAAAGCTAGGGAAAGAAGGTTAGAGGGTTATTGTACATTGCGAGCATGGTCTTGACCTTTACCGAGCAAGATGTCAACAAGCTGGGGGCTTAACCAGCGAGCAGAACTATGTTGCGAGCATGAGTTGTTATGCTCGCAAATTCAAGAGCTGTTGTTAGTTGAGGACGGTTATGTCCGGGAAAATCTCCATTTAGATTGTTGTGGTTAATGGGGGAATTAATGGGGCAGTTAATATGCCCGCCATCAATGCTACGATCATTAGTGGACAGTTATGAGCAGTTATACTCTCCGGCAGCTATAAAATCCCCTGAAAATGAAGGGGAGAGGTACGTGATTTTATATTGCTAGCTAAAACTCTGCCGAAATATATACTCTCTGGAATTCTTGTACTGATTCACACGTCGGAGGGCATTTGCAGGGAGTGCCCCTGCCCAGTTTTACAGCTTGTTGGTGTTTTTGCAGAGTTGGGCTTCAAGGATTATTGATACGCGTTGAAAGCCGTGCATCCCGATTGAGTGATCCAAAGGCATCCAGAAGATTTTGGACGCATCAGTCGGTATTTAAGATAACTTTTTAAGTAATTGATTCCTACACTTAAAGAGAAGTGGCTAGGTTTCAATGTGGAACTATTACGAGATATTGTAACTGCAAGTCAGTTACGAGATAATATTGTGTTGATCAAATACATGTAAATTGTGCATGGTACTTTGTTGGGTAGTAGACATTTATGGCATGCGCCTATGATTGATTTGAAACCCAAAACTTGTAAATTTGGGTGTAGTATTGGTGGAGAGTGATTAATCTAGATGAGGTTAATTGTAGGTATGTTACGAGACTTATATAAAGAGTTAAAGTGCTCGTAGGTATTGTTTGACATAGTTATAAATAGTGGGATCGAGAACATGCTCCTATCATCATTTGTACACGATTTGGGTACTAGATAGTAATGAACTAAAATATAAAATTTATGGATGATATGGATTGCTATTGGCAGCAAGTTGGTGTATTGTGTGTACTAGAGTCATTGACCTACTCTTGGGCTATATAGTGTTTGATACTCATAGATAGCTAGTAATAACATTGTTTGTTATAAGACATATTGTTCAAATATTCACTAGCAGTCGCGTAGTATTTTATTATGTAATAGGTACTATTGACCTATGCTGGTGATTGAGCATGATGTCCAGTATTTACGGACTCAACAATTGTCTCTTGGTTTGATTGGTAGGACTAGAGGACTACCCTATATTGATATTAGTGCCCAGTAGCTACCACACAATTATGATTCCAAGGTAATGTGCTATGTGTTTCATGAATAATATAGATTCAATGACCTGCTTGAGATTGTTATAAGAGAGTCTAATATTTACAGACTTGTCTTCTGTAGTGGGTGTTATGGTAGGATCAGTGACTTACTCTTGTGTTTTTTTAACGTTTAGTACTTACAAATGTCGTATTCGTTATCAATAAGATGATTTGTCTATAGTGTTTGTTTTAAGCAAGTACATGCTTGGTGTTGTTTATATACGATCAAACATTCATGTTTGATATGTGTGTTTAGCTCTCATATTGGGAACTCAACACTACTAGAAACAGTGCCTTCAGCGACGGAATTCTTAGCGACGGAAATCTTTCGTCCCTAATTAGCGACGGAAATTTAGCATTAGTTTACCTAAATTTTTGCATCGTCAGAATTTTAATTGAGCATCAGCGACGGAATTTAGCAGCGACGAGACTTTCCGTCGCCAAGGCCACCTTTAGCTTAATTGAAATCAGCGACGAATTAGCATCGCCGACGAATTGAACATCAGCGACGGAATTTTTTAGTGACGGAATTTTCTGTCGCTGAAGGTGATCCGAATTTTCCGTCGCTGAAAAAAAAAGAAATTAAATTCTGAAATATTCGGCGACTTACGGAAAATTTATCGCTAAAGGTCACCTTCAACGACGGAAAATTCTGCTAGCTAAAATACCTT
>JABEVN020000025.1:155000-243107 GCA_013146195.2 Codonopsis lanceolata | reverse complement strand
GCACATGATTGATTCTTTTTAGTTTAATAAATTGTTACAACATGAATGATTTAACAAGTTAAAAAAATTTAGCAAGTGTAAAAGTTCTTCTGCTTTGAATGACGGGTAGGCATTTAACCTTGTGTTACTCATATGTTATAATATCGGGTTGAGTAATCCACCTACAATATTCAAAACATAGTTTGGTTATTAATCAAGTTGATTAGACTTTAACAAGTCTAAAAGTTCTTCCGGCCGAATAGCAGCAGGTAGGCCTACTTCTGTTTCATCTTCTCAGAGCATGACTCAAGGCAGATAGTTACTTGGCATGTTATAATATCGGGATGAGTAATCCACCCTACGGTATTCAAAACATAGTTTGGTTATTAATCAAGTTGATTAGACTTTAACAAGTCTAAAAGTTCTTCCTGCTGAATAGCAGCAGTGTAGGCCTACTTCCTGTTTCATCACTCTGAGCATGACTCAAGACAGTTACTTGACGATCATGTTATAATATCGGGTTGAGTAATCCACCCTACGTATTCAAAACATAGTTTGTTTATTAATCAAGTTGATTAGACTTTAACAAGTCTAAAAGAACTACAACCCTGACCATTCCCTGATGTCCCTTCCACATCAACTCCAGGCTTTACCAACATGTCTTTCGAAAGGTTCAAGCTATTATGAAGCCTTGGACATATTAAAATCACTAGGTTTATATCAAAGAAGACCTCAAGGAGATGAACTTGCATTTGAGTCTTATCTATGTGGGTTTTTTTTAGAGCGAGTAGGTAGGTGGAGTAATATTTATTTTTTTTTAATTCTAAACTTGGTTGGCGTCTATGGTGAGTAATCTACAACATAAAGCATAAAATAGCTTGGAAGAACACGAGGAGGAAGCGAGCAGCGAGCTAAGGTGAAGCCTTAGCTCACAAGGAAGAGAAGGAAGAAAAAGCGAAGGCAAGTTGAAAAGGGGTGAAAGGCTGCAATTTACAAAGAAGATTGCAGGCCTTAAATTTAGATTAGGCGGAGTACCTGCTAAACAACTAAAACCAACGGCATTATTTCTTGAAGCCATTGAAGAAAAAATCTTCGATGACGATCGATGAAGCTGCATGATTGATTGTTTTAGAGAAACACCAAAATCTCTTTTATATCTCTTAAACTCAATTACATTTAAGTACATAAGTTTAATATTTTATCCAAAGTGATTAGCTTAATAGAATTGTTGCAACATGAATGATTTAGCAAGGGTAAAAGTTTTTCTGTTGAATATCGGCGAGTAGGCCTACTTTTGTTTATCACTTTAAGCATGAGTCATTCGAGTTACTTGAATCATTTGTTATAATATTGGGTTGAGTAATCCACCCTACACTATTCAAAACATAGTTTGGTTATTAATCAAATTGATTAGAATTTAGCAAGTGTAAATGTTCTTCTGTGAATATCGGCGAAGGCCTAGTTGTTGTTTTATCACTTTAAGCATGAGTCAAATAAGCGAGGTCGGTTACTTGACTCACAGGCCACTAACTCAAGCAAGTTTGTGGTAGCTACTGCTCCAAAAGAAAAAGTTGAAGGATAAATCGGCAATTAAAATAAGACTATTCTTTAAAAGATAGACATGGAGTAAAGATGGCTTGAACAAGTTCTCATTTTGATCAAAATATACTGAATACAAAGAGGATCTAAAGATTACAAGATTCAATACAATTTCGGTGACTTAACTACTCTGTTAAACAACTAATCTACACGATACATATCTAAAGATAAGGATGTTACAAGGAGAAGTCTATGAAGACCATGGACCCGATTCGACTAATCGGTTGGCAAGCGGAATCTCTACACTATGAAAAATGCAGATATGGGATCCGTCGCCTTCTCGTCCTTCTCCCTTCGCTAGCTCTCGGGCGGAGAGTCCTTCACAAGTTCATACGACTTCCTTTCGAAAGTCCGCCGGTGTGAAGTGAGATCTCGAGAGAGAAACATGTCGCAGAAAGGAACATGTAGAAGGTCTCCACAAAACCAAGGCGAACCGTGACATGAGCATAGTCACCGGAGTGCAGGAAAGGCATGCTAAATGGTTGATGAAGAAAATCTTGATACAAGAGGAATCCTAGAAACTAACCAAACAACTTTTGTTGGATAGGAAGAGTAATTCAAAGTTGTTGAGAAGGAACCTTAATCTAGTGCTAAGAATTCTCCTAAGTAACATAACATAGTGTTTGGGGTAGTTTGCCGCTGTTTGGGGTAGTTTAGAGATGATAGAAGAAGGAAGGAATGTCTCTATAAATACTCGTTGAGCGGGACAATGGACGGATTTAATAAATTTTACACTATTAAGAATGAGCAGTCCTTTCAACCACTTTCATTAAAGTTATACTTGGGAAGGCCGGGAAGGGTGAGATAGTTTTAATTCCTACATATCTGTAAAGTTTCTTCTTTGGAAAGCTAAAAGATTTTGAAAAGACAATACAACTTTCTTGGGGAATGTGCATGTTTGAATGTGAGGGGAGGGGGGCTCAGGCGTGGTGTAGTGGCGACACTTGTTTGGTGTGTGTGGGGAGGGGGAGAGTTTTGTATTTATTATGTGGTATGGTGTTAAATTTAATATTTTTGTGTAAGAAGATGTAAGAGCCGCCTCAATGTTAAAATTTATACCAACTTCTTATACAACTTCTTAAGCGGTCTCACCTTGCCACCTACACAATTTTCTCTTCTTACACACTTAAGAATAAATCTTCCCATTGTATACTATTCTTACACAACTTCTTACACAAAAAATATTAAATTTAACACCAAATAAAATAAAATAAAATCCCTTCCCCCCACACAAAGCCAGACAACTGCTTGAATATCGGCAGGTAGGCATCCTTGTTTAATCATTTACCTACCCTCTGCAAGTTTAATCTACACTATGCAAATATGAAGGTGATATACAAGCTATGAGTAATATACAAACAGATAGTTTCAATTGACATATATTTGCAATTACAAACTCATATAAGTAGTCCCCAAAATAAAGCAAAAACGAGCAATTTCATTGCATTAATCAAGGTAAGCAAGGATTGTCATTATCATAAACAAGTGTATTTTTATATGACCTCACGTGAAATAAAGAAAATACATGACCAATGTCATCTCCGAATTCCTCATTCAAACAAATACAAGCAGCGGCGGAAGTAGATGCACATTTCAAGTATCAAGTTCTAAAAATGGCAAACATAAACAACCTTGCCAAAACTAAAGTACCAATCCCCCGCCATCATCCACCAAACATATACAACCTTCCCAAAAAATAACTCCATGTTTTACATGTGATCATTGTCAACTAACAAAAGCGGCAAACATATACAACCTTGCCATCATTCACCAAACATCAACAAAACTACCATACCATGCCATCATCCACCAAACATCAACAAAAACAAGAAAAACAACCATACTATTATATGCATTAATCTATCTCCATAGTCATTCCATTTGTTTCCTTACACTTCTTCTTCCAAATGTTCATCTTATTTCTTTCGATTTTCGATTTGCTTGCCTTTCTCAATTTTGATTCTTTTTATTAATTGTGTTTCGGCGGCCTTCACTTGATGAGTTGTAGCAGGCCTCTCATGCAACTTATATTTCCAGCGGCCTTCACTTGAGGCCTCTCTTGCACTGCTAGATTTCCTTTGACCTTCGACTTGCGGCGAGGAGTCTCTTGTCTTGGATTTCCAACAGTTTTCTTAGTTGCAGCCAGGCCTCTTTTTGCCTTTGCATTTTCCAACACGGCTTTCTTAGGCTGCAACATGCCTCTCTTGCTGCATTTCTAGCGGCCTTCATCGTCTCGTGGTCGGTGATGTCATCATCGTATCATGGAGAGGTGGTATTATCGCCACATCTGGTTAGGTGGTGTGCGCCGTGGTGGGATGGTGTTTCTTTGCCTCCTTGCCTCAACTAATTCATTGATCTTACGGTTCATTTCAATCATATGATCATCAATCTTTCGTATTTGAATACTATGATCATCAATCTTCGGTTCATTTCAAGGATACAATCATTGATCTTTTGTTGCATAGAAGTCACAACATGCAAGATTACCCTCATCAAATCATTAGCAGGGCAACTTCTTCTTCGTTGGTTGTTCCTCTAAACTATATGTGAATATTGTACACCAAGTCCCGGAAACCCATGAACATAACGCAAACAAGATTCCGCATCATTCGGAACCAAAGGAAGAAGAGCAACATCTGTCAATTCAAAAACAATAAAAACTTCATTAATGAAATGCACAATAAAATAAATCTTTCATTATCGTGGTCGAAATAATGGAAAGATTTTACATGTTGTATATCCAAGATTTGAATAATCTCTTCATAGCTTGGGATTTCCGTCGACTTCAATTACACATTCTAGGAACTGTTCCTATCTTTTCAAATGATAAAGATCTTGAAATCCAGGAAAGTTGCAAAATAATTCAAATACCCAAACCTAAACAAAGTTATATGTAAGAAACATGTGATGAAAATAATTTATTGTCATTTGATGTATAGTTGAATTCAACCGTTTACCTGTATTGGTAATGGGAAGCCATAGAACGTATTGGTTTTAACACCATCCTTATTCGAAAGTTTTTTCAATGTAGTTAGAAGATTGGGATAAGACCTTCTTCCCCATGGATAATTATTAAACAACTCCAAGTTATCCACGATATTCAGAAAATCAGTGTCAATCGAAGTAGTCCTTTCCTTAGCTCTCAGCACAGATTCATAGATAACAGCAAGTCCCAATTTGTATCTGTCCAACTCATTTTTTGCACTTGAAAAAGCTTCCTTTAATTCTTGGTCTCACTTTTTCCGTCCCTTAAAGTATTCATTAAATAATCTTTTTTGTTGTAGGGATGTCCTTAGTAAAATCACTCTCATCACCCGAATATAAACCGATAATTAGTGTATAATCGAGAGCCCAAATCTCACTTTTCGACCCCCAATACAAAACCACAACTCATTTTCATCGGGCGACTCAATCCTTAGCATAACTAAAACATGTAGCAACATATTGGAGGGGTTCATATTCTCCTTAATCCCATACAACTTTCCAAATGCAGAATCCAAGAATAATTTTTTGTGTTCTTCATCTAATTTTTTATAAACATAATCTACAACTGACAATTTACTTGGTTGACACTTTTTGCGAGTATCTTTCGATGGCGGAGTAATGAATGACATATTCTCTCGTAATAGAATTTCAAATCGTAAATATTAATCACAACAATTATGTTTTAAACATATAGAACCAAAACAACATGTAGTTCATGTTTGAAAGAGTTCACCCATGTTTGCAAAACCAAACAGATTAACATGAACTATTAAAATAAATTAAAATGCAAATTGTAAACATGAAACACATAAAAAGCAAAAAGCATAAACACCAATTTTGTTTCTACACATACAGCTTGATTGGAATTGTAGTTCAAAATATATGTTGATTAATTGAAACATGAATCACTCAAACTACAACAGAGGACCAATATATCTAGATTAATTAGACCGTGGGAAAAATGTGAGGGTAGTGTAATCGAATATGAATTAGGTCGAGCATTTCAAAGAATTACCTTGATAATGTTGATGAAATTGAAAGCAAATCACGAAGAGAGATTGAATCGATCCAAATAGGGTCTACCGATAGTTAGAGGTAGGGTATTGATTTGGGTAAGTGATTTGATTTTTCTCTTCGAACAAATGAATTGTGAAAGAGGAGATGATTATCTCGATCGATTATACGTCGAGGAGTAGAGTCGATTACTCGGTGAGCCCGATTGAATACTCGACTCACTTACCGATTTAAAGGGGGTAGAATAGGAAGTTTCTATGTATTATTACTGACTAAAGGCCATAAAAGATAAACTCTCGGGTTTTATGGCTGTACTTGATAATATCCTCAGTGAGGAGAGGACTGTGGAAACCAAAAGGGTTTGGACCGAAATGGTCCTCACTTCCTTCCCACTGGCTCTACTTGTCTCCTTTTCCAACCAAACTAATCGAGGAATGTGCAATAGCCAATAAGCAACTGCCAACTGTTATAATGTGTACATTTTGATTTATTTTCATTTCTTAGATTGATTTTTGATAAAAACAAAGTTATTTTTTTCATAACTAAAGAAAGGTCAAATTACTTTTTACCTCCCAAAGTTTCCATCAAATCCCAATTTACCACATATACTAACGTTTGTCTCATTTTAGCATTCAAGGTTGTCATTTGTCTCATTTAACCTCTTCTCATTTGTTGTCGTTTGAAACCCGACGTTAGATTGCATGTGGTCTTCACGTGCGAAGTTATTTTGGTCTTTTTCCTATTGTCTCTATCCCCTCAAAGTCATAAACCTAGATGAATGATTTCAAGCATCAGTCCTACTCTTATCATCGATCGAGCCTGAACATAAGGTTATTTGTTCCCGAATTAAACACAATAACGGTTGATCATTGGCTGCAATGGGTGGTAGCCCAAGATACTTGTCGTTATGGTCGACGGCTGGGGTGGAGACACGGAGGAGCCATGAGACATCAGTCTTTGTAAAGCATATGACGAACTTCAAACCCAAGATCACATGAACTTATTCTCGTAGAAATCTAACTTCGAGATGCCTTTGATGAACTTTTATTTCTTCTTCTCATTACCCATAGAGTCCTTCTGTAAAGAGATTTTATTCTACTAAAAAGGAAGAGATACGCCGGATCTTCCTCATCTTAAGTGTTTTCTCCAAAGAATTATGGAGGTGTTAGCGTCAATAACTGCAGTGAGAACAAACTGGCGTAGTAACCACAATTCCTTCGATTGGACCCACTCATGACTCATTGAATCTCAAATAGGTCATTAATTGGTTATCCCATTCCTCTATCCTTGAACAAGTTCTTCCTCAGTTAGAAGGTTCAGTACATTAAGTAGATTAATAGGGTTATGGACTTAGCAAATCGTATCAGGTTTGAGCCAAAGGGATAGAGGTCGGAGAAGAAAAGACGAGTCAAAGATGTATGAGAGTATTATATTGGGTTGAAACAAGAACGCTAGGATGTGGTCAGAGCATGGAAGTTACAATTGATTTGATTCCAAGCTCTCTGGCTAGAATCGAGAAGGATTTAACCGGAGAGGGAGTGAGCTATGGTTGGAGATAAAAGGGACACGATCGGAGTAGACATGAGGGTTTGCCGAAAGTGGGGAAGAGAGAGATGTAGTGTAGATTCGAATCGGGATTCGTGTCGAACTCACCGGAACAGAGGGGTGGAGGCCAGAGATTTGAAGGTGATTGTCTTGAGCGTGATACTCGGTCAGATCAGATTTGGGTTGGGATGACGGGTGAAGATGAAGAAAAGGACTCACCAATTTGTTTCTCTTTCTTTATTCATTTTTCAAAAAGTCTCATTAAGGGGTCTTTTTAACGTAAAAAGACAAAAATTACCCGTACGTGAAAGACCACGTGCAAGTTAACGTCAAATTTGAAACGACAATGGAAAGTGGTAAATTGGGACAAATGACAACCTTGAATGATAAAATGGTACAAACCTTAGTAGAGGTGGTAAACTGGGATTTGGTGGAAACTTTGGGGGGTAAAAAGAAATTTGGCCCTAAAGAAATGTAAACTATAGATTTTGGAAGATATAGTTTTATTTTTCCTCTCAGCTCAACTCAATATTAATTCTCATTCTCAATCTCTGAAGGAAATTTTATTTTTCTCTAACTAATTAAAAATATGGTTAAATCAATTAAACAAAATTTAAATAAATTTTTCTAGTCGAAACAGAGAGAATACTACAAAAATAATTGAACATAAGATAGTAAAGTTGAAATGTTATGGAGATGATAAATATATATTTTTTTCAAAATTGACTTTTAAAGTGCAAAATCTTAAAATATTATGATGGATTATTTGCCTAGTACGGAGTAGTATTTATTTTTATCATTGTCATACATTAAGAAAAACAAATGCTTGCTACTAAATATGTGACTTTCCTTTTCTCTCTTTCACACACACACACACACAAACAAAAACATGAAACACAAACAAAAACAGGGAGGTAAGAGTAATGGTGTTACAAAACTCATTTAACTCGTTCGGGTTTGTTTTGCATTATATTGCTTTTTGTGGTGGAATACTTTGGATTGTATTGCATTTCGTTGACCAGGTTAATATAGAACACACACAGAAAGAGAGAGGTAAAGTCATTTATTTAGTAAGACATGTTTTTCTTAGTATTTGTTGGTGGAGCGTTTTGATTAAATGCTGACAAAAAATACAGTGTTTTCTCTTTTAAAGTGTTTTAATGTAGCATTTTAAAAATGTGCAGCATTTTAAAATACTCAAATTTGGAGCGTTTTAAAAATATGATGCGTTTACAACTACTCTGTTTATGAAAATAGCGTTTTAAAATAGTTTCTCAAATGTGCTTACAAGAAAAAAACTGTGTTTTGCAAACATTGTGCTTTAAAAACGTTGCGTTTTGAAAAAAGTTGTGTTTTTAAAACGCTCCACCAAACGAGATCTTAATTGTAAAATAATGATAAAGTTAATGGAAAATATGTCATGAAGGCATAAAAAATATTGATAGACATGGGTGGAAAGATAATTCAGCTCACCTGTTGACATAGGTTAATGGTATCGTGTACTTAGAGCGACCGCAATGGTCCCTGTTACCGACGCTCCAAAAACGTTTTGGAGTTTTTGAACCAACCTGAAGCCCACTATGGAATCCCGATACTACTCCCTATCCCTATAATCCGTTAAGGGACTGGCAACAGATCGGGAGTCCCCAAACATGAACAACAGTTTTTCTCCCTCTCTTTTCTCTTCCCAACCATTTGTCTTCATCGTTCTCCCTCCTCACCAACAGTCTTCTCTCTTCTTTCACCCCCACTGTCTTCCTCCTATCTCCCCCACACCACTTCTCCCAACAACAAAACCCTTTTCCGTCGCTGCCGCCGCCTTCATCTTCACCTCACCGGCCGACGAAAATTCCTCTGGGTTATCTCTGATGACTCCCAGCGAGCACTAAGCAAATTAGACGGTGAATTCGGAGGCTAAAACGAAAATTAAGAAAATTTTACAAAAACTTTAACCCGCCTCTTTAGTCTTCTTTTCCCTCATGTTCTTTCCCATTCTCCCTCCAATCCCCCTCCTAGTTTTCTAGGGCTTTCTAGGGGGAATCTAATTCAGCGTATTAATAGTATATTCAATTACAAGCTGCGGCAGCGATGCATTCTGATTAGGGCTAGCTTCAAAGGAGGATGACGGTTCAAAATAATAATCTAATTAGGGGCTAAGGGAAAGGATTTCCCCTGATCAGTTCTCTCTCCTTCTCTTATTATAGCAATTCGTGTTTCATAATTTGTTTTTCAATTGTTCTCTTCTTATCGTCCTCACTCTCAATTTTAGTTGGGTAAAAAGAAGAACATCACATACACCGATTTAGGGCTTTAAGGAGCTTAAGGCACACAACAACAGGTAACTTTTTTGTTTGTCTTTAATCTCTCCTATTATTGCCTAATAAATTGTTCGATTAGTAGTTAGTTTGAGGATACACTTAAATACTCGCCTATGCAGTTGGAATTTACCTCCAGAATAGACAACGTGAACTGTGAGTATAAGTGAATACTCTGGTAATTAATAAACTCAGTTGCTATTAAAACTAACATATGCGGTTTCATTGCTAATTTAATAATATGATGATGTGGGCAAAAAGGAAGCCTTCTCAACAAAAGCTTGTTGATTATGCTTGGACAAAAAAAAAATCCAGTCTCGAAGCTCCTAATCCCGACTTGCCAAATCAAAATCAGTAAGTATAAAGCTCTAACCTGCTACAAAATGATAATTCTCTATAATATTTTGATTTAATTGTCAATGTTAGAATCACTGCATATGAATTGAAATGGGGGTAGGACTTTATTTTATGCCTTGTGGTGCCAGATGTTTGATGAAATGTCTCGGGTGATATATCATAAGAGAAGATAATATCATTTCGGTAGATTGAGTAGAAAGCTTGTGATGATTCTGTGACCGTGCATGCAAAATATATACAATTAACAAGACCATGTTTTGACTAAGATTATATGTTTTAGCAAAAAGCTTATATCCTTTAGTCCAAAATGGCTAGTCCAACTTTCATACTGAATTGGCATGGCAAGACATGATTGGTATCAAATTGTTGTTGTGGGCTAATAAGTAGCCAATCATATTTCATCTATGAAATTTATGAAAAACAAGTAGCCAATCATATTTAGACATATCACTTTGTAGTGAATGTTGGAGTGATTAGCATTACTCATGCTATTATGCTTATGCCTAAGTAAGTATTTGTCTTTGTATAAGTGAGAAAAAAAGATATTTTTAAGCTAAAAGTTCATACACTTTGATGTCGTGCTTGAGGTGTTTGTTTTATGCATAGGATAGATTTTTTTTTGTGGGTTCAGTTGAGTCAAACTTGGACTCCTCTTATCTGATGTGCCAATGTGTGATATCCCGACACAGTCAGTTGGTGGTTGGGAACTTGGGAGGCAAAGCTGAGATGATTAATTTGGATACCATCACCTAGCATTACTTGTATTGTGATGTCTAGGTGAACATGATTAGTGTTAGTGCTGAAACGATTAATGTATTGTAGGTGTTGGAAACACTTGATGCTGTGCTTGACGTGGGAGGAGTGTATGATCATAGTCGATATCGTTACGACCATCACCAGAAGGGTTTTGAGGAGGTTTTTGGCCATGGGTTTACTACTAAGCGTAGTAGTGCTGGACTTACTTACAAGGTAAACATTTCTCATATGAACATGGTTCTGCTATGGTGGTTTCTTTACGGAGAAGAGAGGATGATGTCTTCTGCGGAAGTGGCTAGAGAGAAACATTATGAACCACTACATTGATAATTTTTTATATGCTCTAACAGTTGTAATGCAAGAGTATTATAGTGCCTTCTGATAGAAACTTATGTCCATGCCTTTATAACAAATTATCAGTTTCATAAAGTTTTGGCTCTTTTCAGACTAGATGATCATGGTTTCAAGAGATTGGGTTGCTGCCGTCTTCTAGTATGTTTTGATTTTATAAATTCTTTTTTGTTATTTCGTTTTGTAGTATTGATCTTCAGATGCTAGGTTGAATGAAATCAAACATTTCCTTAATTTGAGTTCATTTCATGAAGGTTATCTTTTGGCAAGGGTTTTAAAAGTGAAAAATGATGAATGCTATTGTAATCATGTACAACTGTATTTCACATATTTGTGTTAGGTATTAAAAGTGAAAAATGATGAATGCTAATGTAATCATGTACAACTGCATTTCACATATTTGTGTTAAAAGTGAAATTTAATATGCTTTAGCAATAGCTGGATGAACTAATCACTGTGATGTTCAAGATTTGAATTAGTGATTTGACAAATCAGTTGGTCATGTTCCTTCCACAACTTGAGGTATAATTAAAAAGTTTGGTAGTTTCTTCAGCACCGCCTTCTAATATCTATCTACATTAGTCTATTTGATACATGTTATGATTATGGTGCAGGCGGATCTTAACGGTTTCTCCGATGATGTAGAGTCTCCTATGTGTTTTCTTGCTATGCTTGTCGGGCCTCTTTATCCGATTCTTAATATTGTGAATGAAAGGTTTGTACCAATAGTAGCTGATTGTTTTTCATACATAATCATTTCTGTAATGGGTGCCAAGAACTTTACCTAAGTAATTAGTTGCTAATATGTTATCAAACTAAAAAGAATTTGAGAATTGCGTCAAAATGTTCTGTTTTATATGCATCCAGAATTAAATATTAAGGTATCATTATTTTCCTCCATATTATTTCGTTGCATATGCCCCCTGAAATATATTAATTCGTAATTAAGTATGAAAATTAAACAGATTGTTTAGCAGCGGATCCTTTTATAAAGTAGAGTTTAACTGCAATGTGCCTAGATCTTCCACCACTCATTTAGCTCCGCGGAACTTGTGCTTTTGGATGTTAGTAATTGCTGGGGTTTTGAATATAATATTCTTAAGATTTCAAGGATTTCTTTCCACTTTCATTTCTTTCATGTTAGAAACTAACATGTGAAAATTCATCGCTCTGCATTATTATCGCTGATGTGTCCAACACAGGACTAGAGAAATTTCAATTTGGTTAATTCATCATTTCAGTTGATGATGTGCTCTCATCAGATTCCAAGTTTTCTAGGTAGTTGGGATTAATTTTCGTGTTAATTCGAGCCATCAATGTAGACTGGGATAATGCTTCTGTTAATGTTCTTTCCTTCTGGTAGACATGAAATCCATGCTCAACCTTTTGGGCAGCTCCCCACTGTACTATGAACATGAAAGTAAATCGGTAAAAGAAAATGTGACCAAAAATATTGGATTTGAGCACATATCAATACAATGATTTAAACATGTTACAGTGTTTGTTAGAAGAAATTTCAATTTGGTTAATTTTCTGTGGAGTTGTTGTGGTTATAATTTTCTCTATCGCAAGTTTTTGAGTTTTAAGAGACATGTATGGAAGATTTGAACTTTTAGCTCAATTGAAGTGGACAACTGAGAGTTCAATGATTGCATTGATGAAGATATAATTTTCTTGGTGTATATGAGCTTATAAGATTTTTTTCTTATATTTCCTTGGAAAATGAAAATTATGTGATTATTTCAATTGATTATTTTATTTTATTTATTTTTCCAGGTTGTTTTTGGGAATAGTGCAAGATGTCGTTCGATGCACATTGGTCAAAAGTTATCATTAAGCCTTTGTTTTTGTTTTTTTTATTTTATGATCTACTAGTTTAGAGTTTAAATTAGTTGAGACGATATTTTTATATTTCAAGAAGTTGTTTGTAGGTTGGTTAATTAATTTTAGGATTTAGTAGATTGATTCTTTTTTGGTAAACAATCAACTTTATTAACAGATTGATGTAGTGATTATCTTTATTATTAATGATATCTTCTTTTAATAAAACTTTTGTTTGTGGTATTGATGAAAATGCTAAATTTATAATTCGTTAATAGAAATATGCATATTAGTTCAGCATGATCCGACTGTGTTGGGTGCATTTATTAGTTCTCGAATAAATCAAGTGCGAGATAGAAGTGTGAACAACCAGCTTAGGCTTGATTTGATCGAACATCTTTGGAATAATTTTGCTAGACAAGGTGACCATTGATCTATATGTGTAAGGTTTTACGTGTTCCAAGTGGTATGATTTACATATATTGTGAGCTTGGTAGTAGCTGTAGCAGTAGGAGTACCGGTTATGTAATGGTAACTGATGAAGATTTTTACAGGTAATTTATCTGCTTACCATAGCAAGAATCGTGTCGATGGTAATATACATGTTCAATTTCATTGTAACTTTAATTCTAATGATCTACTTCAGATTAAGAAGGGATGCTTTTCTTCAAAGTAGAATCGTGTTTTCTAAGTTGTGTTAGGTATTGCAATATTTTCTATTTTCTATTATAATCCCCCTTTGTATTTTCATGGAAGACAATGTTTGGACATTAGACAGTTTATGCATTGTTCTGTTTTAATTTTTTTTGTTAATTTTGTTATCTTATGTTAGTCTATTAGATATGATCAACTTAATAAATACCTTGTATTTCACTTTTGAAACTTAATTATATTACATTTTTCTTCTTAATTTTCCTATCGTTGCAAGTTACTGATATACATTTTACATTATTATCGGAAACTTGATCTATTAATCAAAATAAAAAATGCCTATATTTTATATGAAATTTATGAATTAATTGTAAATTCTTTTTAACCAAAGAAAATCATTCGTCCCGTGTTCGAAATATATGAGAGGATAAAATAATAATAACTATAATGTACTTATAAACATAAATTGACCCTTAGATTGACATATATTTTTAGATGAAAATAATTGAAATAATTAAAATATAATATATTTTTTCATAGAATATATAATATAAAATATAAATATTTTATTCCAATTGTGTTGAAAAATAGGAATAAAAAAGTTAAAAAAATATGGTTGTAGTTAGGTTTGTTAGTTGAGATGAGAGAGGTTTGAAGTTTTTAGAGAATTGTATAAAGGGTGATTATTGAAGTAAATTATTTTTAGAAGGTTGAATAAGTGTAAAAAGAACAGAAAACGAGATGGATAGAATGTGATATTGAGTGTTATTGTTGTGGTTGCTCTTAGCTTTCGTGTACCATTATGTTGATATTGTTAAATAAACAAGGGGTAAATTTTCAACAAATTTTTCTCAAAAAAAAAAAAAAAAAACGCTAAAATCTAGCTACTTGCTGACAAGTGTCATGTTCCTTGGATCACTTGCGTAAAAACAAATTTTGGATCACCGGTGGATGAAATTTAATTCTTTATACATATACATACACGATTGTTCACTCTATAATGATCGACGACCATTAAAGTTACTTATTGGGTTGTGTAGATTAATATAAAATAATCTACTTGTTGCAAAGGTATAATAACCACACTTTAGAAAGAAAAAGATGGAAGAAGAAAGAAAAAAAAAACAATTTATTTTTCGGCATAGCTGCTTATGCTTGTGCTTCCATTTTATCAGCCAGTCGGTCAAGCAGTCAGTGTGAGTCCTCAAGTGACAAGTAGTCAAGTAGAAGGCGGAACTTGCCATTGCTGTGGTAATGGACCCACATCATATATGACTTCTCTATGGCAAGACCACACAAGCTTTATTGCCTCGGGAGTTCCAATACCTGCTCCTCTAGGATCTCCGGCTGGTCCAAACCTGAAGTACCAATCCAGTTTTAGCCATGATCTTCAATTTAGCAACGGGAAGATTTTTCAATATGTTGCCTCTTTCTCCCCTTTCACATTGGATGGAATGCGAATGCAGAAAAATAAGAGGACAAATTAGTCATTTTCTACCCACCAATGATTTTGCGGTGCCCCTGTCGTTCTTGCTCTAAGTCCAGCATATGTAGTTCCATTCACTGTATTTCCAATAACTTCCTGCAAAGGTGAGTAACATTTAGACAATTACAAGTTCCATTGCTACTTAAAATCATAACGCATGTTCATTCATATTCCTATTTAGCGAGTACTTTCCTTTTTGGTGGTTGAAAAATTCAGATGTTCCCAATGCCACTGTCACCTATCGATGTTCAAGTGTAGTAAAAAGCAGGAAGTCGAAAGCTAATACAGCAATAAGGTAGAGCAGTAGATTCATGCCTGGAGAAACAACATATCATTTGAAACCACGGCAGCTGTTAAATGTGCATGCATTCTTTCAAGAGCATCCAACACCAGTGAGAGCTGACTGTCCTTGTATTCTGTAATAATCTGTCAAGAAAAAAAAGAGTAACAATAAGAATTCACCATTTGCTGAGAAACTTGATTTTCCACTCAGATGAATGAAAGATCACCGTTGCCCAGGTACTAGTATTCTTTTCAAATATATACTAGAATTTCCAAAGAGAACCAAAATCCAAAATATGTGTTCCATCTATTAAATAGCATTTCGCTATTAAAAATATGAAGCTAAGAGACAAACTGTAGACATGAATGGACGATATATAGACAGGCTACTGATTTTCAGGTGCTTATAGCAGATTAGGGTATCTTCTAATCACCTGGAATGGCCCAAATATCTCTCTTGTTACGAGCTCATAATTGTCGTCCTTCAGTATTTCTTCAAGTGGAACATAAACAGCAGTTGGCTTAATAGCACCATAGATGGTAGGAATTGAATGATTTTCTAAGGCTTCACCACCAAAGAGTAGCTTTGATCCAGGTATCTGAAGCAATTTGTTCATGTGATCTAGCATTGCTTCTGTTGTAAACTGCAACAACATAGACGCACAACTCAAATGAGAAATAAGGACCTCAGAAGAACTAAAAACTAAATAAGTAGTGGTTTTAATCACCTCAGTTGAATTCAAATGGGCTCAGGTAGTGTATAATGGTTAATAATCCAATCAGTTAATATCCAGGTATAAATCAATTACCAAGTAACAACGCATTTAAAAGTTTAAGTTGTTTGAGAGAGGTCCAACAATGTATATCATGCTTGATAGGGCTGCTCAATAAACCGAGCCGTCTCGGGCTCTTTGAAGCTCAACACAGCTCGACTCATGTTGGCTTCAAGCAAAGCTTGAACATGAATTTGGGCTCAAGATATAAACGAGTCTGTCTCGCCTCAGCTCAACAATCAAAGAGTTATATGATATATATTATTTTACATGATTTATATTATAACTTTGACTTAGGCTTGAAATTCTCAAGCTCAGTTCGTTAATAGCTTGTTTTGTGAAATAATCAAGTCAAGCTCGAATATAGGTTCTTTGGCTCAAGCTCAAACATAAACGAGTTGCACTCGGCTGGCTCAGTAATCAAAGACAGTCGCTCTGCTTGTCTTGCAGCCCTAGCTAGGAACTAATCGCCTCAGCTTTCTACGAAAATCAGTTATTGAAGTGCTTTAACCATCTCCAACAATTAGATAAGCTTTTTCAAAGAAGAGGACACGAACTCACAGTAAGGACAGGGCCGATAGTCAAATCATTTAGCTTCCTTCTTGCAGCAAGGTCAGTCAATTGACGAATAAATGAAGTTTTGCTCCAGTTCTACGTCCGTATCACAAATAAAAGGGCAAAAGGTTAATGATCAGAGATATATGTGATAGCCCTACGGTTGGAGAAACCTAGTAGGCATATGTGAAGTTACTATGCAATGAGAAGCGGCTGACCTCATGCATAAATAGCATTGATTGTGCTGAGCACTTTTGACCACTACATGCATATGCGTCTTGATCACAAACCCAAGCAACATAATCCACCTGCTTTCAGAAACCAAACATAGACAAATCAAGTAATGGCTCACCATTTTGACGCTAGAATCAATATCTGAAACTTTCTAAAAGAAATGCAATAATGAACCTCCTGGACATCAGGCCCCAGGATCTTCCAGTCAAATCCAGCATCCTCCAATTTGATACGACCATTTAAGTCAACCGCTAACTTGTCTGCCACTCTTGAGCTTCCGGTAAAGAGAGTCATGCGTGGTTTGGCCTGATTGAACAGTTGGAAAGCTTAGAACATAAGCAGCAGCAGGAAGAAGCCACATACACTTGAACACAAGATGAAAAAGGACTTCAATGCAATACACGCCAGTAACTTTTTACTTGTGTATCTAAATCCAAAATTACATTGTCATCCACTACAAACAAAACCACATTGATGAGCCTAGTTAAAACAGTTAGAACTACTCATGCAATTACCTTTTGGCAAAAGCTAATATGTACCCTAAGTGCACATATGCTAAGCACCTATTTATTGTATCTTTTGTCTCAAAAACTACCTTTGGTGACATTGGAACTTTGGAATTGATGATTATCGAGACAAAACTTTCTATATCTAGGTTCTTAAAATGTGCCCTCAGGACACATGCTAGCCAAGCCTTCAACTTTTTATACATAAACTCAAATTTGGAATTCTGTCTCCAGCCAACGACAATGAAACAGTATTCTGAATCAATCCTACTTCACCAAAGAAACATCCAGAAGAATCCTTGGGCTAAGAGTCAAATTGGTCAGAGACAATATTGAACTCCTGACTGACATCCTCACTTTAACACCATAAAGACACTAGACCTTAACTAAGGACCTAAGGCCGGTGTAATTGGACAGAACATAACATGGACAATTTGTGTGCTAAAATACACTTAAAGTGCCTGCGGATCTCATCTTGGGGTTTAATCTGCTCTGCTTACTAGATAAACTAAAACCAGCACCATTTTGGGCGGTAAATAGTATGAATCATGAAACCTGAAATATAATAAATAGTATTATTATTATTATTATTATTTATGGGAATACCCAAAATATCCAACTCAAGTGAAGTCAGGCGGGTTCTTGATCAACCCAAACACTGTCAAACACAGCAGCACCGTCAAAAGGAGACTTTGTTCCAATCAGAATGCATCATTTTCAATTTAAAACAAGCAGAAAGTAGTTTGGACATCAAAACTGCAAAAATCAAAGCATCAAATGTTCATATAAGTTACAAAGTGCTAATAATATCATGTTCGCAAATCTGCAATACCAAACCGCACCATACCGATGTCAAAAGCAAAAAAAAATAACATAAAGCAAACTAGGGAATTTAACAATCAGCTTAGAAACCCATAATATTTTGCTAAATAGAACAGTCGAATGAAATATATAGTAAAGTTGTTTGACTTGTTTCTATGGTAGTGAATTGTGCCAAGATACCAACCTCTAACAGTAGCTTGTTCATTGTCTTCCCATCAGAATTGATGAAGTCAATATCCTCCATAGGTAATCCACATTCATGGAGCAGCCGAAGCATTTGTTCCATGACAAGGCAAACCTAAATACATTCTTATTCAGTATACTGCAGAAATAATATTACCATGAGGAATAAGATATGAGCAAAGAAGAATTTAATACAAAGATGAAGTCAAATTAACAGGAGCACTACAATGAGGTGTATCTTCTTTAACATATATATGATGCATCTGCAGATATGCACTAGTTGCTTGACAGAAGAATTCATAATTATAATTCTCACTTGCAACCAACTACATTCTTATTATATCGAACTGAAATACAAATAAAACTGACTATGCATTTAGACGTGTAGCATTTCCGAGCTTTCAGTTAAAAACTATTCTTAAAACAATAAATTTATAAAATAGCTTTGAATTGACTCTGCAACTGGTATTCTAAATTTCAATAGGAAACTTGAAATGCTTGTCGAATCAGAATCCACTAGGGTAAATTGCACTAAACTCCCATGAGTTTTGGAATTCCAATCAGCGATTCCCTTAATTTTGGGGAAACTGCAGGTACCACCTTACCATTTTACTCAAGTCAAATGGTGCTGGAGATTTATGGGAAATGACATGTTTGTCTATCTGGTCTATCTTTGCTAAGAATAATGACTTGTCAACAAACAATGTAGAGATCATTTTACCCCAACTTATAAATTGGGCCTAAAATGTACTTTTGTATGGCAAATAAAAGTGTCATGAACTGAATTTATCAGGGGGCAGACTTGAGGTTTACATATAAAGTTCTTGGCATACTGAACGATAACAACAAAGACTAAAGGGGCCAGTAACTGTCCAAATGACATGAAAAATCAATGTCAAACTCAACTCATCCTTAGTCCCAATCACTGGGTACGAAAAATTTATGTAAGCTTTCTTAAATTCAGGGAAACTTGAGTACCTTACCCAATTAATGGCTGTGCTTAGAAAAACAGAAGGCAAAGATGTGAACTAAGTGAAACTGCCAAATAAAAGTTTACCTTGCTATCAACCTTAAGAATGGGCTTGTTGCCCATATAAAGGGCACCCATCAGCTGAAGTACAGGAATCTCTAGAGGAAAGTTGAAAGGAGTAATTATTGCCACCTGCATTAATGCTTAAAATTAAATTCATGAAATACAGGGTATTATGTTATAAATTAATTTTAACAGTGTGATTAAACAGAGACTTGTAAAGTGGGGATGGAAATATCCATCTAGACTTCTTAAAATGGATTTGAAAAGCAACAGTTAACACAGAACTGACGCTATTTTAAATCACAATCTTCCATCAAGTTACATGCTATCATACTCCTAAAAACATAATTCAATTGCCTAGTTCAATTGTAGCTCTAGACCACTGTATTATTTTGGGATGTTTCACTTAAAGAGCACACTTACAAAAATTATGTCTACAATCTCCATAACATTTCAACTTTACCTTCACATTTGATATTAACTTATTGATTATGCTCAAGCATTATTGAAATTATGACCAACTCCCATGCTAATTATATCTCTCTTAATTATTAGACTTTTCAAACATGAACTTTTCGGTGGAACAGATGGAGTATATGTTTAAAGAATTTTGATAAAAGGGTGCCTTACAGGACCATAAGGCCATCGGAAACCATGACTTTGCTGCCCAAGATGGTTCCCTGGGATTGCAAAAGACCTTGCCAAGAAACGCACCTGCAAGACATGTGGAAGGGTAATATGAGAGGATAAAAATGAGTTCTAATTCGTATAGATTTACAAGTATTGAGTCCATTATAATCTATGTATAGTACGCATTAATACATAATAATTTCAAACTTGCCGCATATCCATTTAAATGATAAAAGTACCTATGCTACCAGACCATTAAAAGCGACTGGTGCATTTAAAAACATAGATCTTTTGCATCCTTTTGCTTTTTCGCATAAAAACCCCCAAAACCTCAAAGTCAGCCTTATTTGCCATGTACCTGATCGCTAGAAAAATTCTCAAGAAATTTTCTAGTAACATAAACTTCACCAAGAGCCTGCTGATAACTCTTCGGAACCACCCTCTGTATCAACTTAGCGAAGAAATCAGAAACCTGATAACCATAAAAATCCAAATTATTCCAAAACCATTGACAAGCTGGGAAGTGAGCTGCAAGTTCTATTTCAAATACGAAAGTGAGACGAACAAAAGGTTTCTTTATTTTGCTTGAAATATATTACCTCAGGCAGGGAAAGCATGTAGCCTGCCTTTGCAGATATGTCTCCGTACAAAAGGTACCTGTAATAAAGGTTCATATGAGTACCTTCAACTCTCCGGTATTCTAGCATCATGAATAAAGCATCATAATCAGACTTTATATGCCAAATTAAAAAAGTAAGTTAAAATTCATAATAGATGGGGGCCATGTTGAGTGGAAAAACACAAGTAACTGTACAAAGAAGACCATTAAGTGCCACAAACCTCTCAGGGGCTTTAAATGGATTGTGTAGGCCATGTTTGGGACACTTAGACAAGCTCTCCACAAAAGGCTGCATAAGATTTCAATCATCAGAGAAATTACTGATGATTTACATAAAGCCAACTATAATGACCAAGAGGTGAATTCAGCATGCCAAAACAAATTGTAGAAGCTGGGCAGAGAGATCATTTGCTAGAGAACACTAAAGATTGGCCATACATTTAAATCACATACCTTTATTCCATCTTCATCTACTTCTGAAACTTTAATGAAAGATTCCCCATTTAAAGGATCCACAATTGTGTTCCAATTAGAAGAAATTATCCATTTGCCCTGCACTATAAACGGATGATAATCAAGAATAATGTGATCATTTAGTTGTTTACATACATGCATAAAGCACAATAAAATCAACAGCATAAATTGCATTAGCTTGACAGGTTTCTTTGGTTTAATATCATTACACTGTACTGTATTTGGATATACTTTAAATACGATTTGAATTTGAAGTACTAAAAGTAAGAAGATTAAGAAATGAAACAAGGTTAGGATGACTACAAAATATTGAGAGGAGAAAAACATGGCATCAAATTTTAAATACAAGTGTTAATGCAGCGCATTTGAATGAATTTCTGCAAATGAATATCACATACTACTGAAGTTTGCAGTGCTTACCCAAATTGTGCACTTCAGCAGGTTGAGAACCTGATATCTCCTCAGCTTTTAGGGTGGTGAAAGGTAAAGAATGAACAGATCTGCAAAACAGCTCAAAGAAATGAATATGTAGAATAGAGAGAAAATTAAGCTTTAGGTTGTGGTTCTGGTGTCACTATTTTCTAAAGGCGTGCTCAGTTGGATTTGAGCCTATATGAAGTCTTGCAAAATGGAGGTTATCCTACAGATGATGTATTCATGCCTGTTCGAACTGCGAATCATAGTATTCATTCTTATGAGACTGGAAATGAGAAACAACAGATACTTTTTCCACCCGCCCTAGCTTGGTCTAGAGCCAGCGAGTAGGAACTATCCATTTCCCATACCGGTTTAGAACTTGGAAGTTCAATAAGCGGAGGCAGGTGAAGTTAGAAGGGGATACATTTTCCAATCTACTCATTTGGTTTCTTAGATGACTATGAACAATTGTTGCGCCATGACATAATTGAGATTGAAGGCACAAAATCACTTGAACAGGTAACTTTTTGCCATGGAAGATGCTTCAAATACCAAACAAGGGTTTATGAGCAAAGCACAACAGGGTGGACACCAAAAAGGTTTTTGAAGTGAGGCTTATTTTCAAAATGAATGATTGGTGGTAGTCAGAGATGCAAACAATGACTACTGGACTCAATGGTCCACCATAGTCAAATATGGGTTATTAATGCGGCGCAGATCCAAATGTCCAATATCACTGACAAAGTGATAGAGTTATGATAGTTTTTATTTATTTATTTTATTTTATGATAGTATAATGATACAATTCTCATATTTAAAGATACTTGATCCCTTCCCTCTTCATCTACATGAGAGGTTCACATGCTGCGCCAAATTTAGAAATGACTCCTAAGTACTCTCTCCATCCCCCAAAAATATACCCATTTGAAAAGTCAAACTTTGTATATGATACTTTTACTCCTCTACATTTCCTTTTAATTGTACTGAAGTTATAGATTTTTTGTATTCCATGTTAGATAAACGTCTATTATATCAAATGAAGGAAAAAGTTGAAAATAGATGGACATTCGAAGCTTAAATTTTTGAAATGGGACTTCTTTTCTTGGGACAAACAAAAAAGGGAAGTAGGACTACTAATATTGCGATCAGAGGAAATATAACGTTAGGTTGAGTCAATGCAGCATGCCATGTTGCATGATATATTGAACATATTATCGACAAAAACACTGAAAAGATAAGCTATATGATTTAAAGGGTTGTGACTTGTGTCGATAGCATACACATCTACACATTACAATCCAAAAACTTAGTAGAAACTATCACCTCAGGCAACGCTGTAGCACATATTACAAGAAGGGTTACAAGTGAGAGACATTAGAGCATAACTATCAATAAGTAAGCAGCAGGGTTACAAGTAACCCCTCAGCAAATTTTGGTGGCCAACCAAAGTGGACTTTCAACGCTATGTTTGGTTCATGGATACTGATGAAGGAAATGAAAATTCATAACTGACCGCTCATCACAAGGTTGTTTGGCAGTTCAAATAGCAATAATATTACAAATAGAAAATAAAAGAATAAAGCCAAATATCTTATCTTGTTTTGCCCCTTTCTTCAACTTCTTCATATTCTACATATTTTTTATGGTAAAAATTGTGTGTGCCTTAGACCCATAACCCAAAAGGACCTGTTTCATAATTTTGGTCAAACAAGAATATATGATATATATATGTGTGTGTGTGTGTGTGCACGCGCGCACTAGGTAATAATGCACTTCAAGTCGTTCTTTGCTGTGATCTAAACAGGAATGTTTTTTAGTTTTGTTTTTTAAAGTAGATTCATTGATCAAAACACAGACAACTACATGAGGGGCATAACTCTCGGCATTACATCAACATCCAGAACAAGCCTATACAACAAACCACAGCTAACCACCAATACAATCAAAATTTTCTCAATAATGCCCCACAGATTACAAAGCACCGAATTATGGTATTCTCTAGTACACAGTTTTCTATTACCTATTGTTAAGCAGAGCTTGATATACATTGTTAAGCATCTCCCTAAAAGCTTAAGCAAGTATTAGAGGAGTTGGTAGGTTATCAAAACTTTGGTTTGGCAAGGTCTTTGGTTGTTACCCGTTGTATTGTGAGTGCACGTATCAGCACCCAGTTTAGTATTTGATGCCCTTGGTGAGGCATGTTTGTTTATTTCTCCATGTGTAGACGGATCAAACGTGTGGGGAAGTGTTAAACTTGAAATACTTTGTTAAGTCTCTCCCTAATAGCTTAAGCTTTTAGATGAGTTGATAACTTAACATCAATACTTTTGTACTTAAACAAGTCCTCCATGTCCTTAATGGTCACTTGCCAAGGTATGCAACTCAACTCACCACACTCATTCATATATTTCTTTATTACAGATGCCCATGCGAATTTTGGTCTACTCCTTCCCATATTTTTAGGCTGATTGATATTAATACACTACCACTTCCTAATAGGTGCATTAGTTGGATTATATTGTAAGTGTCCAAACCATCTTAGGCAGTTTTCTCTCATTTTATCAGCAATTGGAGCAACTCTTACTGTCTCACGAATTTGTTCATTATGAATTTCTTTTTTCTTAGTTTTTCATAAATCCATGGTAACATTTGCATTTCAGCTACGCTCATCTTGTTAACATATATTTTTTAGTTGCCCAACATTTGGTTTCATAGAGTGAGGCGAGTCTAATGGCAGTTGGATAAAATTTTCTTTTTAACTTAACCGGAACATCATCTCTTACCTCCCCGTCTTGATTGATAACGGGTCAAGAACAATTGTTATTACTGTGGTATTTCTTGACCACCTAACCTACCTTTGTCCCCCACTATTACTCCTTTTACCGCTAAAGTTGCATTCTATCATTCTATGCATTCTGTTTGACTCCTACTTATTCTAAGTTTTTTATTTTAGGGCATCTCTATAGGTAAGGTTCATTGAAGGTTTTTAGGAGTATAATCCTGATTATCAAAAACCTTATCATTGTGAATGGTTCATAGGGAATGAGTGATTCATAGAGGGAAGAAATAATTAATGATATGTAATGGTGGGACCACTAAAAAGTTGTAAGATCATTGTGGAGAAAAATCTGTAAAGAGATGAGTTTTTTGCTTTTGATGTGGCAGCTGATGTGGGTTTATCCATTAGAGATGCCCTTAAAGTTTCTCTCCACTTCTCTAGCTTACCATTGACCTTGTTCTTCGTCTCATCAATCAAAACAATGTCATGGGCCGCCAACATGCACCATCGTATATCATTTCATATATGTTCAGTTAATCCATCTATCAACAAAGCAAAAAGATAAGGATTTAAGGTGAATTCTTCATGTAATCATGCAGTAACCGAGAACCCACTATTGATATAGTCCTAACTAATATCGTAGTCCATCATTCATATCCTTAATCACGCCAATATCTCTCACTTAAATCGCTTTCTTCTCTAACACCTAACTTAACTAACTCTTTAGAACTCTATCATAAGCCTTTTGTAGGTCAATAAAAACTATGTGTAAATCCTTCTTTCCCTGTCTATAGCTTTCCATCAATCCTCTTAATGAGTACATAGCTTTTTTTTGGCATAAAGCCAAACTGATTCTCTGATATTGTTGTTTCCAGTCTTAATCTTTTTTCAACTACTCTCTCCCAAACTTTCACTTTGCGACACATTAACTTTATTTTTTCTTTGATAGATAATTTGGAACCAAGGACCTCAAGGTGTTTGCTTGAATGCCCGCCATTTCTCCCACCCTTGGGGGAAGACACGTTAACTTAACACCCCTATAATTTGTACAACTCTGGATATCACATTTATTTTTATATATTGGTACTTCATGATTGTCTGATATTGTTGTTTCCAATCTTAATCTTTTTTCAACTACTCTCTCCCAAACTTTCACTTTGTGACACATTAACTTTATTTTTTTCTTTGATAGATGATTTGTCCCTCGATATAGGGATTGGAACCAAGGACCTCAAGGTGTTTGCTTGAATGCCCGCCATTTCTCCCACCCTTGGGGAAGACACATTAGCTTAACACCCCTATAATTTGTACAACTCTGGATATCACATTTATTTTTATATATTGGTACTTCATGATTCTCTTGTTGTTTCCAGTCTTAATCCTTTTTCAACTACTCTCTCCCAAACTTTCACTTTGCGACACATTACTTTATTTTTTTCTTTGATAGATAATTTGGCCCCTCGATATGGGGATTGGAACCAAGGACCTTAAAGCGTTTGCTTGAATGCCCGCCATTTCTCCCACCCTTGGGGAAGACACATTAACTTAACACCCCTATAATTTGTACAACTCTGGATATCACATTTATTTTTATATATTGGTACTATAATACTCTTCTTTCACTCATCAAGCATTTTCTTGACTTCATGATTCTATTAAATAACTTTGCTACACTCCTATGTCTCCTAGGCCCTTCCATACCTTAATATGGACTCCATCGGTCCTAAAACCTTCCTCGATCTTCATCTTTCTTAATGAAAACTTTTTTAATAGGTAAGTATGACCCCTTGTTGGCATGGGGATTGGAACCAACGACCTCAAGGTATTTGCCCGAGTGCCCTTGCCATCTCTTCCACCCCTTGGGGTTTTAAAGAAAACTTCACTTTGTTCTCACTAATTCTTCGTAGGAAGGTAATATCTCTACTTGTAACGCGAGTAACGCCTATATTATGTTCTTCTATGGCTACGTTCTCTACGTGTTTCTCATTTAATAATTTTTCAAAATATATTTTCCATCTCTCTTTAATTTACTTATCCTTGACTAGAACCCTTGAATTTTCATCCTTAATACATTTTACTTCATTAATATCCCTAGTTTTCCTCTCCTTTGACTTTGCAAGTTTGTATATATTCTTTTCCCCATCTTTTGAATCTAATTTATTGCCAAGGTCTATGACTATTATTGAATATACGATTATTTCTCTCTAAATACAAAACATTATTGAGCCCCAACTTGTTCACCGATTTCCAACGAACAGAATGTTTGTCTCTACATCTTTGAACTCTTGAAGTTTTAATGCTAGTGAATCGCTCTTTCCCTCCGCGTGGACCTATCTACTCAATTTGAGGGGTAAACCACATAAATCCATGTGTTAATTTCTCTTTCTGTTCTTCATTGTTAGTGAACATGCAAGTAGGGTGTAAGTGGTTCGATTTGGTTTGGTTTATGCCAAAACCACAAACCGAACCGCCCCGATTGGTTCCGAAAATCTCAAACCGAACCAAATCGAACCACTCGGTTTGGTTTGGTTCGGTTTTGTGGTTTATATAAATTATTTTTAATCAAAATTAAAAATAACAATAAAAATAAGATTTTAATTTGGAATTAACATCAAAATTAGGAAATAACCTACTAACAACAAATTATCATAAAGAAAACTATACAAATTCTAAAATAAACACAAACAATTGAAGAAATAATAATTTTCCAACAATCAAGATTAGTATGTCTATATATATATATATATATTATATGACTAAATCAAAGGCTTAGATTATGTTGATCCAAAGGTTCAAAATAGTTAATAAATGTAATATTATATATATTATATAATAAATAAATAAAAATATATAGGTTGGTTTGGTCTGACACCAAAAACTGTGAACCGAACCGGGTGGTTTTTCGATTTTTGAAACTGAAACCGAACCAAACCGATTGGTTTGGTTTGGTTCGGTGGTTCCAATTTACACCACTAAGATGCAGTAACCAAAACGTGGACCATGTTTCATTTCCCTCGCAAAGCAAGGAACCAAGGATGGCACTAACATCTGATTCAAGATAATCTGGTTCCAATATTTTGTTGTGTGAGCGACTTACTTTGTTCTTTTATCAATGCCAAAGTGCACTAGAAGGTCTATCCAACTTTCCACACTAGTCTTCTCGGTCTGAGACCCCTAGGGCATAGCTCAGATTCTTCATTCTAGTCCAAGACTTAAGGGCAATCTGTGCCCGTACCAGTTAAAAGCATAGGTTAAATAAAGATCCCTCAATCCCTCAATCCGTTTATAATAAGCTTAACTTATAAATACCAGGTAATAGTAATCTCCACGGATAACCAATTATCCGGTCCATAATACAAACACATACTCGAAAGAACGAGCACGCCAACAAACAATACCCACTTCTAAGATGTAACAAACTCCCATTCAAGTCGTCAGACGTCAGTAACAATCAAAACCCAGAAACATTCCCGATCATCGGGATAAAGACAATAGCAACATTTCAAATTATTTCAGCCGAACCAATTATCAAAATATTCCCAATAGAAATAAACTAAAAACGCAAATAAATTTGTGGAATGAACTGAATAATACCTTGAGGAATTCAAAGAGCTGAGCCAATTTAAACCTGTTTGGTGAGCCCTCCTTCTCATTTCTCTGCAAACTCGTAATCCATACATGATTTTGCGAGTACTAAGGAATGGAATGATCTAAACTACAATACAATGTTGATTTTATAAGAAAGGATGGCCAACTGGTTAGTGACAGTGTAAGCCTGTTTTATTTCGCGACTTTGTTGTAAGTGCAGCAATTTCAGTTCCCAATACTTTCTGCCTCTTTTGTTTATGGAAACTTTTTATCTGGTGTGGCACCAAGTAGGTACTCCCTCAGGACCCTCACTCAATCCAAGCTCAAATCAATTTTTAAGTCGGTCTTCAACTTAATTACCTAGGCCTTGGAGGTCCGAACTCTAAACCACCGCACACATGTGCGACTCAAAATTGAGTCACTCTGTTCAACCTACATTTTGATAATTTTTAATTTTTCATACTTTACTTTACTTAACTTTTTATCTTTTCAGTGGGGTAGCGGGGGGACACACCTAAACGTTAATACTAAAACAACGATGTTTAGGGTTTTTTTAAAAAAATAGTGGGGTCTCGTAGCCCCGCTCATTTATACATGGCTCCGCAATTGCCTTTTCCTATTTCTCTAGTTTGGTGATATTGATACACTCGCACCTCCTAACGAATGCATTAATGTGTCTAATCTAAACCCCCTTTTTAGGCGATTTTCTCTCATTCGATATAATGAGAGCAATTCTTATTAACTAGAATTCCGGCCCGTGCAATAGGCACGGTGGACCACCCCCTTGATCAAATGTGTGTCTCTTTCCTTCGGACTTTTTAAACTGGACCTATTAATTAACCTCACATGTTTGACCTACGTTTCTCTTTTTGTTCCTCTCTTACTTCCACACGTGTGAGCATAAAACTAACTCATCATGGCCATTAGATCTTTTTCTTAGATTAAATCTTCACCCCTCAATAGCTCCTGTCAATTCAAATGTGTTTTGAGATGTGTATTGTAATACAGATTATCTCACAAAATTGTTCATTACAAATTCTATTTTTTTGATAGTTTTAACACATATTCATCTTACCATTGCAATTCAACTTCATTTATTCTTGTTAACATGTTTTTTCTTAGTTGAGCAACATTTGGACCCATAAAAATTATAAAATTATGCACGTCTAATAATTGTCTGATAAAACTTTTCCTTCAATTTAACATATTTACGTTAATCACATAACATTGCAGATGCACTTCTTCATTTCACCCTGTTAGGAAATTTGTGAGGCCCAAATCAGTTAATTGTGGCAGCCTTCCAAATTAATCTCTGTAAGCCCACTGGTTGCCTTGGCCCACTCCTTGTGTAGCCCATCCCGTCCATTGCTTGGAGTAGCCATTTGTTGCCTTTGGTGATTTTGTTTTAGTGGATGGTTGACAGCTCATCCATTACTTCATCCTTTGGTAACCGTTTTTTGCCTTCTTGTGGTCCCTGCTTTTGTTGTCCATTTCAGCTGCCCCATATAATGAATTAGCTGCTCCCTTTCGTCATTTTGGTTAAAGGGATTCAGAGAGAGAGAGAGAGAGCATAGTAAGGCTGTGAGTGCAGAGCCGTGAAGGCTGTGAGCGTGTATTGTGAGCAGAGAGTCTGTGGGTTGCAGAGCAAGAGAGAGATAACAGTGAGCTGGCTTTTCAGCCGTATACACCCCCTTCCCCTTCGTCTTTCCTCTGGTTGGTTTCTTCCTCAATATCTATTGGTTGATCTCTCTTTTTCGTCTCTTGAGTTCTTGGTGAGCCAGTGACTGTGAGAGTTAAATAGATAGAAGCCATTTGTGAGCTTGGAGAGTGGAGTGTGTACCGAGAGTAGTGAGATTGGGTTGGGTCTTGGGTTGCTGAAATCGGTGAGCGGTCTGTCCGTTTCTATTCTTCCTCTCTATTTCTGTTCTCGATTGCTCGGTTGCCGGAGCTTGGGGTCGAGTCTTTGTGTGGCTTTGACCTCGGGTACGCGGTGTGTTGGTTCCTTTGGACTCGTTGGTGGATATGGCCGGTGAAAGGGTGTCTGAGCCGAAGAGGGTGTAGCCTAGGTCTTTGTGACCGATTACCGCGAGTTGTGTTTTTGGAACACGGCGTTTTAGACTAACACTCTGTTTTATACTTTCTGTTGCTATTATCTGTTTATACTAACACTCTATTTTGCAGCTTTGTATCTTTGCGATTAATCCCACAGTGTATTTCCTTTACGTTCTTCCATAATAGATTGGTGGAAATACTAGACTGTGATTATCAGATTATTTACTGTTTAAGATCCCTCGATGATTAAATGTTATCCCCTTCCCGGTTTGTAATCGATAGTGAGGTTGTTTAGTTATTTTGTAATAACTAGTGTTATCCGCTTCATTTTAATCTTGGGTCTATATTTAATCTGATTGCTTCGATTCTTATATTGGGACGGTTCCTAGCTATTACGTATATTGGTGAAATTACACAACACACCCAACTTAATTTTATCTTAGTACTAACATCATCTCTTACTTAACTCCCGTCTTGATGGATAGTTGATCATAAATATCATAATTATTCTTTTTGTTGTACTCTTGATCACCTAGCCTAACTTTGTCCCCGCGTTTACCCATTTTATCGTTAAAGTTGCAACATTCCATGTATTCTATTTTATTCTTATTTATGTTTAAAAAAATTGACTTATAAAGTTTCTCTCCACTTTTTTAGCTTATCGTGGACCTCATTCTTCATCTCATCAAATCAAACAACATCATCAACCAACAACATCCAACATGATATATCAACTTGTTTATGTTTGGTTAATCAATTCATAACAACTGATGAAAAATTGTTAATTACTTCAAATAATATTATGTTATACGACAAAATCTTGGCTTCACTACTGGTAATCGCATGTGTAAGAGCATCTTCAATCGGATCTCCAAAACCCCAATTTGGGTCTAAACTTACCCCAAATGCATTCCAACCGGACCCCCTATCCTCTCCCCAATTTGGGTTGGTAAATAGTGTCACCTCAAATTTGGGGCAACACTATTCATCTAACCCCAAATTATGGTTGATGAGACCCACTCCTTTTTAAAACAAAAAAAATTGATTTTTAAATACAACAAATTGATTTTTAAATACAAAAAATTATTAATAATTTATATTATGAATTTAAAAATATTTTAATTGATTAATAACTAATAATAGATATGTAATAAATATTAATATGTAATTTATTTTAAAGCATTAAAAAAAGAATAATAAATTATAATAAATTGATCTATTATGTAAATTGAAAATAAAAAAAAAGACATACAACTTGAAATTAAAAATGACATAAAAATAAACTTATTAAATATAATAATTATTAATTGTGTAATCTTAATAATTACAATTTTAAATGTTATAGTAAAAAATCAAAATAGAATATGCTAAGGAATATTCTTTTTGGCGTGAAAGGTTGGAGTTAGAATAGTGGATAGTGTTGAAACTGCCCCAAATTAGGGCTGAAATTGTCTCAAATTGGGGTTTTTGGGTTGGAGATGGTCTAAGTGATTATTTGCCTCACAAGTACATTAAATCATAATCACACAGTAGTTCAAAAATGAAAAGGAAAAATGAGTCACCGTCGAAACCTTAGCCTTCATTGGTAAGCGTTGAAGAAGAGTTTTGAATAATAGTTTTATATAATACTCCCTTTATTATGGGCAAAGAGTCCCCGTTTGAAAGTCAAACTTTTTTTTTAAAAATGACAATTTTAGTAATTCATTAATAATAAAATAACACCAAGGAGTCTCTTATGAATCCGAGATGACTCATGCTCAAATGAGGAATAAGACCAAGAGGGTGGTATTCTTTTATGACTTCTTCCGTGTCGGGATGCGCTTACCCCTGGATCCTTTCATTGTTGAATTTTTTATGGAAACCAATGTCGTTCCCTGCGATCTCCAACTTACTGCCATGTTAATTTTGATCACTTTTACGGCGACCTGCCGGTTGGTCGGCTTTGAGCTTGAGATGACCATACTCCGTAAACTTTTCCAATTTACCAAGGATAAACGATCACGCAGGATCACTGGTTGTTCGAAGGCTGGAGCTTTGAAATTGTTTACAGAGTTTCCCCATAAAGTTGAGAAATGGGATGAGAGGATTGTAGTCGTAGAGTCTCGGGTAGGATGGCCGTTTGCCTTGACCCTTACGAAGTGAAACCTCTGACCTATGACAAACATGCCACCTTTACTGGGGAGGAGAGATGCATGACCATGTTGAGGGATGCACTAGGGGTGACCGAGTAAGGTCAAAAGTGGTTGATAGATTGGAACTCAATCGCACAGGATCCCAAATTTTCGCGCCTGGTCGGGATGTATCCTGCTCTTGTGGAAGGTGTTGAGCCCTTGATCACAATTGAACCTGAACCCACCCATCCTTATTGGGGACTTGTCATGACAATAAGTTCCCCAGTGATAGCACCTCGTGTCCTCGGGGGAGATTACCTGACCCCTCTTGATTTTAATGATGCTGGTACAATGTAATTTGTTGATTTCTCGAAGTAGTGTATCTCATTGTTGTTAACTCGTTCTCTTCTTTTCTTGGCCGATTGGTTAGGGCGTGTTGAGCGTATGGCGCTTTTAAAGCGAAATCCGTTGCGCCATCTTGAGCTCATAGGTCGCAAGCAACCACTTGCTCACTGCCAAAAACCGTTCATTGAGCGGGTAAAAATCATCTCGAGCTTACGGTTCCACCACAGGCCAAACTCTCCTTCCCACACAAGCTCCATCCAGCGGCCCTCCCATGAAACTTCTAGGCGAACATGATAGTCGAGCAGGAGAGCGGGCTACTCGATCCCGGGTAAATGATGTTACACCCCAAGAAACTATTCAAGGGGAACGTGCCATCTCGCCTTCTCACTCCATTCTATCTCCTCCTATCACCGGGCTACCACCTTATCCTCCTCGACGTGAAGAGCCGTCGAGGAACAGTATGCCCAGTTAGTTGAGGGTCAACTTTGTGATGCCTTTGACCCGAGATGAGGTTAGAGGCCTGGTGGCCGAGATCTTTTCCTAGGGGTGTGCACGGGCTCTATGCCCGCGGGCTTTGGCAATGCCCAGTATAAGCCCATCAGGCAACAGACATCTATTCTAAAAGCCCATTAGATCAGCCTACTGGCATAAGTAGACGGGCTTTGGATGGGCACTGGCTTAATGCGGGTTTCCATTGATTTTCATGTTTTAAACAAATTATACATCAAACTTTGGGATTTGATAAAGAACCCAGTAGCCCACGAAAGAAAGAAACCATTTAACTTCTATTCAAATATTTACAACAATGTCTCTCTCCCATGGAGATGACCGAACCGAAGCCACCGGAGAGCGACATAAATAGCGATGGACCTCTGGCAATCAATTCTACTAAAACGTCATCACAACTACCAAACGACAACGCAAGCCTATCGTTCGATTAGGCAACATCGGTGGAGACCAACCACCTTATGAATCCAACCCCAATCACAGAATCAAACAATGGAAGCTTCCAATTAATGAATTCACCCAAAAAAAGCTTCAAAGACTTACCGCTGTGTAACCAAAGTAACACCACTATATCATGAATCATGATGTCTTAGATAATGGGAAAGACAATAATTTGGGTGGCATGGGAATTGAAAGCTAGAATTTAGTAATTTGGGGAAATCAAATAGGAGTCCCATGTGCATGACTAAGCGATTTAGATCAAACTGAGCTTCATACAAAGACGCCAGTGATGGCGACCATGGCGGCACGGGTGATGACGAGTGAGCACACAAATTGTAAATGACACAAATAAAGACTGGAAAAATTGTGAGATAAGGTTTGGCTTGATAGGACCGGGCTTTATGGGCTTACAGAATTTGAGTGCCCGGAAGAGCCCAAGCCTACGGGCATTCAGAATATTTTGAGCCCAACATTATTGTATAGCCCATGTGCATGGGCATTGTGAGCCGGGCAGCGGCGGGCATTTTGGGCTGATGGGCCGATCTGCTTACCCCTATCTATGTCATTCCTCCACTTGGGGGAATTAACCTCCATGAGCGAGGAAACATGAGTACCATGTACGGACAAGGAATACTGAAGAGGGTTGTGCACACAGAATGCCTGAGCTGTGAAGCCGAAACACCTAACAGCACTCTGCTCGGGGAGATCGGGCTATTGGTCAGCGAGGTACGATATGTTAGTCGCCTTTGATTGAAAATTATACCACTTGCAGAGCATTTTAGTTGACGTTTTCCATATAATTTCTTGTAGTTTGCCTCCAAGGTTACTTTACTGCACAAACGTGTAGATGAGTATAAAGACAAAGTGGGCTCCTTGTACGATGAGAAAAAGAAGTCGAATGAGGTTGCCCACTCTTTCAAGGAGGATCTTCTGGCCAAGGACAAGGAGGTCCTTACAAAAGTTGTCGAGCTGACTAAGCTCGAGGAAGAAATAATCCGCCTAAAGGTTCAGGTGGTGTTCGCCCAAAATGGGGAAGTAGCCGCTTAGAAAACCTTGAACGAGGAGAGGAAGAAAGCCGAGGAGGCTCTGCTTGCCGCCGAGCAGAGAGAAAGAGCGTTGTAGGCAAAGCTTGTAAAGGAGGTAAAGGTTGCGAGGGTTATAGTTGTGGAGGAGTTCAAGCTGTCTAATGAGCTCGAAAAGCTGGTAGATACGAAGCTGGTCCCCTATTTCTCACAAGGGGTTAACCATGTGCTCCGCATGTTGGTGAGCAGCAAGCTACCGTGAGTTACTCTCGAGATGATGGCGCGGTGGGGAGCTGCTTCACCCTGGAGCACAAAGGCGCGAATGAGCCATGCTTTGGTCCTTTACAATGTAAACGAACTGGGGATTATCGCGGCTAATGACTAGGAGGCCGATGAACTGGAATGTATATCACCAACACCACTGGCCAATAATGTGATCGATCAAGTGAATGCTATATTTGAACAGGAGGCTTTGGAGGATGATGAGGATGAACCTGCTCCCGAGCCCACTGGACATGTTGCTGCCCCAAGTGCTGAAACCAACCAGCTTGCTCCCCCTCCTGAATCAAAAATGATCTTGCTCCCTCTCCTCCTCCTCAACCCGACTTGCCATCTGAGATGGATCGAATTTTTGTTGATCTTGATCTCCCGAGAACTAGCACCGAACAAGGATGGGGTTGATCTTTGTAATAGCTTGTTTTATTTTTCAATGGTTGTAATTCTTTCCACCATTTTGAAATGAAAAAACAAATGCTCTTTTCCACTTGTGCTCTATATGCTTATTTTCCCTCCTTCAATGCCTTGTAAAAAATAATGATAAGAAACAAAATTCAGGCAGGGCCCCTCTGCTAATTTTTGCAGGCATCCAAATAATTGTCAAAGGGTTGAACCCTAGCTGCTCGATTTATCGGGCAGAATTATTTGGTTGCTTTAACTGGGTCTGGCCCTTGGTTGATCGAGGTGCGATCGAATAATTAATAGCATATTATTTAGGCGGGATATTTATTTGAACGAGACTTTTCTCCCTTTATCACCGTAGTGAACAAAGCCATCAAACAATATCGGGCAGTGGGTTGAACCCTTTTTCACGTCGAGGCATTCAAACTTAAAATATAAGCTGGGTAGGGCCCCACTTTGTTCGTTATCCGAGCAAAGTTGTGCTTATATTCGTTCGAGGAAGGTTATATTTTGACTGGGCATGGCCATGCTTACTCGTCGTGCGAGAAAAGTTTTTCAGATAACAAAGTACATTGAAAACAAGGTTGATAAACAATTTTTCAGCAAACTTTTCATTATAATCATAATACAAAAATATACTAACTGTCAAATTAATGATAATATTTTTTTCAAATGGTCAGAATACCAGTGATGTTTCAAATCTTTTCCCTCTTGATTTTGTAAGGTGTAAGTGCTTTCCCTAATGATTCCTGTGACCCTAAATGGTCCTTCCAAGTTCGATGACAGTTTTCCTCATTCTGCTCGCTGTCCAGTCAGTCTGGGCAATTTGATAATGGGAAACTCGATAACTGGGGAAAGATGTTTCGGTCAAGATTACGGCCTCTGATCCATAAGTGAGAACAAAAGGTGTTTCACCCATTGAGCCCCTTATCGTTGTCCTGATTGACCATAAAACGGCGGGTAACTCGTTTGCCCACTTTCCTGCCTGATCTTCCAAATATCTTTTCAATGCGTGTATGATCTGTTTGTTCGCAGCTTTAGCTTGTCTATTTCCTTGTGGATATACAACAGAAGATTGCCAATTCTTGACATACATCTTGGTACATTTTGCCGTAAATTTGTTGAAAAACTGGGTGTCGTGGTCGGAGACAATGGCACTAGGTAGCCCAAAGCGACACCAGATGTGGTCGTGCACAAATTTGATGATGTTGTTCTCAGTAATAGTGGCCAATGGTTTTGCTTCGATCCACTTGGTGAAGTAATCAATTGCCACTATTGCATATTTGAACTGAGAACATACAAGAGGGAAAGGTTCGATTATGTCTATCCCGACATATCGAATGGCCATGCCACAACTACCGACGTTTGCTTGGTTGAAGGCAACCGAGGAATGTCTACAAATCTTTGACATTTGTCACACTTTTGTACATACGAAGTTGCATCTCTTCTCAATGTGATCCAATAATATCCAGCGAATAAGATTTTCTAGGCTAAAGTTTGCGTACCTGGATAACCCCCGCAAGCTCCTTGATGGACCTCATATAACAGCGCTTGAGTCATTTCTGGCCGAACACAGCGTAGCATCAGTTGGACCTTTGAGCGCTTAGACAAAATTCCTCCGACCATTGAATATAAGCACACCTGATCTCGAACCACTTTTGCTCGATTTTTATCTTCTAACAGGATACCTTACTTGATAAAATCCTTGTATTTGTCTATCCAGCATCTGCTCGTTGGCTCAATATCAATCATCATTTCTTTATCAATGGAATGAGCTTCCAAAAGATCAATCATGACAGATGGATTTAACACCGAGAGCTCGTCCTCGGTTATTTTGGAGAGTTAGTCTGCTCTCATATTATCTGATCGGTCAATTCTCATGATTTCCCAGAATTTGAAGTTCTTTAGAATTCATTTGACCAACTCACAATATTTGACCAAGATAGGGTTATGAACTGCATACTCCCCCTGTACTTGATTCACTACTAATTGAAAATTGGAGTACACTGTAACAGAATCAATGTCCATATCCAATGTGAGCTCGAGTCCAGTGATCATGGCTTCATATCCTGCCTAGTTGTTGGAGGCTGCGAACTTAAAACAAAGAGCCATCTCAAATTCTTCGGCCTGGTCGGGTGTAACTGGTAGGATGCCAGCACAGTTCCCTGCCTTGCTTGCTGCACCATCCACAAACAACTCCTAACAATGTGCTGGCTTGATTTTGATGGCTTTATCTTGATCGATGGCCAAACTTGGGGTTGGAATTGATTCTTCCTCATTGTTCGAGAAACTTGTTTCTACCAGGAAATCTGTCAACGTATGTGCTTTGATAGCTCGTCTTGGCTGATAGTTTATGTGAAATTCCGTGCGCTCAATGGACCAGCCGAGCATCGTGCACGAGAAATCAGGTTTGTGTAATATTTTTCTCAATGGAGAATCTGTGTATACAATTATGACATTTGCAAAAAAAAAAATTGGCTCGTAATTTTTGAGCAGCAATGACAAGAGAGTAGGCCAATTTTTGTACATTGAAATAATGACCCACGTATCTTCTATCCCCTCTTATTTTTGTAAATTTTGATTTTTCAAATTTTTGCATGCTAGGGTGATAGTACGTAATAAATTGTATACGTGCACATTTTTATTGCTTTGTTAGGCTTTCTGATTTTTTTATTTTAGAGAGTAGATTTTTAGTGTCCCCAATGGTCCCTTAACATAGGAATACCGGACCTTCTACTTCTCGCCCCCAAGAGGAGCAAGGTTTTGATCCATTTAGGTTCGTCTCCTTCGAGGCATCGGAGAGCTACACGAGGAAGCTCTCCAAGAGTATAATCCCTGAATTCCTGAAAGGGGATTTCAGGTTAGAGACTTTGACCTCCCTGCCCACTTTGCCCAGCTCTCTGCGCGATTCCGGGCGTGGCCATCGTGGCCATTGTCCGTGAATTCTATGCCAATGGGCATTTCTCCTTGACTGTTGAGGTATCCAACACCAGTAATGTCCGAAATAGGGAGGTTAGTTTTTCGCCCTTTAACATTAACCATTATTTCGGCACCCCTAGTTTCGAGGAGGGCACTGACCATTACAGTGTCCATCTTGCCCATCTCGTATCTCTTTAGGAGTTTAATGCGATGATCGTAACTCTTGACGCGGTATGGACCTATCATCAAGGTCCACCGTTCAACCCACGCACCATGGACGAGACCTACTTGACGAACACGACCAAGGTTGTGTTCAAATTTATCTGTGCACGCCTTATGCCATCCAACCACCAGCACACGGTGTCATGGCCTAAGGTCGTTTTGATCTACACCCTCCTAACCGGTGGATCTGTTGACGTTGGGCGCCTGATCAACGCCCAGATTCAGACCCTCATTAGAGGTACGACGAACTCAGAATTCGTTTTCTCGATTTTGATCACAGGGCGTATGGAGGGAGTCGTTGGACTCAGTTCGAGAGAGTTCGAGCGGTACGACATTCTGCGGCTTCTTTTTGATCACCCGCTCCAGCCACGTGAGAAGAGACCACGTGAGGAGCCTCAAGGAGAGGCTCATATTCAGGAGAAGGTGGATCCTTTGGAGGCCATCTCCAATAGGCAGGAGGAGCTATCGTTATAGCATCAAATGATTAATCAACAGTTGGCGCAAATGTTCGCCGACCAGACTTATTTCTATGGTTGGTTTAACTAGGTGGGAAGGAATGTGTCTGCACTCTACGGTTTCCCACCTGACACTATCCCTGAGTTCCTTCCTCCTTCGTTATTTCGCCCCGACTCACCATGAGTCGAAGCCCAAGTTTCTTCCTCTTTCGTTAGGCGGACCAGATATGTCTTTTTGATATTTATCCTCCAACAACCATCTTATAGGATAACCCTCAATTTTGAGGACAAAAAAAAAAAATTAAGTTTAGGGAGGGGGAATTCTAAGTCCAGGGTCTTTGCAGGACCCAACCTAAAAAGGGGTGGCGTTGGGCTATATTAAAAAGGGTTCGAGATAATTTTTGCCCCTCTATCATCTCTTCTCCTTTCTCTATTTTCTTGCTTTTTATTTTTATTTATTTTTGGAGATATTGCCTTGACTAGAATACACTAATATTTGGTTATTTCGGATACCCATCATCAATTGGGTCATCAACTATCTCCAATTTTTTAAAAAAATAATTCAAAATTTTAATTCTCGAGTCTTGGTGTGGTCACTTCAGTCGATGATGATTTAGTGCAATGATCCATATAACTTTCCCATAGATCATTCTGTAACTCACTCGATTCTGCAAAATTCTTGATATTCTCCAAATCTCTGAGCACTTTTCCCAATCAAAGATTATGGATTAATTTGAATATTTTTACTAAGTTATAGTGCACATTTCATTCTAACATAAATAGTTTGATGCACAAGAATATGAGTAATCTGACATTAGGATATGATTTAGGCCATCTTTGGATCGTTTGACCTTAAATATTTCCCGACCTTACTAAAAATATCCTTAGTGTCCCCTTTTGAGCTGAATTAAAAGAATGGTGTATGCTAAGCATACAACAACCCCCATTCGACTTCAATTCTTTAATCCACATTAACTTAACCCCTAAAGTTTATACATTTTAGCTTACCCTTTGAGAGAGTAAGATGTGGGTGGGGAATTAATTTTATGGGACCATTTTCAGTTAGATAAATATCTGAAGACTTCTTCTTCCTCGTCATGTGAAAAAAAATGATGAAAAAGAAAAGAAAAAAAAAAGATTGGTTCGACGAAAATGAATAGCAAGAAGAAGAGTACAAGAAGATTCAAATGGAAGCATAACTTTCAAAGGATAGATATGTTAGAAAAATTTCTTCTGAAAAATGGATCACTAGTTATTTTTAGCATGATATATGGAACAAAACAAGTTTGGGGGAAAATCCCCACTTGTAGTCTTTGCAGGTCCTAGCCTAATTGGGAAATACTTCTACATGTTTAGAAGCAAATGGAGAAAATAGTAGTCTTGCTCTCTCACTTTGTATTCTATTCCATTTCCATCATATCCCCTAACACCAAGGCCTTACATTACAAGCTTAATAAAGTCCAATTGATCTTTTTGCCAGTTACTTGTGTTGGTTGATTCGATTGTAATACATGTAAATTGATCCCCACTTCATATATTCATATTATTCGCAAGCTCACTGTGTTAGCATAATCTTAACTATTGCAAGTAACTGGGATATGAAAGCATTGTATGCCATACATAGGATGTGGATGGGACGGATGTATAAGTATTTGAAATCCACGGTGTTCTCTCTTTCTGTGATAGACCGGGTTCGAATGGTAGATTACATTGAAAATCCTGATTTTTAGAATGAATGTTGTGCTTAGCTTAATAAAACTGTTTAAATTAGGAAATTTTCCATGACTAGTTAGCACACATACACACGGAGATGTTGTCACCAATCGTAGGTTTGAGTGTAAGTCAGTTTGATTTGTGGATGAGTCTGCACACATGTGGTGAGCATCTCCCTGAGGCAAATATGAATATTCTATGCTATTGTGACTTGAAAATGAACCCCGAAAGATTTTTAAGTGTATTTATTTGTATTTATTGTTTTTAGTGTAATTTTAATTTTTTGTTTTTGTATTTAATAACTTTGTATTTATCTACATAGTCGAAGTCACTCGTAAGAGTCTCAGTGAGTTTGTGGGTTTATAGAGGAGTGTAAATAGTGTCACCTTCCAAAAAGATTTTCTTAATTTTTGTAATTTAATTGTTTTTGTATTTATTAGTATTGTTTACTCTTGGACGAGCAAAGTCTAAGTTTGTGGGTATTTGATAGATGTGTTTTATACGCATCTATTGGGTACTTTTATAGCTTAGAAATAGCAATTCCACGAGGCTTTTGGCTACTAATATGTGTTTTTGAGCTTTATTGTGAGTTCCAGGGTTTTAGGTGAAATTATGGGATTTACAAGGCTTTTAGTGACGAATTGAGGAAGGGTGCAAAGTGCTGAAGTTTGAAAGATGAAGAAGAAGAAATCTGGAACCCCTTGCGGACGCATAGGTAAGGGACCTTGCCCCCGCAAGGTCTCCAGTGCGTATGTCAAATTTGTGCCAAGGCCTTGCAGCCGCATTCATTGAGGACCTTGCCCCCGCAAGCCCTTTCGAAATCCTGAATGGGTGTTGTACCCTAATTGTATCTCCTTCCCCGAAACACATTAGTATAAATACAAGTCATGTAGCCACGAGCCAAGAACGGTTTTTACTCCGATTTTAGTGTGTAATACTTAGTTTTTAGTGTTTGTAATTATAGTTAGAAGATCGTTCATGTATTCTTTCATCCCAATGATCTGTTCATCGTCAAGGATGAACTAACTGCTCCTTAATCTAGGGATTGGAGGTAACTTGTATCGAATCTATTGCTCTATTATATATTTTTATTCAATCAAATCTTGTTGATCACAATGTTTATCAATCTCTTTACTATCTAGCTTTTTCCTAATGAATGGTATTGCAAGTGGTAAAGACCAAGAGGTACGGATAACTGCACGGCCATATCCATAAGTTGTACAATGGCTCACCATTATGATAAATTGACCTTATCGATGCATGAGAGTGATAAGTTATGGTTAGGTTCATATATATGATCCTAAGTGACAGATAGGAAATTCATATGTTCTTGTTCTTAAGGGTATAGATTGGATGAATTATTTAGGATGGAGACTAAATTATAATTTGACAATCTATACCAATCTTTAGTGAATGAACCCAAGATTAAATTGATTGATACATTAGGCAAAAGAGCGATAGAGTAGATACAAGTGAATCCATATTCCTAGATTTCCATCCACCATAAGATCTTCATAATTGTGATTATTGCTTTAAATTGTTAATTAGATTACTGCTTTCTAGTAGAATAAATTAGATAAATAAACAAAACCCCCCTTTAGTTTAATTGTTACCAATTTACTTGCTTTTAGATACTTCTTGTCTCTGTGGTTCGACCCTTGCTTACTGTACACTATACTCCATATTGATTCGTACACTTGCGAGGAAAATAAATAAGACATCAACAAGCTTAGTTGAGATCCGTAAAGTCGACGCACATTCGCCACTTTCCATTGCTTTTCTTGATCATCATCACCACATTGGCCAACCAAGATGGGTAGAGGATTTCCTCAATGATATCTGCCTTCAACAACTTTTCCACTTTTTCTTTGATCGCTTCACTTTTTTCCAGAGATAATTGCCAAGGATGCTACTGGACTGGCCTAAAGGTGGGATCCACACTCAGTCGGTGGAGAGCCACTTCCTCGCGTACTCCTTTCATAGTTTCCATAGTCCAATCAAATACATTGTGAGGTTCGGGTGTGGCGCCCGCGCCCTTAGATAGGGTGCGCATGCGGATGCGGGACACCACCGCTCTCGCTCCACCCTCCCTTGTTTAGGGAAGACGAAATCAAAAGTGCGAGAGGAGTGTTGTCTATGTTAGCACGTTTGAATGTGCCTCGGTTGTCTTGAGTGGATTTTGTATCCAATATGGGAACTTATGGTTTCCCACATCAAGTTATCCCTTTTTAGGGGATACCAGGATATGGGAATGCATTACCCTTTCATTCCCATTTTCCCTTTTTAGGGGAAACGGAAAAGTGCAAAAAGGATATTGCGACGCCCACTATGGATTTTATTAAAATAGCCTTATGGCCCATTCGATCACTATGGGAGCTTTGGGTTTCCCGCATCAAGTTATCCCTTGTTTAAGGGATACCGTGATATGGGAATACATCACCCTTCCATTCCCATTTCTCCCTTTTTGGGAGAACGGGAAAGTGCAAAGAAGGAGTGTTGCGAGGCCCCACCGATCCGAAAGTTTTAAGAGTCGCCATCTTTATTTTAAGGCAAATAAAGCAAAACCAAAGAAAAGAAAAATAAACCGAGAAAAAAAAACGGGTTCGAGGCTAAGTTACGAGTTGGGAAGGTGCTAGGCACCCAACTCGCTTTTCGGTCTCAAAAATGGTTTTTGGTCAAGTATGCTTATTGTTATATTTATTTCGCAAATAAACACAGTATTAAAAGACAGGAAATTAAAACAAATACATCCATGGCTACATTATTTACGGACTGCACCATTTTCTTACAATAATCACATATTTAAGAATATTTGGCCATTATAACGGCTCTTTTACATAATATTTCCTATTCTAATCAAAGACAACGGCTTATATTGACTACATTGTGCCGGATTTAAATAACAACTTTAAAAATAGTAAAAGACAAAAACAAATGAATACAATAAAATAGCGCCCTTAAAGGTTTTACCTTTTAGAGCGGCGGTGTGCTCGCCTCGCCTTCGTGGAGAGGGAGTCTTTTGTTGTTTGTTGTGTGGTTGTTGTTTTGATTTGGGCGTAATGACCGCTTATTTCGAGAGTTTGGGCTTGTCAACTCTGCAAAGTGACTTATTTGGGTAGGTTTTGGCCTTTTTGGTTGGGCGGAACCTCGGCTTAGTTTTTTGGTTACTGCGTTACTCAGCGAGTAACGGCTTACTTTTGGATTTTGGGCCGGGAAGTGAGGTGGATACCTAACAACTAGGCTAGGGATCACTTATAACCCATGGGTTTTTGTTTTGGCGAGTTTGGACGGGGTTTGGAGACTCTAGGGGCTTCCACTCACCTATCTCGCTCCTCTCGTACTATTTCTATCATTGAAGACGGGACAGGCTTCGCTTGCGATTTTTAATCGCGACATGAACACCGAAAATGGGAGCCGAAGGTTTCTATTTATAGTGGGAAGCAGGGGACGCGTCCGAATTTGAGTTTGTTTCTCCCCACTCTTGTACGGCTTGTAACTTGTACATTTCACCTCGAGAGAGTGCTACGGTGAAAGGTTTGGTGCCAGGGACCCTCAGTGCGGCACCAAAGAAGACTGCTCAACTTCCGTTTTTGCACTTTCACCCCCCGCAGTTCACGTTTCGCAAGCATCCTCGCTTTCCTTTCGCATTTTTGACTCCTCGTAACTTGAGATTTGTTAAGTTTTAACAGTTCTTGATATTTTATGTCAGTCACATACCAGGGGTACGAAATTGGTTTGTCTACATACATTGAGACTTTTCTTCAGCTGCTCAATCAATCATGTTCGCTCGTTTGGGAACATTATCGTCCCAATCTTGATTTCCTGCTCGGGGTGAGCAGGGTTGATAACAATTTCCTCGAGTTCATCCTCCGCTCGAAATTCTGGTTCCCTGCGAATCTGTAGAGTTTCCATTTCAATCTTCGTGTCGCCGGCTGGTTTCCGAGCTAGCCTTGGAATTTTATCAACCATCTTCCTTTGCTTGCCTGAGTCATCGATCTCCATATCTTGGGGTTGCGAGCATTCACCCTCTGTTATTACTCCCTTGGTCTGATAGGACTTCTCCTTTTTCGAAATGGTAATCTCTTCATTGGGAGTAAAAAAAGTGATTTGTTGTTTCTTTTTCTGAGTGTACCGAATGTATTTCCACATTGCTCAGGGTTGGCTGTGAAGTATCCTAATGCCGTTGTCAGCATAAAATTTTGCTACCAGATGGGGTATGGAAGCAATCATCTAGAAACGAGCCATGAAGAGGATGCACATGATAGCATTATATGACGACTTTAGGTCAATGACGGGGAATGTAATGACCTCAAGCCTCGTATGTTCCCCACACCAACGTACACTTCCAGGTCGACAGTGCCCTTGACTCCCACTTTATGGTTGGTGAACCCCTCCAGAGTTCCCAAGTACGACTTCAGGCGAGCATTGGTAAGACCGATTTCCTTGAAGCAGTTGTAATAAAGCACATTCCGATAGGCCCCCGTGTTTATCAACACGCAGTGCACTTGTTAGTTGTTGATTAATGTCGAGATAACCAAAGGATGCTCGGACGCCATAGATGTGGACATTAACTCTCTGCGAGTAAAGTGGATAATCTGCTCGTCCACCCATGTAACTAGTGGCACACTCATTACCTTTGACAACGAGTAAATGTGTTTTCCAAGCTGAGTTGAGGTAGGTTCCTCCTCGAGGATCATGTTCACTACCCCTTGTATTTGAGGGGTATTTCTCATGTTCCCTCTATTTTCTCCTCGAACAGGAGGGTCACGTCGATTGTTGCCATTATTATGGCCCTGTTTAAACCTATCAAGATATATGTGATTGATCAAACGCTGAATCTCCCATTTTAGGATGATGCATTCTTTTGTGACGTGTCCCACGTTGTTGTGATATGCACAAAACTTGGTGTTATCACGATATTGAGTCGTGTTCGGATTCATGGGGTATGGAGCAGGGAGGTCATTCTGTATTTACATCATAATTTCCTCTCTTGAAGTGTTCAAGGGAATGAAATATTGCTCTCTAAATTGTTGAGTCGGATCAGATGTCCTGTTCTGATCTCTACGAGAATTGTTATTACCCGAGCTATGGTTTGTAGCCATTGCCGAGCTACTTTCTACTTTCTCTTTGCCTTTGCCCTTTCGATCCACCTCAGTTGAGCTGAACAATTAAGTGTGAGCAAGCATTTTTCCCTGAGTTGCCGGTGGATGCATCACCAATTCTTGTTTTAGGCCCACACTCTATATGTTGTTCAAGAAACAAAGTGTGACCTCGCCTTCTGTCACGCCTGTGACTTGTTCGAACACCTTAGTGAATCTTTCCACGTAACTATGTGAAGATTCATCATGTCCTTGAACCACCTTGCATAGGTCAAATCGACTCTTAGGTAAGGAGCTTGTAGAGCCGAATTCAACTAAAAAAATTTCCCTCAGATCCTTCCAAGCAGTAATGGATCCTCTTGGGAATCTTCCGAACCAACTTTGGACCTTTCCCTGTATAGCCCCAGCAAACGCCTTCATTTTGAGCACCTCATTACTGATGACCAGACCAACTTGGGTCTCAAAGGAACGTAGCCAATCCTCTACTCGGCTCTTGCCCGAATACTTATCAAAATTTGGAAAAATATCCCCTTGAGCTGGAGGCGTGTTTTCAATCCAATATGTGAAAGGGCTACCATCAGCTCGGTGACCAGATTCCCAACCATCCATCCTCATTTGTACAATTGCAAGGTCTTCAGCCATTGTTTGAGGTTGCGCTGGTGGTACTACCGTGGGAGCTGCATCTGGCTGAACTACAGCTGGCTGAGGTGCAGCCACTGATTATGTTATAAAAGGTAGTGGAATTCTTGGTGGCTGAGGAGCGACAGGGTATTCTGCCCATCGATCGTGCTCCCTTTGGGACGGTGACCTCTGAGATCGGTGAGAAGAACGGGAATGAGAATGATAGGAGCGTTCAGGCTCATCTCTCCAGCTCTGTTTGCTGGCTGGTTTTGATTCAACGACCACATTATGCTCTCTAGCACGGCGCCTATCGCGTCCATAACTTGGGCCTCAAAGGAACGTAGCCAATCCCCTACTCGGGTCTTGCCCGAATACTTATCAAAATTTGGAAAAACAACCCCTTGAGCTGGAGTCTTGTTTTTAATCCAATTTGTGAAAGGGCTACCATCAACTAGCTAAATTGTCCCATCAGCTCGGCGACCAGATTCCTAACCATCCATCCTTGCTTATACAATTTCAAGGACTTCAGCCATAGTTTGAGGTTACGTTGGTGGTACTACCACAGGAGATGCAACATACTAAACTACAGCTGGCTGAGGTACAACCACTGGTTATGCTGCAACGCGTAGTGAAGCTCTTGGTGGCTGAGAAGCGATAGGGTATTCTGCCCATCAGTCATGCTCCCTCTGGGATGGTGACCTCCGGGATCAGTGAGAAGAATGGGAATGAGAATGATAGGAGCGTTCGGGCTCATCTCTCCAGCTTCGCCTACTGGACGGTTGTGAATCAGCGACCACCCTATGCTTTCTAGAACGGTGCCTATTGCGTCCATACCTTTCCTCGTGGACTTCAACCACACGAGTTCCTTGATTGTGGTTGCCACCACTTTCAGCTTGGTTCTGGTCTGGTGCTTACTCAATTGCTAAAGGAGTTCTATGTGGGGCAGGGCCACCGATAGTATGCGGCGCTCTTTCAATGATTCGCTGAACACTTACTGCGGGCACGATTGATATCAATTGTTCCTTTATGGGAACTGGTGGTTGACCCAGTGCGACCAATTGTTGATTCATGACAAACATCATGTTCAAATATTAAGCTTGATGGTGGAGAGCAAGAGCATGCGCCTGCTCGTTCAGCTGAACAACTTTTGCCTCTTGATGTTGGCGAACAGTCTCTCTCCGCTGGTTCAACAAGCTTCTCAATTCTTGAGAATTTGTATGGTGATGTTGGATCTGGTGGCACGCATCTACCACTGGTACCTCCTGCTGGAGTACATTACTAACATGCATATTGGCCCCTTCTACTGGAGGGGTATAGAGTGGTTGGTGGAGAGCAACTTGAGACCTAGTCATCACTCCTCCACCTAAGGGTGGGAGACCGTTTCTGGGCAGAATGTCCGACTGAGGAACACCCTTGGGTTGATTTTGCATTGGGGCTAGTGCATCTCGAGTAGCAACACCACTTGCTTTAACATGACTCTTACCATTCTTTACCATTGCTAATGATAGGTTCATAAAATGATGATCAATTTTTTTTTCGATTTCCCGATGACAAAATCAAACTGTTGCTACACAATTTGGTATTGGGATGTTCTTCGCGGATTGTAGGATATCTGGGCTTATGTGAAGGTATGATCTTGTAGAAACATGTTAAAACAAAGACACCTTAGAAGGAATGCAAGGTTGGGCCTCGCCAAACCATTCGTCATGAGAGTAAGTCTTTAGCTTGTTCAAAGCAAAATGACAGAGTTTCAGTGTGTATCAGTGAGCGTACCTTTTAAATGAGGCATTATGAGGTTTATATAGCCCTTTCGAAGTGTAATCCGGGCTGAGTCATCATTGCAGAGAGATCTTAGATCTTTATGGCCATTATGCGGGTTGACCGCGTAACTGACGGGGTTGTGGCTGAAATCTCGGACATGAGCGTTATCCACTAGTCGTGTTCAGGGCTGATTATCTATCTGTTTGGGCAGCCTTGTTCTCTACTCAGGCAGACGTGCATAAGTGTTCCTGGTCGGTGGGGATCAACTATCTTCAAGCCGAACGATCCTGCTCTGGTGATACTTTTCTTGGTCCCTGTGATCCACGTGATTATCACGTGGAAGCTCATGTGGCTAGCTCGTGACTAGGATTTGAGCCGAGCTCGTCAAAGTCTACGTTTGAAAAGTTTAATTATTAAGCGATATATAAATAAGGCAAAACCCTTCATTTGGTCACCCAACTTTTCAAAAACTTGCAAGGCAGCCACCGAAAGTTTAAAACTTGCAATGAAGCCATTGAACATTAGTTAGGCTGCAAGCAAGCCTATTTTTTGGATGGACGTTAGTTTCATCATTAAATCAGAGTCAAATCTCTATTTTGCCACTTTAAAATGATAATTATTCTCTTTGTGTGATATTAGAAACCAAAGGGGTCCAAGTGAAATTTTTTGATTGTCTTCTCTATCTCTCCGGGCTAACCCAGTTGAATGGTATACCCACTCTTCGTATTCCATCTATTCGTATCTCTCATAAACCCTAGCAGTAATGGAATGAAATCACCAAACCTTACAATTTCTATCCCAATCTTTCCTCGACACTCTCTCTCCTCTTCTTGAAGCCCGTTGTCGTGCCGAGAAAAACCTCTTTGACGTCGCTGATTCCTTTAACTACGATCTAGCCATACTTCACCTCATCGTCGATCCATCCGTTGGTAAGCGAATCCGCCGGCTATTCTTTGTTAACTTTAAAAATCATCTCAAAGCTTTGGTAGGGATCGCAATCGCGTCCACCCCATTCCCGACACGAGAAGGATGATGAACCTAAAATTTTAGATTCGACAAAATCACAGCTTGATGACGATGAGGATGTTGGCAGCTTCTTTTATTTCTTCCTCCCCTATTTGGGTTGTTAATGATGGCTTATTTTCTTTCTTCTTCCTCTATTTGGGTTCTTCCCAAATTTTATCATCTGGGTTTGATGGGGGAAATTTATAGGGTTGAGTCCTCTATTTGGGTTTTTTCACAAATTTTTTATCTGGGTTTGATGGGGGAAATTTTCTTCCCAGATTGATTCAAATTTCGGCTTATTGACAATGCTCTGTACCCGATTTTGTTTCTTGATTATTTGAAATCGGGGGTCCCTGCAATAGGTGGTGGTCTCTGCGATTTTGTTCTTAATTATTGCTAAGATAATAGGAGGTGTATGGTTGAGATGGTGGATTCAAGCAGCAGCAACAATGTCTAACATGGGGATGTTTGTGACAGAAATGAGTTGCAATGTCTAGTAGCAGCAATGTCTGGGATTTTTTTTTGTTTTATGGAAAGTTAAATTGGGGTTGTTTGACTTGGACCCCTTTGGTTTCTAATATCACACAAAGAGAATAATTGTCAATTTAAAGGGGGCAAAATAGAGATTTGACTCTGATTTAATGACGAAACTAACGTCCATCCAAAACATAGGCTCGCTTGCAGCCTAACTAATGTTCAGTGGCCTCATTGCAAGTTTTAAACTTTCAGTGGCCGCCTTGCAAGTTTTTGAAAAGTTGGGTGGCCAAATGAGGGGTTTTACCTATAAATAACATTAAAGTTGGTTATAACTACAAAAATGTTTGAGCATAATCAATATGTTAATATCAAAATATGGAGGTTAAACTTAAAAAGTTAAAGAGATTATAAACATAATTTTTTGAAAGTAAAATCATAAAGTGAAACATTTCAAAATCATGTGGTGTACTATTTATTCAGAACAAAGGGAGTAGTTATTACTTAGATTATAAAAAAAATCAAAGAGGTATTTTGGATATTTACGGGTGATAACTGATAATTGAATTCAAAGGTAATTTATTTCAACATTTTTTAAAAATGTGATAGCGTTTCAATTTAACCACTCCTACTTTATAGTTTACTAGATCCTCGTGCACGTGCCTATGTCATGGTGTCAGTATATCATATAATTCCGTCAATTGAAACTACAGTGCCTGAATAGAATGTGTGATTTAAAAAAATGATATAGTTGAGGGGGTACATTGCTTCAAGTGGTAGTTAAGGAGCGTAATTCAAACTCGACCAGTAGTTGAGGGGGTTATTTGAAAGGGGGTTATTCGTAATGGACTCATGGCTGTTAGATCTTAAAAGAGGATCGATCCGGGCTACCAGATAAGCAAAGTCAATCGACCCACCTATTTAATAACTTATATAGGGTGAAATTCAATCTTCTTTAATAATTTTTTAATCACTACAGTATCTTATATTTTTTTAATATGAAAAGGGCACTTTGGGGGGGGGGGGAACTACGATACATTAAATGAATCAAAGAAGCGCTATGGACCACTCACTCACTGCATCACACCGCAACAATTTAAATTACCTAATCAAATTTTGTATCGCGCTACACCAAATTTATGCACCGCGATGCATTAATTTAAATTACCTAATCTAATTTATGCATTGCAGTGCACAAGTCAAACAACCAATTGATGCATCACGCTATAGATAGTGATGCATCACACTGTAAATCATAATGAAATCAGACCTTCATGTACCTTCTTTCCAGTACATAATCAATATAATGATTCAAATTGATGCATCTTTGATGCATCTCAAATCCAAATTGATGTTTCACGATTCACAAACGATGTATCCTGATTCAAAATTCAGACGTTTCATCGAACAATTTACATGCATAGCAACGCAAACACAAACTAAATGAAGAAGAAGAACATTAACAATAATAATGAGAGATAAAGAAGAACAAGAGTGAGAAGTTATGGCCGTGAAGACACAGCTGTGTAGTAACCACTATTATGCTTAACCCAACTTCCTACTCTCTTTCCTCTTCACCCATAACCACCATACATTTTTTACGTCTTCGGACAAACAAACACGATGACAATGGATGAGAAGAAGAAATTTACAGCGATCTCTGAGATTGGGCATTATTAGAACAATTTAATGAATGTGTACTTTCTCGATTGCAACAAAAAAAGATACTGGAGGGGTTATAAACTTGGAAAAATGGGTTGACCTGTAATTTCCCCTAGTTTATAATAGCATATATAAAATAAGAAATGTCCAATGGGCCTGTGGACCTAAGAGTTATTAACATCAAAATTTCTTTTACTTGTGGGTATTTTAAATGGGATAAATTCAGACCAGTTCACTTTACACAATATTTAATCACAAAAGTCTTTTATCTTTTAATTTAACCACTAAAGGTCATTTTTAGAGGAAAAGAACGAGTATACCATTAGTGAAATTGAGGAACGCTTTGCATGCAAGCATCGTAATTCTAAGTTGATGCATCTTAATTGCAATATGTGCTTCGAAAATAACGTTTGTGCATCGGAAATTAGAAATGAGAATCAAAAAATTGATCAGGCACACACTGTATCATAAATCCCAACTATGCATCGGAATTTTCTGCATAGGAGGTCCAGTTGGTGAATCGCAAATCAAAAAATTTGCATCATGATTTCCTTTTTGTATTCTAATTCCAAATTGTGCATCGTAAATCCAAATATATGCATAATAGTTTTCTGCATTCGGTGTCCAGTTGGTGCATCACAAATTCATATTGTGCATCGCAAGTAATTGTGTAGCAAAGCGTTGCAACATGGTTAAACAATGATACATCAGTGGTAACCTTCTTACTTGGCTGAGTCAAAAAGAGAAAGTTCTTTCTAGATCAAGTGCAAAAGATGAATTTCTAGGTATGCCATATGGAGTTTGTGAGTTGTTGTGAATCCATAATGTCCTCAAAGATCTGGGTTACATACCTAAAATACCTATGGATTTGGATTGTGATAAGAAATCTTCCATTCAAAATGCACATAATCCTGTTCAACATGATCGAAGAAAAGACGTGTAAGTTGACCTTTTTTAGAAAATAAAATCTTGAAAGGAAGGTTATTCCAAGAGTTCGAGATTGAGGAAGTGGAACGTGAACTTGCTGCGGATCGTGCACTCATGTTTTGTTCTCTCTTTCGTAGGTGTTTGTCTTCTTCTTCTGATACTGGCAGAGTAAATGTTACATATAATAAGAGGAAGAAGAAGAGGGAGGGGAGAGGTACGTGTGGGCATTTTAGGAAGAAATTAACGAAAATTGACTTTAAAGGTTTTTAAAAAGGCAACTGAAGATGTTGGAAATCTTATAAAGTTGATCGACCTACAATTATCCATTTTAAATTGGAAAAATTATAGGCTGGTCTACTTTACTAAATTTTCAACTGCTTAAGTATCTTTTTTTTTTCTTTAACCCCAAAAGTCCACTTTCGTCAAATTATTCATAAAATGGCCACCATGTGCCTCACGCTCACTTCGTCTTTTCCAAGTAAGCTTTGTGAAGATGGGTTGTAAGAAGACGAGTTCGTTCCTAAAATGCCAGCAGAGATGAGAAATTACAGCTGGATTTCGCAGGAATGGAAAGAGATGTATCCAAAATAAATCATACTGGGGGTGCCGAAGGTAGTGTAGGTATGTGGGTCGTCGGAGTTGCTGTCTGACGATGATGGTGTCGTCAGTGGTGGATATCTGACTATATTATCCGTAAAATAAACATTGTCAGTCGGCGGGGAGGGCCCCAGCCAAAAATCCTCCGGCGTGTTTATCAGTACACCGTGTATAAAAGAGAGGGCGCGTAGCCCCCAAGTGTATGTGTGATTCTCAATCAGAAAAAGAGAGAGAAAGAGCCCACTCTCTATGAACTAGAGGGGGTTATTTATACATGAGGGAATGAGTTCAGTCCGTTGCGCATGAGCCCGGCTCAATCCTTTGGACATCATATAAAATATAGTGGGCCATTAAATGAGGCCCAAAACTCCATTGAAACGGATCCAAAATATGCACATCAGAAAGGAAGAAAGTGGGGTGGTTGGGTGGTAAATAACACTTCTGTTTTTCACCTTGGATTTGATTAATCCACCACCCTAACTTTCCACTTTATTTCCTCTTCATCCATCGATCTTTTGTTTTAGTAGTTTTTTTTCTTCTTCTTCTTGAATAGAAATTTGTTCGTTGTTGGACAACGTTTTTGAATCTGGATGCATCAATTTTGAATCACGATCCATCATTTGTGAATCGTGATGCATCGATTAGGATTTGCGCATTAGGAAAGATCAATGAATCATTTGTTTGATTGTGTACAGGAAAAAAAATACATGAGGTCTGGTTCATTTTGCGATGCATTCGATTGAATAAACAATGCATCAAAATCATGCATCGCAATTTCAAATTGATGCATTGTCAAGGGACGTGAGGTCTGGTTCATTTTTCGATGCAACCAATTGAATTCCAATGCATCCAATTGGAATGAGCATTTTTGTCTTCATTGTTTACTCAAACGCCTTTAGATTAATTTATTTTTTTCATGCAACCTTCGTCTCTCAACCTTCGGTCTTAATTTATGAAAGTTGGGTCTTGTAAACCTCTGAAGCAGAATCATTCCTTCATAGCCTCAAAGACGATGCACCGACTTCGGTTTTACGATGCACTACGTGTCTGATGCATTGCGAGCCTAAATTGCTATGCACTGCCTTGGTTTTGCTATGCACCGCGTGCTTGAATTGTGATGCACCGACTTTGGATTTCAATACACCGTGTGTCTCATGCGCGCATGTTTTCATTTCATTAATGACATATTTATTTTTTCACCCAAAAAGTATCTATTTTGGTTTTAAAAAAGAGAGTTGTATGGAGGAAGAAAATTATTGAAACTTGAAAGGGGACTGGCCGAATTTCTCCCTTTTAAATTTGGACTAGTTATTGCTTATTACAAGTCCAAATTTTAGATTTTCTTCCCCATTAACATTCAAGGCCTTCCTAAATTATCACCCACAATTGACATTTAAATTTGGAAAAAGTTGCAACATTTACCCGATCAATGGGTAAAAGTAGAGCTGTCAAAATGGGTTGGGCCCGTTGGGTTGGCCCGCCCCGCCACTTAAAAAAGGTGGGTTGGGTTGGGAAAATATGAACCCATTAGGAGGTGGGTCAAATGGGTTGAGCCGCGTGGTTGAGGGTTGAGGTGGGTTGGGTGGGTCGGGGCGGGTTGGCCCGCCATATACTAGTTTCAAATAACCAAGTCATAAGTTTGAAATTATTAGTTTAAATCATTTTTCGCTTAAAATGTAAGATTATTTTTTATATCTGAAATATTAATAAATGATTTTGAATTGCTCAAAAAATGACACTTATAACAACTAAAGATGTCGAATAAGGTATATTAACAAAGAATATTTATAGAAAAATGATTATAAGAACATACAAAAAAGAGTAATGATAAAATAGTTTCTTATTTCTATTTTTTCTCATTTTATACTATAAATATTAGATAAAGTTGTTAGAAAATACTAATAAAAATATAATAGTAGAAAATATAATTTTTTAATGAATTGTGACATTTTTTTGTGTTATTTATGATTATTTTTATTATTTAGATTAATTGGGAAAAAGTTGGTGGGTTGGCCCGCTTAACCCACAACCCAAGATGGGTTGGGTTGGGTTGGGTTGGCAATTTCCCAGCCCACCACATTTCATGGGTTGGCCCGCCCGCCCGCCAAATGGTGGGTTATATGTGGGTTGGCCCGCCCGCCAACCCACCTTGACAGCCTTTTAGGTAAAAGCTATGTGCTTATTCTCGCTTACGCTTGTGCACGAGAATTAACTCAATGAATAATTTAATTTGTTTGAAGTTTGAACAAGAACAATAAGGCTCCGTTTGTTTCACGGAAAATGACTTTCTGAAAACGTTTTCCTCATTTTCCTGTTTGGTAAATTTAGGAAAATGCAATCAACGTAAAAGGTTTTCCGAGTCAACGGAAAATGAAGGCTTTTTTCGAAAAATGACTTACGGATTCATTTTCCGTAAGTCATTTTCCAAATGTTCGGGCACCTCCGCCTCCCTTTCACAATTGCACATATTTACTTACACACACAATATTTCACTCAACAAATAAATTATTTAGAAATATAAATAAAGTTTGTGTATACTATTTATAAATTATAATTTTAATAAATGCCGACTACGCTCTAAAATTAGTGTCACTTATATTATTTAGGGACATCCTAACCATTGTCAATCTTCTATTTTAAAACGTTTTTTTCTTCATATCAATTATCAAAAAAATTATTTGTAATTGTGAGATTGAAAAAGATAAATATTGATTTGGTACCACTAATGATAAATTGAGGGTTACTAAAGAAAAATTACTTAAAGTTCAACACTATTTTATATTCAATATGTGCATTAATATTAGAATATATTTTATTTGTATTTATTCATTTATAGTTTTCCGCAACATTTTCTAGGAACATCCTAAACAACGTCTATTTTCTATTTTAAAACGTTTTTTTCTTATCAATTATCAAAAAAATTATTTATAATTGTGAGATTAAAAAAATGGACCTTATTAAAAAAAGATGGTCCTTATTGATTTTCTAGGGACATCCTAAACATTGTTTATTTTCTATTTTTATTTTTGTATTTATTAATATATTGTTTTTTTAACATTTTCCGTGTGTTTGCCAAACACCGTAAATATTTTCTAACATATTTTCAAAAGATTTACCAAACACCGAAAATGAAATCTTTTGATTTTTCTCAAATCATTTTCCGTAAATCATTTTCGAAAACGATTTTCCGCGAAACAAACGGAGGCTAAGTCAAGAGTGCCTAGAACAAATATATGTCTGGATAAAGGTACGGTGACTGAACCCACAATTTACTTGGTGTAGGTGAAGCATGTTACGACTAAAGTGTGTGTCGGTGTATGCCAATCACGTTTTCTAATTATTGATGAAAAATATAACTTTCTTCTCCAAGGTAACCCAGTTCTAAAGAGCTCAAAACTAAAGTAGAAACTGTTCCTTTTCCATGGTTTGAAGCCCATTTTTAAAGAATAAAGATTTTTGAGGACACCACCGAATTCAGAATTCAGAGCAACTCACGTAGACGTAGTTTATAAACACGTGAGTTGTATGTCAGTACTGAATTAATGAAGGGAAAGGGACTGAGTTTCAGACTTTCAGTTTCACACACATACGGATGGGATTGGCCGGCCCACTTTGGTTAGATACCGAACTGAGCCCACCTTTGACCTCTGTCTTAAATGCCAGGGAGGCAGGGAACCCCCTACCACTGTACCACATATGTATTTTTACCGGTCGTCGGGATTAATTCGGCGGTGGCCTAAGTTTGATTTCTTCAATTTCCTGAATGTATTCATATTTCATTCCACCACGTCATATAAATCTATAAAAGAAAAAGTACCATTAATTTCTAATAAATTAAATTTATATTCAAAAAGTCATAAAATTATTTTTGCTATAAAAAAGTTCCATATCAAATTATGATACTAAGAGCTCCTATATAGTCTCTCTTCCATTAACATAGTTAATAAAATTCTTGTGGAGACTAAAATACTACCCCTTTTTAAGTATAATATTTACATACATACCAAGATGTCTCTCGTGACAACTTCTTACATATTATAATTTGTAAGAGCATCTCCAACAGATGCTTTAAACTTCATATTTGAAGTTGAAGTCCACCTGTTTTCATCTCCAATGGTTGCTTTATATAATCTTGATTTGAAGTGAAGCGTTTGAACTTCAAATTCAGAGTGGACTGCTCATACTTCATTTTACCTCTCCTCTTTTTTTTTTGGTTTAAGTAATTATTTTGTGTTTTATGTTTTCATTATTATTGTTAGTTTAATTGTCTAGTTTAAATACCATTTTGAGATATTTTGGTTTAAATAATACAAAAAATTAATTCAATTATTTTATTTATATTGTTAGTTATTAGTTATATATAATATTAAAATTCATGCATTTAATTATTATTTTTAATGCATAATATTTAATTTAATTTAATATTAAATCAATAATATATTTGTTTTGCTAAAATACATTAATGCAAATTAAATAAAATAAAACATATACTTGGAATACAAATTAAATGAAATAATGAAGAATATACTTGGAATATTCCTTTTAGAGTAAACTTTGAAATAGAACTGTTGGAGATAGTGTAAGAAATTTGGTGCGAAATTGCACAAGTCTAAAGATTTGGTGCGCTTTAACTTCAAACTTCAAACCGTTGGAGATGGTCTAAGATGAAGTCATATTCTTTCACAACTCACCCACAAATACACAATGAGTCGAATCGAGAGATCTATTTTATATAAAATATCCAGTAAAACGGTTTTTGAAAAGTTTTTCCCTATATTATAAAACCAAAACTTGTAATTAATAAAAACAAAGCTTGTGTAAGCAAGAATGTGTTACGGATCCTAATCTATAAGACAAAGCTCCAAATAGGAAGGAAAATGAAGTTGGGTTTGGTTTGTGCATGAGCAATTCATTTGCGTAAACCGCGGTTACCCATTAAGAAAACGAGTCAAAATGAGATAGAAAAACGGGCTAGAAGCGCGCCATAGGGGTGGTAATTTTATTATCGTGTCGTGTTCGTGTCTCATTATCGTGTTTCGTGCTAACGTTATCCATCTTATTTGATCATAAATATAATAATAATTATTATTATTTTAACTATATTAGAAATTTTGTGTTTTTCATATCGTGTTTCGTGTCATGTCTTGTTAGTCTCATCGTGTTATTTTATCTCTAATTGTGTTTTATAATCGTGTTGTATTGATTCATGCTAAAAAAAAAACTTGAGCTTGTGCATGCCTAGCTTGGAAGACTTCATTAAAGTGCCGTGCTTTTGATTATAATGATTATCTAGACAAGCAAAATACTAATAAGCTTAATTTGGATTTCTCAATCATACAATTTTTAAAACAATAAGAAGTGGAGATGAACATGAGCTCTTTTCAAACACACCTTTCTTTTTCAGAGCTCTCTTAAATCAAATTTTATTTGTTTGATTTGAGTATCAAATTATGATACTTGAATTAAACTAAATCATCCGCCACTCAACTTCAAATTTAATAAATAAATAATATTTAAATTATAATAAATAAAAAATATTTATTAATGAATATTAAAATAATTCCAAATTTAATAATATTTTAAATAATATTATCAAATTATAATAAATATTATTCAAATTATAATAATAAATAACATTTAATAATGAATATTAATAAAATCTCAAATTTAATTTATATAATATCAAATTTATTTGTTAATGTAAATTGAAAGAATATACTCTCTTTCCCACAATTATTGTCATGTTTAACCCGACACATGGATTAAAAAATAATTTACTTGATTATTAATATTGGTTTAATGTGTAGTTTCCTTTATAGTTCATATGTATGTTGCTTATAATTAAAATATGATAAAAAATAAGGATAAAAGTATTGTCATAAAAGCAAAAGTTTCAAATAAGACAATTATTTTGAATGCATTTAAAACAAAGTAGTACAATTCTTCCAAAATCACTTTTGAATGACAAACACCCTCAAAAATGATTTTGAATTCGAAAAGTGATTCATGAATTTCGGAGAAAATTTATGTGCTAAAACCGAACTTGAAAAGGAAATGGGGGCAAACAAATAAGGAAATATGTAATCATTATCTCTCAAACAAAAGGGGTCAAGTATCACATAATTATGCTAAAACCCTAAATTTTATTATAAGACTACATATTATAAGTCTTGTTAATGAAGTTGATTTATCATTGAAAACCAAAATTTTGGTTGTAAATGTTGGTGTTCGTGTTCGAATGAAGGCTTTGTTTAGATCGTGATGACATCGTCCTTAAGGAAATTATTGCTCCCACTATATTGTTCTTGAGATTAATGGCAAATTGCCTCCGTGATATTCTAAACAAAACGTAATTGTAGGCAACAATCCCGCAATTATCCCAAGAACAAATTTAGATAATGTGAGCAGTAGAATGATTTTAAAGAGAAGGATTTCTTTTTGTACCAAACAAGAATTCGGAGATGTTGTATTTATAAAATAAATAACCAACTATTTGAATTTGAATAGACACCTTTTAACAAAAAAGTTTCTTTGAGGAGACACATTTTTAAATAAAATTAAGACGGTATCTTCGCACGGATTTTAATTCCCTTGGTCTAAATGCCCAAGATGCCTCAAGTGCCCATCTTTTGACCATTTATATTTATATATTTATATAAATATTTGGTCATTCCCTCCATATTTGGTCTTTTCCCTCCAAGCTTCTTTATCAACCAATTTGAATGGTTTGTTATGCTTCTCCTTTTTAAACCAACAAAGGTTATCTATCTTTCCCATGTGGGATTTATTTTATTATCACTAACTACTTCAACAGTAAATTCCATAATTAAGAAAAAATATGTTGGTCAATTAAGAGTTTATACAAATAAAGTAGGTTACAATTGTTGTTGAAAAATAAAGAAAAGAAAAGTGGAGTCAATGTTAGAAATAGGTGGTGGATATGTTTGACTTTATATAAATGATGATTGAAAATTTGAAATTAAATAGATACAGCCTACAGTTTTAGCTGATGACAATTGACAGCAATATATGCGTGCGAAATTAATATTCGGGGGAGGGGTTACTATATTTGGCTGATAAAAATACCGTCAATTGCAGCTGATAGAATTTGTGTAATCTAAATTTATATAGATTTTCGGTCAAATTTAATCAAGTTGATAACAAAGCAAAAAAAAAAGAGAATAGTGAATAATTTTATTTTTTGGACGCCAATGAGATACGAGTTTACTCACCCTTTATTTGACCAAGATCTAGTCCATTCATTTCGGACAAAAAGTAATCGTTTAAAAGTTAAATTTTTTTAAAAAATGATGTTTTTAATTACTCATTTTTAGTAATAAAATGACATTTATATATCTTAATTTTTTAAATTCAATTTTTTAAATGAAACTTCTCGAAATAAAATAGTGTTCTTTGTCTGGAATAGAAAGAGTAATTACTGATACACCATATTCTATATAAGTATATATACGAAGCCAATTATAGTACGCTACAACTTAAAATAAAACAAAATTATTTGAACTTTTCCATTAATAATGCTAAAATTGAAGTGACGATCAGAACCATTGACCTACTTGAGTAGAATAATAAGTAATAACACAACAAAATTTAGCTTAAATCCCCAGGAATCTATGAAAAGTCAAGGATATTTTTCATTTTTAAATTACTTAAATTTTCTTCTCAAATCCATTGTATTATGACAGTTGCTGCACCGTACACACTTTATAGGCATCTGTACATTTTCGAAAGATTGATAATGGTTTTTTTTTTTTTTTAAATTGCTTCCTTTTCAAAAGAGAACTTGGAAGATCAATCAAGATTCAAGAGTCAAGACATTAGAGAATCAGACAATGCGCAGAAAGATAGAAAAATAGTACTACTGGTAAGAGCCATTGATCTTACTAAGATTTAAAACCTAGCAAGATTGACGCTATTTGTTGGGTTCATGCTCTCCCCAATATGTTACCTCATTCCTAAAAAAGAGTTGACTTTTTAAAAAAAAAAGAAAGTATCATCTTTCTAATATTTCCTTTTACCATTCATATGATTCTCATTTTAATTGATAGACTTCACTCTCACATATATATTAGAAATTACATATTATCTTAATATTTTTAAGGTAAAAGTTTAAGTAAGACGATTTTACGGATATTTTTTTGTAAGACGGATGTTCTTTACTCAACTTACTAAGTGTTGGTGAGTTAAAGCATGCGTGAGAGAGTGAGACTCCGTCTTACAAATTAAGATGTCACTTTTAGGATGGTTATACCCGATTATTCGTAAGACGATCTTACAGGAAACCTACTCTATTTTTAATAGAGTCAACGATATTTTCTTAATGTGTTTTAGAAACAGAGTTTATATGTTAATAGAGTAAATTTTTTTGATGCACCATTAAGTGTAATTTTATTATGTTTTATACACATGCAGCATAAAATCTTCTGTGATTTGATACAAATACCAGGGATATTAAAGGATTAGAAATTAATTCCATATCAAATATTACATTCTCTCTCTTTTCCTAAATAATCACCATGTTTGACCTAGTATACAGTTTGTAAAAATTAATTGACATTATTATAAATATTGATATAATTAATGTGTAATGTTCTTTAAAGCTCTTTGTGTTTGAGGACATAATTAAACTTAAAGTAAGACGAAAAATTAAGAATAAAGTGGTAAGTGTCTTTCTTAAAAATGTAGAAACAAGACAATTATTTAGGAACAATAAAAATATATCCTAGCAAGCAAATTTTTTATTCTAAATGCTTAATTGATTCAAAATTTATTTCAAATTATTTGATTGGCCCTTGAAATTTTCTCACAGATACTCTCTTTGTTCTCCCACACCCAGCAAGAGAGAGAGAGAGATAGAGTCTCTTTATTAGAGTTTGTAAAAGAAATAGCTTTTCGTGAGAATCCTAATTGTAAGATATAATCACATTTTCTTACAATTCACCTATCAACACATGGTAAGTCGATTAGGGATTCATCTTAGACCTCATTTGGTGCGGTGTTTTGAAAACACAACTTTTTCAAAACGTATCAATTTTAAAACGCAACGTTTTCAAAACACCGTTTTTTTCTTATAAACACGTTTGAAAACTATTTCAAAACGCTATGTTCATAAATAGAGTAATTGTAGTGTTCTAAAACCTCCGCTTTACCCCATCACTCCAAATTAGAGGCGCTTAAACGCAACATATATTTAAAACGCCGCATTGAAACACTTTAAAAAACACCGTATTTTTGTTAGCATTTTGATCAAAACACTCCAACAAATAAGCTCTTATATAAAATACATGTAAGACGCTCTTTCTTAAGTTTTTGCCTTGTAAAAGATACATTTTTAATTAAGCTTATTTTCAACTTGTCTTGCATCTAAGGCCCGTTGTTCTTGTTGTTGTTGTTGGGGTGAGGACGGCTTGCAGGGCAAGGAAGGAGGAGGGTCGCTTGCTCGGGCAAAGGAAGAGGCTACCACGGGGCAGGAGGCTAGAGGCCGAAGGCTCGCTTGCACAAGGACAAGGGAGGAGAGGAAGGGCTGCTTGGCTCGCTTGCACAAAGGGCAAGGGAGGATAGGAAAGAGAAGCTTGAAGTGAGCTTGGTGTGGAGAGAAGTGAAGGCCGGAGGTCCCTCCCATTAATAGGGAAAATGGTGGATGGGCAACCGGAGGGATAGGTAACATTTGGTAGCGGTGGATGGCTTTCACCATTTCGGACGTGAGCATGAGCTTTGATGGGGAGATGATGAACAAGGGGAGCGGCTCCATCATATGGGGTGCGGATCCCCAAGGCAAATTCTCATTTGTTGACTTTTCCACCAATTCCCTATGTTGCCTCCGTTAGGTCCGTTAAGTCCTTTTTCCCGAAACATAACATAATTAACTTTTGTTAGTCCATTTAATTTATAAATTATATATTTTAGGACGTCGTAGCGTAGGGTACAAAATTTGGGTGTCTAAAGAGCCACTCAACGACGGAGTTTGCAAGTGAACGTAAGTTTATAGGCAAACGAACATCGTTGATAAGAATATACTCTCAATTTTGGGACAAGCATCACCTGGGAAAGTTTTTGAGCTTTTAAAACATTAGCGATGCAAACCTTTTGGTGTTGTCAATCGTGGAAATCATTTTTATTGCCATTTTGAAAACATTTTGTGATGATCGGACCTACGTAGTAGGCTACCTATGTATCATTTTCAAGAATCGGACCAATCGTATGTTGTCTTTTTAAAGACCGTAATGTAGATGTGGAAATTTTAAAATGAGGTATAAATTGAAAGACGATGTAAATTTAAAGACATTTGTATATTGGAATGGTATCTTGAAATGTGATGTAAATTGAAATGACAAGTGTAAAAAGACATGTGTAAATTTAAAGACAAATTAAAGACATGTGTAAATTGAAAGACGATGTAAATTTAAAGACATGGTGTAAATTTTAAACACAAAGTTTAAATTTTAAAGACAAGGTGTAAACTTTAAAGACAAAATGTAAATTTTAAAGACAGTGTGGAATTTAAAGTCATATGTAAATTTTAAAGACAATTTGCGGATGTGTAATTTAAAAGACAGATTGTAAAGATAGATTGTAAATGCAAAGACAGATTGTAGACGTGGAATGTAACGACGTGATGTAATTGTGGAATGTAAAAATGGGATGTGGAATTTAAAGACAAGATGTGGCGTGGAATGTAAAAGCGATGTAAAAGAAAGTTATGTGATGTGATGTGTGGATTCCGTTGCTTCGCCGGGATAGGAAACACATGCATGAGGAATTCTTTCAACGTCACATTGCAATATTCATTGCAATGCCAAAAGATTTTTCCAAATGCCACGTTGCAATATTCATTACAAAGACCAAAGAGTTTTCCAAATGTCACGTTGCACTATGTATTGCAACGTCAAAAGTTTCCAACGCCACGCTGCAATATTCTGCAACGCCAAAAGTTTCCAACGCCACGTTGCAATATTCATTACAATGCCCAAAAGGTTTTGTTCAAATGAAAGTGCAATGCAATATGGACATGATAATCAAATATGTGATGCAATATATGAATTAAGGGCTTGTGATGCAAGATTGAAAATATCGAATTTTGATGAAAAACAAGATTTTAAATGCATGCAAACATTTTTAAAAAATGTAGGCACTATATTATTGCTCTTGTGATGACGCCTGGGAGTGGAGTTGTGTCGTTAGGCAAGGGCCACCGCGCTAAATTTTGTTGAAGATCGTTAACTTTTGTTAAGTTGAGGTTGTTGGAGGGCCAACTTCCAAATTGGGCATTCTGGGGGTTTAAGTATCAATCTTGGAAACTTGGAGGGAGGGGCTTAATTCGCAAACCTCTTCTTATTCTGCTCAAATTTTCGTGGTCAGTAAACATGTGACTGTCATAACATATTACTAATTGTTGAAAAGCTTCTTTAGTATCTCCCCGCCTGTATCAAAATCAAGAAAAGACGCGAGTAGCTCTCACGCCGGGTGGTAGTGTCGATGTTTCTTAATTCAAGGATGATGATAAGGCCAATATGTGCGGAAATGTTTTGGGATCGCCTAGAGTGGTGTGAAACTACGACCTGAAGTTATTTACTCATTTACTTGCAATTATTGTTAGTATATATGCAAACACCTAGTTAATAGTAATTGTTCACGATTGACTTTTAAAGAAAGACTAATTATAACACCTAAGGGTTTTGAAATGCATCCTAACCTTCATAGCATGATAATAAATTGTTAATGTGTGTTAATTGATTGAATTGCATGTAAGTGTTTTGAATTCCAAGGTGAATAGGGATGTTGATACCCTAATATGTCTTGTTGTGAACTTGTCAATGTTGGAATAAAACTCCAAAACAACCATGGGTGCGAAATATTTCCCACCCTAGGTGCGATTGTTGTCGTATCAATTTGTCAATATAGTTACTTCGCCATCGGTGCAAAATATTTCCAACCCTAGGTGTGAAAGTCGTTGGAATTTGTTGAATAGTTGAGATCAATATAACTAATCATGATTAATTAGGATTAAGTATAATTAATTAGCTTAATTATGATTAAGGGGTCGTAAATATGATTAAGTAGTGTTAATCAAGATTACTTAACTTAATCTTGAATTAATGTCAACCAAAGAGGTTGTGACACCTCATGCTTTGAGGAGGACCCTTCACACCTTTATCTTCAACCGAATAAATCCAAGACACACCTCTTTCACCTCCTAACTTCACTATTTTCGTACTCAAAAAGGGAGAGAGTAAAAACATAGGATTTTTGAGTGAATTTCTTCGAATTAAAGGCCTAAAACTCATCCTTTGCCTATACCATCTTTATTAAAGTTGTAGAGCTCATCAAGGGGAGTGTTTTGAACCAAATATATTCTGAAACCATTGGTGTTTAAGATCTACAAGAGGTAGGGAGATTTACTTGCTTATGTTTGTTCATTAATTCCTTTGGTATATTGGTATTTGGAAGAGGGTTGATGTTTTGGTATTGAGGGTAAGAGTATGAAAAAGATGGGTCAATTTTCCGGAGCCGACGGAGGGTTAGAACTCGAGCTTGAGGATTAGACAAGTTGGTATTTGGAGGTGGGTTAGTATTCTTGTATGGAGGATTGGTATTCGATTTTGAGGTTTGGTGTTTGTAGGAATTTTTGAGGTTGATGCTTTATGAGGTCCTACAGGGAAGGAATGTTTTCAATGTTTGGTTTTAGGCTTTGCATGAGGACCGTTATCCGCACATTAGGTGATTAGCTTGTGCAATGATTTTGGTCCATCCATTGTTGCATTGCAGCAAGTAGGAACATACCCAGAGCCTCTCAGATCGGTACCCATAGAAGTTTGTTCATTTTCGACATCCATTCTACCCAAATATGTTTTCGCCGAATCGTTCTCGCCTCTGAATCTCTTATCAAACGACCGGTGTTGTCCCTTTCTTTCTAGGTTCGGGCCAAGTTTCGAGGAAAAATGGTCGGTTAGTGTATGAGAAGGCGAGGACTCAAGGAGTTGGTTCGAGAAAGTACGGTGTGCATATTATTATTAGTAGACATCTATGTGTTTATTATCCTAAAATTGGTCGAACAAGCATAGTTTTGTTTTGACTCTCTTTATTAAATCCTGGAACAGTGGATTATTTCTTTAGAGTATAGGACTTTCGTTTTTCATCCGCTTCGACCTCCCAAGATCGACAAATCATGCGAAGGGTCTATACTCTTTTCGGGATCCACCATTCAATCGTTCTAGTGAGATACCACTAAAATTATTGGTTAATTCTAGATGCGTTTTTGTTGACTATGTGATGATATATATTTTTCGGTCAACAAACTCTTTGACTGTTATGCACATGAGATTGATCATTAATTTTGAGGTACAAAACCGACTGTCAATGAAATGTCCTAAAAGATATATATGCATTCTAAGTTTTAACATGGTTGATGCATGGCTAGGCCGGTTTACGCCCATTGGCCCTTTATATGAAGTGCTTAGAGCGGGATAATTTTGGTCTAAGTTTCCTAGCTTTATGAACAAGGAACCCCGGACGTGTTTATCGGGTTTAAAAGGGTAACTATTCGAAATATCTCTACATGAGAGCATGTGTGTGAGTTAGCTAAAAAGAAGGAAACTTTTGCGCTTATAAAATAGTAAAATTTAGGCCTATCTTTTTGTTTGTTTGTGAATTTTCTCAACTGATTAGTTTGAATAAGGGACGAAGCGATCATGCGAGACAACCATCACATCAATAAATAGAAAGAAAAGTGGAAAAACTATCAGTTCCTATTAGCTACATTTGGTCTTAATCCCCAAAGTAAAAATGACAAAATGAATAAATATATAATTATTACATGCACGCCTTTCGCCCATAAGAATATAAATTACAAATCTCTCCCAATTTTCACATAATATTGACAATAATAACATAAGCACGCATTTAATATATATATATATATATATATATATATATATATATATATATATATATATATATATATATATATATATATAAAAGCAAAATCTAGACTATGCATGTATGTAATCATTTAATGTATGTAAACAAATTAGCAAACCCCAACAAAATTGAGTCTAGCCCTCTTTCGTTTTATTTAAAAAACAATATCCTCGATAGAGTTGCCATTGTGAGAACCCCGTTTTGAACCTACCATCGCTATTGAAAAGCGAATGGATTTCAAAACATTAAAGCGCGTGGAATGCGTTTGGCCTCTTTGTGCACCCTAAATGTATGTTTACAAAGTCACCACCTCTATTTTAAGGTTAAACTGAGAAAAAACGCAAAATACCAGAAAATGTAGGTTTGGGGGCTAGGTTATGAGTTAGGAAGGGGTAAGACACCCAACTCATCCTTTTGGTGTCATAATGAGTTTGCTAAAACATGCTTTGTTTATGTGTGTTTAGTCTAGAAAAGTACTTGTATATATTAGAAAATAAGGAAGATTTATTTCAAAGCATTGTTTGGGCATAATAACGACTATTTTATGATAAATTAATTTTTAAAGTGTAATAGTCATTATTTATAATATTTAATGACTTATTTTACATTTTATAGACATTTACATAACATGGATTTATTTAATATACTAAATAAAGGAATATTATATTTTTGTTATGTTTAAAATATAAACAAAAATAAACTAATTACAACACATATTCACATATAATATTTATAATAATAATATTTTTATCTACATTTATCCTATTTAAAATAATTACGGACGACGAATAATAGGTCGATACCTACTTCTTGTAACGTGAGTATTTGATCTGGTACGCCTAGGCTTAGGTGATTGACGAGTGTTTCCCTTTCTTCTCGAGAGATAAAAGTCTTTTTGTTGTTGTTGTTGTTGTTGTTATTTTTATCGATGTCTTTCGGAGCAACGTAACGACAATATTTGGCTTTTTAGATCGACTCACCGAGGCGAGAATGGCTTCATGAGCAAAGATTGAAGGCTTGCACAAGGCAAGGAAGCGGGGAGGCTCACTTTCTTGGGTAAGGGAGGAGGTTGCCAAGGGGGTATAAGGCCGAAGGCTCGCTTGCACAAGGCAATGGAGGAGAGGAAGGCTGCTGCCTTGGCTTGCTTGCACAGAGGGCAAGGGAGGAGCGGAAGAGAGAAGCTTGAAGTGACCTTGGTGTGGAGAGAAGTGAAGGCCGGAGGTCCTTTTTTATAGGGAAAATGGTGGATGGGCAACCTTCGGTAGTAGTGGATGGCTTTTACCATTTCGCACGTGAGCGTGAACTTTCTTGGGGAGATGAAGAACAAGGGGGAGCGGATCCAAGGCCGTGGGAGCGGCTCCATCATAGGGGCGCGACTCCCGTGGCAAATTCTCATTTGTTGACTTTTCCATCAATTCCCCTATGTTGCCTTCGTTAACTTTCGTTAGGTCCGTTAAGTCCTTTTTCCCTGAAACATATATAAGGGAATTAAATTTTGTTAGTCCATTTAATTTATAAATTATATATTTTAGGACATCGTAGCGTAAGGATACGAAATTGAGGTGTCTCTGAGCCCCGTAACGATAGAGTTTGCAAGTGAACTAAGTTTATAGATAAACAAATTAACGTCGTTGATAAGAATAGATACTCAATTTCGGGACAAGCATCACTGGGGAAAGTTTTTGAGCTTTTAAAACATTAGCGATGCAAACCTTTTGGTGTTGCCAATCGTGGAAACCATTTTTACGCTGCCGTTTTGAAAATATTGTGATGATCGGACCTACCGCAGTAGGCTACCTACATATCCTAAAACATCGTATTTTGAGACGGATGTAGTAGTACAATTTTATGTACATTGACGAGTAATTTCTAATTTTACTACTTCCGTCCCAAATAAATAATATTTTAAAATTTTATGTAAATTAAGGAAGCTTATGAAAAATTGACCTTTAAGAACATGTTTTAATAATGTTTTAAAAATTATGATTATTTTTCTCTTTTCTCTTAACATCCCTCTTTAAAACTTTTCTCAAATTTTGAACAACACATCTTACTATATATAGAGTAATTAATAAGAACATTTTTGTTAATTTGTAAATAATTTTTTATTTTTTTGAAATCCTTTAACAACATTTTTTTAAAACTTTTTAAAACATAATTTATTTTGGAATAGTTAACAATTTCTTAACCGATAAGGAGGAACATCACAGTTCCTAGTGAACAAGGCTATTAGTTGTACGTTAAGCATGCATGTAATACATATCTATCATCATCCCTAATCCCTATATGTACTCACTAATAATAATATATAGCGTAGAAAATTAGATTATGAATACACACATTCTAGAGCATTTGTGACTTTTAACGCTAGTCGACATCATTTTGTTGCTTTCTCTTCTCTATGCTTTAGAATGCAATGAGGAGCCAAAAATAAAAAAAAAACTACTCATTCATTTTCACATTATAAGTCTTTTTTTCATTCATTTATTAATACTTATTAATTTTATAAAATATTGGCTGAATTTTGATATTAATTGAGTTTCTTGTTTTTATAAAATAATAGAAGTTGTCATCCCTAATATAATTTTGTGATTAAAATTTTATTTCCCAAGAACAAAATAAATATTAGATAGATATTAGTTTGATATATATATATATATATATATATATATATACATGCCTATTTTAAATTATAAAAATAGATTTTCTGACCAGTTGGACGAAGGAAATACACGATTTATCCACTTGAGTCTTTTGTAAAATATTATACTATTAATTAACTTTACGATTCTTATATGATCAAACTTATTATGGGCTAAAAGAAACAAAACCCTTTTCTCCGGATCTTTTTTTTTATAAATTAATTAGTTCCTATATATATATATATATATATATATACGTAGGGGTGACAAAATAGGTGTTATGAATAATTATAAGTTATTTTATTATCCATGGATAATAGACTAACTCATGATTACCCATAACACCTATTTTACTACCCCTACACACACGTAGAGAGAGAGAATAAATAAATAAAGATGCCATAAAGAGACTAATCAGTAATCACTTTATCGATCTCAAATTAATAAACATTATTTTTTGTTGGTCATGAAGAAATAAAAAGTAATCTCTCTGTCACCAAATTATTGGACTGTTTTCTTTTTTCATCCATTCTAAAATAATTATTTTGTTTAAGAATTTCTTTTTTAGTACAATATTTTTACCATTTTATCATTACTTTTTCATCTTATTTTAATTATGTAACATTGCTAGCCTTACAACTACTTCTACAATCTTTCTTATAACCAAGCTTTGAAGAAGGGTAAAGTTATCTTTGTCCAAAATAATTTTCCCAATTCAAGACTTAGTTGTAAGGAAAGTTGTAAGATTAGTGGTAAGGATATCATTTTCCTTAATTATGGGTCACATATAAATTGATTTTAAAGTAAACTACACAACAAACTTATATTAAAAAATTAGTCAAATATATATTTTTAAATGATAATTTAGAGACTAGTAATAGCTATTTTTAAATGCAGGGAATAAGGGATTCTTAACAATGGCCCTTCAGAAAGGTCGTGGAAACAGGAAGTATATATCTATATATGTATGTATATATATCATAACTCTAATGAATTAGATGTCATGCAGTGGACCCCCCTGTCTGTCATCACTCATCACCAAGTGGATCTACCTTAATGTATGTATTCCCCTTTTGAATTTGACCTACAATTGAAGTTAAATTAAATCGGAAACGTTTCACCATCACATGCTAATCTATAGTATATATATACACACGATTGGGGCTAGTAGTAGTCGTAGTAGTAATCTTGGAGACCCGTAGCTTGACTCTTTCAACTCTCTATTTCTTTCTTTATAGAGTATTTACTACGCATTTCCAATTTTTTTTAATTCAAAAACTAACCAAAATGTCTAAGCATACTTTCACCATTGTTACAAATTATTCTTCTCCCAGCTGTGAGTAGGGGTGGCAAAATGGGTGTTATGGATCAATGGATAATATGTCATTATCCATGATTATCCATGGATAATGACCTATTATCCATTGATCCATAATACCCATTTTACCACCCCTAGCTGTGAGCAGACAACACACCCACATTACCCTAATACATTCAATGGAGTTTTGTATCCGGCTTCATGTTCTTTTTTTATCCCAACCTCTTTTATATTTGTTTGTTATTTATCTGGACTTCTTTTTACAAAGACACTTGTAAAACTAAGATTAAATGAGACAATACATGTGACAGAGGTTGATAGAAATCTTAGAACATCATGCACCTTGTGTTAGACCCTTAGAGGGCCATAAGGGAAAAGAGCTTCCGCCTTGAGTAGAATGATGGATATTTCGGTAGCTAATTAATGGCCTGATTTTTATTTATTTTTGATAAGTATTGCATTGATCAATAGAACCAAAAACGATGCGCAACTTTTGTACAATAGAAGTATTATATATTATAATTTAGCCCAATCTTTCTGAAAAATTAACTATTAATTATGATTCATTTTTATCAAACATAATCACCGACCACTGACCATGATTAAATCTCAATTTTCACAAGCGTGTGTACAACATTTACTATTTTATGGTTTTACTAGACATTTATTATTTTACCGAGATCTTATCGCCTTAATTATTCAATTTCTTCTCCATGATTGTCTCTAATTACCACTAATTTTTTATTTTTATTTTTGTGCAACCTAGATTTACCGTTTTATAAATATTTAGTTTGTAGTTTCTTAATTGATTGTTATCGTAATCAACTGGAATCTCAATTTAATTTTTGTCTAGCCTAAATTTAGTTTAAAAAAATTGTTCGTAAGTTTTATAATTATTTTTTGTAATTTTAAATATTTTTATTTTTAATTTCTCTCTTTTTTAAAAAATTGTGCTAACTTTCCTTATTGGTCTTAAATATTTGTGATTTCAATTTCGAATAGTCTTTTGTTAGTTTACTATGTCTCATTCAATTTATTTTATGATTTTTGTCTGATATTTTTATTTTTAAATTTATTTCAATGAACAGATGTTGGGTTGTGTGTGTGTGTGTGTGAGAGATAGAATGCTTTTGAATGTTTAATTATACTATTTTTCGATGAGTTACAAAATTTTACAACCAATAAAATGTGTTTTTCTTTAGTTTTTGGGATGTCGTCTTTGCATTGTGTAGTGTACATTGATCCGACCCCTACAAAATCTCAAACATATATTAATTTATTCGCATCATACTACACTGATCATCTTCATATTGATTTCGTGTCATAGGCACGAACATGAAATCAAGTATACATTAATCAAAAGAAAGGCTATTAACAAATTCTACAAAAAAATATCTAGTAAATAGAGTTTCCGTTGACTCAGAATACCAAAAGAATAAAGTAAAAAAATGGCTTTTAAATGGAAACTCTTTACTTGGAACATAAGTATTAAAGAAACTTTTTTAGAAAATAAAGAAAAACATTTTTGAAGCTAAATTAAATGAGAAGGACGTAGGACTCTGGGTAACGGAGGAAGTACTAAATCAGGAAATGTTAGAGTCTCAGAGTGTTACACCTAATTTATCGATTATTAAAATGTGTTCCCAATGCATATGCATAATTTTTGGCATCGCATTGAAGCTAAAGTGAAAAGCTGATCCACTAAAATACGAGTCCGGATCCTCTATTCCAAAATTGTATTTCATCTCATGTTTTATCGTCGGATTCTTGCCACGTATCAATCATAAATAAACAAAATTAATTACTAAGTTGGTTGTGTTTCCATAACAATAAAAATCTGTGAAATCTAGCTCAATATTTCCTTTTGTAAAGATTTCTTATTGACACGTGGCAAGAATCCGACGGTGAAATAAGAGATGAAATACAATTTTGGAATAGAGGATTCGGCTCCCTAAAATACTCCTTCCGTTTTCTGGGCAACAAGTCTTTGGTTGGAAGCTAATTTTTTTTAAAAAAATGATATTTTTAGTAGTTAATTAGTAATAGAATGATATTTTTATTTCATAATTTTTTAAAATAAACTCTTTAAATAAATATCTCAAAATAGAATAATAAACTTTTTACTCAAAAAGGGAGTATAATTACCATATTTTCAAAGGATAAGAATAAGTACGTAGTACCGTTAGTAGAAAAATTCTTCAATTGAGAAAGATTGAATCAAAATATATACACCCAAATTATTACAGATGTCAACGCTCTTGATCCAAGGTTAGATTAGATTGTCTTTGATTTGCTGCCTTTTTTTGAATCAAATGTAAAATTGATCAAAGTACTACTACTATATTACTGCATTTATATTTTACTATTCAACTTTGCTAGGTTTACCACCAGAATTACCACTATGATGACAATTATGCTTTGAAGATGCACATGCACCTCACATGCACTTTGCCTTTAAGGCAAAGTTGTCACCAGGGTGGTAATTCTGGTGATAAACTTAGTATTTTCCTTTACTACTAGTTTTTATTTTCACATCATTTGATCATTGATGTGATACAAATCTAACTAAGATCGTCCGTTTGATGAGTAGGATATCTAGGTTTGATTGTATAGATTGATCTGCTTCCTTGAATTTGTTTAAGAGTACGAAAACACTTTAGTTGGAGTGCAAAGTTTGGTCTCACGAAACCACTTTGGTGTAAAAGTAAGTATCGTGTGAGTCAAAAAATAATTTGACAGAGGTTTGAGACTCAAGAAAGTGTATGTACCTTGTTTAGGGTTCATAGAGGGGTATTTATAGGCCCCCAATGTCATAGAATCCGTTTAGGATTCACTTCCATAGTTACCTAGTAGGTTTACGAGGAAACTCCTAAATTATAGGCATGAAAAGCGGCTGGCCGTGAAAATGTCGGAGCAGATAAGACAAGTGTTCTGCCCGGATAAGGAAACATTTGACCTGTTTTGAAGAGCATGTCTTTGAGATTCCCTGCTCGATACTTGACGGAGCGAGCATGGCTCTGCCCGGCTATATGATGTAAGTCTGATGATGACAAGTGTAACTCTCGGTCATGGCTTCTTGGTCGAGCAGGCAAGGCCCGTGCTCAGCCAGGTTTGGACGTACATGATTTATCTTGCTTTCTACTCGGGTACCTTGCTAGCTCTACCCGCTAGGCTGGTAGGTCCTACGTTAATCAAGCTCGTGACTAGCACGTGATGATCGCTCGTGACCAGGTTTGGGCCGGGCATATCAGTGGCCCCTAACTTCTTATCTGACAAGTATTTATGCTCGAAACGGGGAGCGCTCTTGCTCAGTGTTGTTGCTTTCGCATCGGGCTTCACTGTTTGTGAATTTATGTGTTGATAGTGACTTCGTTGGAAATCAATATGGTGAAATATTCTAGAACCTTGGTAATCGACTGCCAGTTGGAGCATATGTGAGAAGTTTCTTGTTGGTGAATAGTAGGGAAAGTAGGCGTAGCGGTGCGTGAGCCGTCGCTGCCGTTATAGCCGTGGTGGGGCGTGAATCACGAAGTGTTGCATTTAATACGAGCGTGCAGGTCGTGACGTCAGCTGCTGCAGAGGTCGTTTGGCTCCTGGTTTTGGGGAGAAAACCTTTAGGTTTTCCCTTTTCACCGTTGCTGAGTTTTAGAAAGAGAATTTCTCAGGATTTGTTCTTGTTGTTGCTGCCGAAGATTTTCAAGCTTCGGTTGCCCTGTTTCTAGGTTTCAACTATATTTTTTCGACCTTGTTTCCTTCATTTCAAAGTTTTCAACCGCCCCTCTTCTCAAGAAAATCACCCAACCGCCCTCCTAAAAGTAAGTATTTTCGTCTTTCTTGTTTTACTTTTCGTTTCTAGGTCACCTTGATGCTTGTGGGTTTCTTTGATGGTTCTGGGTTTGTCTCCTCATCCTCATGCATTTCTGGGTAGGGTTTATAGGCTAGTCAGACCTTTGATAAAGATCGAGGAAAGGACCAAGTGATCTTGTTCGCTAGGCGTGTATGACTCCTTGGTGTACATAGACTTAGGGTTTTTCCCTTTATGTCTTGCCAGTTATCCGGGTAGAACTTGACTTTTCTTTCTCAATCTCTTTGTAGAAATGTCTCGTGACGAATGCTCGGACAACGAGAAAAAAGCCTACAATTATGGCGGGCAGAATGACCTGTTAAGTAGCAAGAAGAGCCCTTCCATTGATGTCGAGATGGAAGATGGCGATGAGTCAATGGCTGGTGAGGCCACCAGTGGGCGCATGCCTATACCCGTGGTTGACTTTAAGGATTTCTCAAGCGGGCATGGCCCTTCTAGAGAGGAAAGCATAGAGGGTGGAGAGGCCGCTGGCAAGCACGACCCTGAACAGTTGGACGAAAAGAGGAGCCCCTAGCCGATGAGATACGACCCGAACAAAGGGAGGCTGCCAAAGAGGCTTCCAAGTCAGGTGAGGTGAGCTATGACCTCCCAATAACTCGTAGAATAAATAACTTTGGCCGATCCCGATATGAGGCCACTTCTTTAGCCAATGAGTCCGTTTGGTCGCTTAATGCCGATGAGAGTCAGTATGTTGCACATTGGGCGTCTTTGGATACAGCAACCAAGATGATCGATTGGCTCACCTATCTCGGTATGGACTCCAGGGATTATATGGCAGATAAAATAGACATCCCCTCCGCTGTGGAGCTATCCTGCGATCAAGGAGATGGTTTTCTATTTTTTGTTGATTTCTTGAGAGTGCAGCTACGCCTTCCGTTGGAACCATTTCGTTGATTTTTTGCTTGAGATAAAGGCCATGCCTTGTGATTTGATGTTTAATACTATCCGGGCAATAATGGCCTACACTGTGGCATGCCTCCTGCTATGCTTTGAGCCATACATGTACCTTTTCCACAAGCTCTTTATCTTTGCCCCGAGCACTGGTGGATGGATTGGGATTTGGTCCAATTTCAGCTTTTTAAGGCTTTTGAGCGATGTCCCGGGCAAAGTTGAGGCCTAGGGACAAGAAAGTTTTGATAATTGTCTCTCGGACTGGGTGGCCGCTTAAGCCTACGGCCAGCAACGATGTGAAGATCCCCAAAAATTCCAAACAGGACTTCAATTCCAGAAAGGGTACACGGTTGCAGGCGCTGAAAGCTACTCTCGGGGTTCGCGAGGAAAATGAGAAGCGAGTAGGCCAAGAATTCCTGCTCGATTGGAAGGAGCTGGTCTGCAATCCTCGGAATCTTCGGCAGTGGTCCGAGCAGATCTGCCCGGGGTAGAACCCTTATTGACTCATGGACTCGAAGTTGTTCATCCATATTGGGACGAATGCCTCGAGCAAAAATTTAAGAATGAATGCGTTAAGTGTAAGCGGCTTGGTGATGGGGTAAATTGTTGGCCAGTTTTTTAGGACAAAGATGCATGGTTGCCTGTTAACTTTTATAGTTTTTATGTCTCAATCATATTATTCCTTGAACAATTGTATTGATCTCCCCCAGTTCTTATTTCAGGAATGAAGTCCCTTTCCTTGTTTAAAAAGAAGAGGGGTTAAGTTGAACAACGGACAGCCGACCTGAAGGACAAAGTGCCTCAGGAATTGCCCAAAGTCCCCTTCGGCCAAGAAAAATGCTACAGTGAGCAAAACTATTAGCCCGATTGAAAAGGATGTTGTTACTCCCTCTCCCGCTCGTACTATCGTGGAGGCTGCTGAGGCCGTTGCTGCCAAGGTCGATGAAACTGCTGCGACCAAGACCGTCGAAGATGCCGCTGCCAAGGCATCGAGTAAAAGAAAGAGGGACTTTCCTCCTTGCTCTGATCGGCCCGTACGTCATCGCGACCTGGGCTTCGAGCCAACTTCTATCACTCCCCCACCAGCCCAAGATATATAGCGTCGCATCGTGAAAGGGACCTGATTTTGAGATGCCTATTGCCCTTAGCGCCGCACGGGCAATAGTGAAAGAAATTGAAGGTGGTGCCCCCATGCTCGGGGGTATCGATCTGAATGCCCACGGAAGCCTTGTCGGCCTAGTGGGAAAAGGTATTGTCAAACGGTCTCTTCACGACGATGTTACTCTTGACCAGAAAACTGCCTGCCATGTGATGGTCGGGCACGTTGGGCTTTGTCTAAGCGAGGTAAAATGGCAACATCACTTTAGCTTTATCGTGACTGTTATTCTTTACGTTGATTGTTTTGTGTTCGTTGTAGATTGCTTCCACTTGCACCAACTTTTTCGACAGATATTGCGAGGAGAAAGAGGCTCGCAACAAGATAGAGTCTGATAATGTTAGCCGGGAGGCTTTGTTGAAGAGAAAACTCGAGCAAGTTTCTACCTTGGCCGAACAACTGAAAGAGCAGGAGGTTGCGGCCAAGAAGAAAAAGGCGGAGCTGCTTGTGCGGAACCTTCTTCTGGTAGACTCGAACAAGTTTCTGCCTTAATTTTTGAAAGTGAACTCTTTAAGTGGAACATTTCAAAAGAGAATAGTAGACTCTTTGTCCAGAACAGAGGGAGTATAATCACCATATTTTCAAAGGATAAGTATAAGTATGTAGTACTCTTAGTAGAAAAATTCTTCAATTGAGAAGGATTGAATCAATATTATATATATATCCAAATTATTACAGATGTCAACGCTCTTGATCCAAGGTTAGATTAGATTGTCTTTGATTTGCTGCCTTTGTTGAATCAAATGTAAAATTGATCAAAGTTCTACTACTATATTACTGCATTTATATTTTACTACTAGTTTTTATTTTCACACGTTTGATCATTATTCTCCAATCACGTTTCAATTTGATTACTGCATTAATATTTTAGCACTAGTAAATTTTCAAGTCGTATTTATTATTTTAAATTTTCTCAATAAAGAGTCGTATTTCTCTAATGTTAAAGCCACACCTCATACACTTTTTTTTTTTTTTAAATTCATTTCATTCTTTTGAAAACATATATAGTTTGTGCCCATGCAAACAAATGTTAGATTAATTATCAATAAAAAAAAAAGAGGTATGATATTACAAGCTAGAACTTGTGATATTATTACAAGCTTTAGTGTTAGTACCGTTAGATCAAATCTATTTAGATTTCTACATTGTTAGATCAAATATACTTTTTTTAAGTAATAACACGGACTTTCCAAATCATCACCAACTTAATCATCTGACGACTCTAACGCTAAAACTTGTAATAATATTACAAGTTCTAGCTCGTAATATCATTTGCCAAAAAAAATTACTTTTCAGTAGCTAATTTGTAAGTAACTAACGTGAAGTTGGCTCCAATATTTCGGATTTTTATCCTCCGATAATCTAGTGAAGAATGCAGTCAAAATATATCCTCCTGGTCCTGGAATAAGACATTTCATTACATCCGTATGCGTGGCCAAACAATTCAAACATGTTATCCAACTGGATAAGCTACCGAGTCTCTGAGTAGCCGATGCAAGTTGACAATTCTATGAGTTCAACACCAGCTCTCTCTCTCTCTCTCTCATTAATGAAATTGATTATAAGACAAAAATGAACTACTTATAATTAGAAAAATAATTATCATCTCATAGGGCATACGCCTTTTTTTTTTTTTTTGAAAATAAAATGGTATGTTGTTTATGAAAACTAACGGGAGTTTCAATATAGTCTTCCCGCAAGTTCGAAAAATCTATTGAATCTTTGTGTTAATTTTCATAATCACCATTTACTTTTTTCGAAATTTGAAAACAAGAAGGAACATACAATGTATCATTTGGAAAAAAAATAAAGAGTGCGCATAGCGTGTAAACAAACACGACCTTTTTTTTTTCTTCACCTAGCTAGTTAAATCAAAATAAAATAAAATATCAAGACGGAGCCCCACTGTGTCATAATTCAGTCCATCAACATATGATGAGTCGGATTAAGGAAATCAGTTTTATAAAAAAATATCCGTAAGACGGTATTTTCTTAAGTTTTAGTCTAAAATCTTATATACATGTGTGTTGTATGTATGTATGTAAGTATAGTTATGTTTGTGTATGCATCCTTGTTTACCGTTGGCTCAAAGGGAGTTAGCAACCATTACCGGAGTAAGCAAGTACGAATAGAATACAGTTATACAGGGGTTTGACCTTTTAATTTGCTAAAACCCTAAACAGCTTTGTGCCTCTAAATCGTTGACCTGGTGGATGGCATCGGAAAAGGTTTGACCGGTAACTCGTGCTTTAATTTGTGACTTTTACAATGTACGAAACTTCAACCTAGCTGTGGCAGTGCGCTCGTATTAAACCTAGCTAATTACACCGTGGGGGGACCGATTCTTGCGCCTTAAACCTCTCTCTCTCTCTCTCTGACATGTTGTCTAAAAGACCTCAACGTTGAAGTTGAATTCTACAACTTGTTCTTTTCTTATAAATATAGTTGAAAATCAAAAGTTAATATAATATATACCAGTAGTACATGATTAATATAAAGCTTTGTAGTGTGTGTGTTGTGTGTATATATAATTTCCTTGTGTGCAACTGGGGCATTGACATTATGCATGTTTGATTGGTAAGAAGCCTATTAATTCAAACTCAGTCAAATACTGCTGCCCCCACCCTCTCCCTCCTTTAAAAGACGACCAAAAGCCATTCGTTTATTTGTCTAACACAAGAAATTTAGAGAGAGACAAAACTTTCATTCGAGAGAAATTAGAGAGAGTACTTATGGAGGGTGGATTTAGGGAATCATGCAAGCAGCTAATTGGATGTGCAGTCAAGAGAGAGAAGAGGGATGATCTTTCTAATAGTAGTACTGATCATGATCATCAAGAAGATCCCAACAAACAAGAGACGATTGTTCTTAAGGTGAATCTTTAATTAATTTCCATTTCTTATCCTTAATTTCACTTTCTTTGTTTTCGGTTCTGGTTTTGGTTCTGGTTCCTCCATTGCTTCTTTTTATGAGGGAAAATGTGCAGTTTAAGACCCAGTTTCATCATTAATTAATTTATTAAATCTTGCTTGATGAATTCTCATCCTTTCACTTTTTTGTTAAGACCAAGTTTGATCATTTAAAGGAACTATTAACTAGATCTAGTGTTGTTTGTGTACCCTTCTACTTATTCTTCTTTAATCTCACAGTTACATGAATTTTGTATGATAATATATAGCAATATTTGTGCAGAAATATTATTTAATTCTTGCTTTCATGTTTACTACTCCATAAAAGAAATGACTGCTCACCTTATTTACTTACTCTATGATATTTTCTTGATCATCGATTTTTGCTTTGTTTTTCATTTACCTAAATTATGGAAATTCTAATAATTCATTTACTGCCCGGAAAGTTGACTGGTCATTTAAGTAGTAATTGTCTTTGTTTTAATCAGAAGAAACATTCATAGAAAATGTCATATAATCCAAAAATGTTCCAATTTTATAGCAAAAACAAAACAGATTTAATTTATTTATCAATTAGTGGACCCTCATCAATACTGAAAGATCTGCAAGTATTCCAATTTAAGAAAGTGATGGCTTGACTACATTCGAATCAGACAATTTTGATTGCACCTAAACTGCAATAATTAAGTTAATTTTCAACCCATGAGGTTATATAGAAATGTACTGGTAATTAGCATTTGTTGTTTTACTTTTTTACCATAATTAATTTAACGAATGTATATCTGATAATGTCGTTTATTAGGATAATAAGATCCAAGTGGCCAAAGCAGAAATAGAGCAAGTGAGAGAAGAAAATCAAAGACTTAAGAAGTACTTAAATCAGATAACGGAGGACTACATGGGTCTTCAAAAGAAATTTCGCAACGCAGTTGATCAGCAAGACTTAGCAGCTAATAAATCTAGATCTACTAGTTCTGTGACACATGAAGAACGAGAACTTGTTTCGCTCTGTCTTGGGAGAACTACTTTAAGCAGCGATCAAAAGAAAGATGGAAAACATTGTAAAACTCCCTACAAAGATGATCAAAATGACGGTCATGATAAGGAGGGGTTGGCACTTGGACTAGACTGCAAATTCGAAGTGTCTAGCACAATAACACGGGCTGAATCTCCAGCCAATGTTTCGAGTGCAGATAATAGTGTTGAAGAAGTAATGGAAGAAGCGGGGGAGACTTTGCCGCCTGGTAAAAATCTGAAGAAAGCAAGAATTAGTAACGGAGATGATGAAGTTGCACCACAGAACCCTACGAAGAAAGCTAGGGTTTCTGTGAGAGTTAGATGTGACACCCCAACGGTAAGCATTGTTAATTACGTAAATAAGTTGAGAATGTAATTCAGTAATTGCAATGGATTAATAATTTGTGTTCTTATATATGTTTATACAATGCCATACAGTTAACTAAAATCATAAACTCTTTTTCTTCTTTTTTTGTCCTTTAATCAGATGAATGATGGATGCCAATGGAGGAAATATGGACAGAAGATTGCAAAAGGAAACCCATGCCCTCGAGCATATTATCGTTGCACAGTTTCACCATCTTGCCCCGTAAGGAAACAGGTATAAATATATATAGATACTTGCCTTCAAATTTAGACGAGAGTAATTATCGAGCTAATTAAGAATGAATACTCATGATAACAATGACATGCATGTTTACTATTATGCGAGGATCCCCCACTGAAATTATACTTGTATATGATAACACATTGAAGTTATAAAGAATGTAGCAATAAAGAAGATATTTGCTAATCCATTATTTCTGACTTACTATATAGGTACAAAGATGTGCTCAGGACATCTCGATCTTGATCACAACCTATGAAGGAACACATAACCATCCACTTCCTATTTCAGCCACCGCAATGGCTTCTACTACTTCTGCAGCCGCTTCCATGCTAATGTCTGCCTCTTCGGTATCAGGATCAAACCCTAATATGCCAACAACAACTCCTGCCGAGCTCCATGGCCTCAACTTTTATTTATCCGATGGCTCTAAACCAAATCCATACTACCCACATAATGCTTCCATCTCCCCCTCGCCCTCATGCCCAACAATTACTCTCGATCTCACTTCCAACACTATTTCTTCTTCTTCTCCATCATCATCATCATCATCTCCATTTAATAGAATGCCCTCCAATTTCCTACCAAGATATTCAACCACAAATCTCAATTTCAGCTCATGGAACAATGGGGCGGCCCTTAGTTATGGTACTATTAATAATCAATCCTACATTAAGAATCAAATTGGATCACTAAACTTTGGAAGTCGACAACCTCAAGAGAATCTCTATCAATCCTACATGCAAAAAGCCATGGCAACTCCCACTCAACAATCTTTACAGTCGGACACAATTGAAGCTGCAACAAAAGCTATCACATCGGACCCAAACTTCCAATCGGCTTTACAAGCAGCCCTCTCATCAATCATCAGCTCTGCCGCTGGAGGTGCCAGTGGCAGTGTTGATGGTACAGGAGGAGATAGATCTGGTCAGAATTCAAAGATAAGTGAGCTATTTCCTGTTCTTTCTAGTTTCCCTTCGACTTCGACTGCAAATTGTTTGTCAAGCTACTTGAACAAATCAACCCAAATGACAAATTCTCAACCAGGAAGCCTTGCGTTTTCACCACCTAATTCATCGCCATTTTCAACGTCCAAGAGCAAATCTGGTTCACCTGATGATAGTCGAGACCATGTCAAATGATTCAATGGAATTTGTACAGCTTGTGTAAAATTAGACTATGTTGGATACATGCGAGCAGAATTGTGCAGTCTCGGCTACCTTGACCTTTTGTTTTGACATTAATATTGATCATTGTATAATTGGTTAGGTAATTCATAGGATTAATTAATTAATCTGTATAATGGAAAAAGTATTTGGTTATGTATTTGGCAAGTAATGATGTGTTGGAAAGAAAATTGTGCATGTAGATGGTGACTTGCAAGCTAGGAAAAGTTGAATAGCCGTCATTTATATATATATTTTATTTTATACTCCTACTAATATTATACTAATTCAGTTTCTATAGTATATGCCATGTGGATAAACTGTACGACATCGTAAATATAAGTTGACCTCATAGAATTGGCACTTCTTAATTGATTTTACATCGTTATACTTGATTAAGTAAATTACAGAAAACCCCCTTGCACAAATGTATCATTTTTGGCACTGTACAAGAAACCGTGAAGACCCTGTTAACTTTTTAGCAATTCTCTGTCAGCTGTATCTGATCCATGCTCAATTAAAAGACAAAATGATGCATTAGATTAATTAGAAGCCCAAACAAGATATTGGTATATATTAAGATCTAATTTATTATACTTGGTTATTTCTAAATATAATGTAACAAATGAATATTATCATATCATTTGTTAGATTTAAAGATCGAATAAAAAAACATAAAAAAATAAAATGAATATTATCATATCATGGTAAGTAGGGGTGACGATTGGGTGTTAATAGATAACTTTAGATTAGGTCAATGGATAATGGCCTAACCCGAATCTATCAATTAACACCTAATTGTCACCCTTAATGATCAGTTAACTAGTTCCTAAACACCTTGATGGTTGACCATCCCCTCGCATATATACTCATGAACCAATTACCATATCATAGTCAGTTAAAATAAATTTGTGTGAAGCAATATTTTCATTATTGGGTTCAATAGATTTCAACCGAACCGACGGAAGTGAGTGAGAGATCACCCGACAAGGTAAGTAATTGCATTAGTGTGCTTTGGGTACGTCCACAACTTTCATTATTGGGTATATCATGCACTAAACTTGTTGAAGAGATGAAATATAATCAAGGTATATCTTTTTGATCAGAGGTTGAATCGATCATCAGAAGAAGAATTAGGCCTAAAATTAGGATACATTATGGGAAAATTAAACTTCCATCGAAGAGAAGCAAATGAAAGGCTTTCATAAAAATTCTTGTAGAATCGAGAATGAAGTTTTCATTATGTCCATGCCAGATCATGAATTAGTATAACTGCATCCAATTTCTCCAACTGCTTCCATTTTTGGAATGGAATATTTATGGAATCTCCATGAATAGGATCAAACCTTATTCCATGGTATTTACATGAGGTTCCTCTTTCTTATTCTAAAGAAAGTCCCCGAGAGGGCTTAGTTGATCCATGATTTCTGTTTCATCTTTTCTTTTCTTTTCGTTTGTTTCGAGAAATATATTGATCAATTCTGATTCTTTCTTTTTCTCTTGATACTTTTCCGATCGAGATGTATAGATCCATGGATCTATGTGTCTATATATATAGACCTTGTTCATGGATTAACGCAAATGTGCAAAAGCTTTATTTGTCTGCGTTTCTATGAGTCTCTTCCCTTTTGCATATGGCATCGCCACGCCCGTTGGCAGCATCCACTAATTCGGAACTTAATTTGAAAGCCATATTTTGACCCGAACATTTTCGGGATGCCGCTAATATTATAGGGCTGGGAAAAATCCCGTTTTTTCCGACCCGTCCCGACGCCCGATCCGATCCCGTCCCGACATTTTCCGATCCCGACAAATCCCGATCCCGATTTTGTCGGGATTTTTCCTGTCCCGACATATTTCAGGATGGTATTTGGGAATTATCAATCCCGTCGGGATTCCCGACCCGTCCCGACAATCAATCCCGTTGGGATTCCCGAATCCTGACCCGTCCCTACTAATTTTTTTATTTTTTTATTTTTATATTTTTTAAATATTTTTTAATATATTTTATATTTTTAATATTTTATTTTCTAAATATTGTGAGTGTTAGACAATGTTTATTTTTTGTTTGCTAAAATTACTTAATGATGTTTGTTAAATTTATTTTCATAATTAATATTGTGGTTTTTTTTTTGTCTATCACTTTTCTGTACTTAGTGTAGCTCTTCTCCTACGAGTGAGGGGTGCATTTTGTTCATAATGACATATTCAACAATATTCACCATTAAGTAAATATTCAAGCATACTTTGTAAATATACAGTTTGAAATCTTAATTATGATTAAAACATTTTAAAAATATTTTAGTGTCAGAAAATATTGTTCATAAATATTATAGTCGAGATTACGGGATTTTTTTATCCCGAATTGCCGGGATCCCGATTCGTCGGGTCCCGACACTTATCGGGAACGGGATCGGGAAGGAAATTGAAATCCCGAAATCTATCGGGACGGGATCGGGATGAAGGGTATCGGGACGGGTCCCGTCCCGATTCCACCCCTAGCTAATAACCAACGAATGACAAGTACTTTTCCTCGTGTGGATCCTATTTCAATGGGAATTTGATGAGTTGATCCACTTACACGTCTTGCTTTTACTCATGTATGCGAAGTTACTCTACGTATTGCTTGACGTAAAACCAATAGTGAATTTTTTTTTGTCTTTTGGTGAATCCTTTTCACGGCTCGATAGAGAATTTTTGATGTAGTGGAAGGTAATTAAAAGTAACCGATAAATATCAAAGCTGTTGAGATCGCGCACGACTACCAGCGTTGATCTTCCCAACCTTGTTGAGGTTCACAAACCTACCACGATCTGGGCATCAATTCGCGTTGATTCAATGAATACCGAAATTGGGAAAAGTGTATTATTCATAAAACGGTAAAAACTGCCTCTCAAACAACCCTAAAAGTGTTTCAATATGCTCAAAACCCTAAAAGCAATAAATTGTCGAAATTACAAAAAAACCTGAAACTAATAAAAAAACTTCGATGGCCCGTAACCCTATTTAAATGACGTTTTTTGGCCTTAAAAATAGCTCGTAACCAAGTTCCACTAGATTAATTTTTTCCGTCTTTCCGAGAGCTTCGATTTGATATGCGGTGGGCCCCGTAACTCTACCCGAGTCAAAAGTTATGCCCTTTTCCGCCCACCCGGTCCAAACGGTCGAGATAATCAAGTGCAAGACTGCCTGCATCATTCCCCCCAGGCTGAACAAAATTCGACCTCGAATTACCAACAACATCATCATCGGACGAGTCCCAATGAAAAGGAAGTAAGTGTTTGACATTAAACACATCTGCAGTACGAATGTGACTCGGCAGCTTCAAACGATAAGCGTTGGGGTTGATTTTTTCAATGATCTCCACTGGACCAATCTTCTTGGCAGACAACTTGTTATACGCCCCAGCTGGAACACGGTCCTTGGTCAATACAACCCACACAAAATCCCCAACTTGGAACTCAACATGCCTCGCGCTTCTAATCGGTACGCTTGCTTATACTTGGCGTTGCGTCAGGTTGTCACGAACTCGATGAACATCAACCAGCCCCTTCCACGAAGTCTACGGCCTTCTTGTGAACCTTCCTTTGGTTGGCGAGTCAATAGGTCAAGCGGTCCTTTGGGTGAACTGAATAAACCACTTGGAATGGGCTGAACCCTGTACTACGATTAACCACATGGTTGTGAGCAAACTCCACCTGACATAGTTTCTGATCCCAACCTTTAGTATGCTCCCCAACCAAACAACGCAGAAGATTACCAAGCGATCTGTTGACGACCTCGGTTTGCCCATCTGTTTGTGGGTGGTAGGCACTGCTGAAATCGAGTCGCGTATTCACCATTCTCCATAGGCTGCGCCAAAAGTGACCAAGGAATCGAGTATCCCTATCCGAAACAATGGACGTAGGCAACCCATGTAAACGGTAAATCTCACGGAAGAACAATTGTGCAACATTGACAAAGATCTCGTAGTCTTCTTGCGAGGGAATGAAGTGGACCATCTTGGAGAAACGATCCAATACCTCGAAAATAAAATCATTACCCCGTGTTAGGCGGACCAACACAAAGTCCATGCTAATGTCCACCCATGGTTGAGAAGGGACTGGAAGGGGCATATACAAACCGGCATTGGTGGCAGCCCCTTTAGAAACTTGACAAATCCGACAACGCTGCACGTAGCGCTCAACTTCTCTGCGCATACTGGGCCAAAAGTAAGATGCTTGAGCAAGCTGTAATGTCCTATCCCTGCCAACGTGTCCCTCACCATGGAGTTCCTGAATTATCTTCAACCGCAGACTACACTCAGGAATGCAAAGCTGATTACCCTTGAATAAGAACCCGTCATGCAGTAAGAAGTCAGATTGGCGACCCTCTTCAATGCGTTGAAGTATCAAGTACGGTCGACTAATTCATGGAAGGAGTCGAATCCTGGCACTTCAACCCTCATGGCAACCAGAAAGTTGCTTCTGCGACTCAAAGCATCTGCGACCCGATTAGTGACCCCTGCCTTGTGCTTAACAACAAATGTGAATTTTTCCAGGTAGGCAACCCACCGTGTAAGTCGTGGAGAGACCTTGTCCTGTCGATGAAGGTGTCTCGATCAAGGAGTCATGATCAGTGTACAAGACGAACCTGCGATGGAACATGTAATGCCTCTAGTGTTTGATAGCCTGCACCACTGCGTAGAATTCGACATCATAAGTGCTATAGCGAGTCTTAGCGCCTGATAACTTCTCACTGAAGTATGCTACCGGCTCGCCATGCCGACTCAACAGCCCAATCCCAACCTTTGAAGCATCAATGTGTAGCTCAAAAGGTTGTGCAAAATCTGGTAACACTAGAATGGGTGCCGTGGTAAGGCGTTCCTTAATTAGTCGAAATGCCTCCTCTGCTTCATCTGTCCACTGAAACTTACTGCCCTTCATGCATTCAGTCACCGGTGCCATAATACTACTAAAGTGGGGAATAAAACGCCTGTAAAAGGAGGCCAGACCATGGAAACTTCGAACCTCAGTGATGGTGGTTGGTCGGGGCCAGTTTTGCACCGCTGCCACTTTCGCCTCATCAACCTGTAACCCCTTGGCTGAAACCACATAACCCAAGAATAACACATACGAAGCCATAAACACACACTTCGCTTTTGCATAAAACTGTTTCACCGGAGCACGAACTTCCCGCACGTCTTTGCCGCAAGTGTTCTTCGTGGCCGCCGTATATCGTGATATCATCGAAGTAAACCACTACGAATTTACCAATGAAGCGGCCGCAAAGAATCGGTTCATCACTGCATGAAGGTGCTCGGTGCATTAGACAATCCGAAGGGCATCACAAGCCACTCATACAAGCCCTCTCGAGTCATAAATGCTTTGTTTTCCATTCGTCCCCAGCCGAACTCGAATCGTAGTACCCGCTCTTCAAATCTAGCTTTGTAAAGATAATGGCCCCGTTGATCCGATCTAGTAAGTCATCCTCGGAATCTGGAACCGCTACCGACAAGAATCTTGTTGATGGCCCTATCGTCCCACACACATACGCCAAGTCCCATCTTTTTTTGGCGTTAGCAGGGCAGGTACAACACATGGACTCATACTCTCCGTAATATGCCCCTTAGCCAACAACTCTTCTACCTGTCTCCGTAACTCCTCATGTTCACTAGGGCTCATCCTATAGTGAGGCTTATTAGGTAGTGCCGCCAGAACCAGTCTATATGGTGTGTATGTCACGGAGGGGTGGGAGTCCCTCGTAGTTCATCCGGGAAGACACCGGAGAATTCCGCTAACAACGGCAATACAGCTCCGGATTGGTATCGGGTCACTGTTTCTTTTCCAAGCAACACAAACACCGCCTCACTTTCCGTAATTCTTCATTAAACCGGGCTAGTGACAACAAGCTCTTACTGCATCTTGGTTGAAGGGTTTCACGCCAACGGGCTTATCGGGTACGAGCGTAATTTTGGTCCCATCTGCTACAAAGCTATAAGTATTGGCCCATCCATCATGAACCACCCTCTTATCAAATTGCCAGGGTCGTCCCAACAACAAATGACATGCATCCATAGCTACTACATCACACCACACATCATCCCTATATTTTGATCCAATCGAAAAGAAACAAGGGCGCTGCTCGTCGAAATAGTTACCTCTCCTCCTTTCTTGAGCCAGCTAGCTTAGGGCTTGGGGTGCTTTTCGTCTTCATATTTAGTTTTTGCACTGCTTCCCGTGAAACTATGTTCTCGC
>JABEVN020000025.1:137500-147500 GCA_013146195.2 Codonopsis lanceolata | reverse complement strand
AAGGTATGCTGGTTGAAGACATAAAAGAAAAACAGGTTGCTACATGGTTTGAGATTGATTCAGAAGAGGAAGAGGACGATTGTGAGCAAGCTAACATATGCTTAATAGCTCATGATTCAGGTCCCACCTATGACTCTAAACATGAAGTCGAAGCCTCACCCAGTCCCTTCGACAAAAGTGAGATCAACTGTGAGAACTTCAGTAAGGAAGAACTACTCAAAGACAATCAAGAAATGCTTGAAGAGTTCAATTCCTTTAGAGTAGCCTATGTAAAACTCGCCAAGAACTGTGAGAAGCTTGTCGCCGAGAAATCTCTTGTGAGATTCAAACTCTCAATAGTCGCCCACAGAAAGTATCAAGCTAAAAGGAGAAAACAAATTCCTTTGTGACAAAGTCGAATGTCTCAATGAGCACATCAAAGGACTTGACCTAGAGAAGATTGCCTTGCAAAAGATAATTGACTCCTGGAACAGCTCCAAGAAAACCTTTGAAGAAATCCTTTCAAGCCAAAAGACAAGTAAAGATAAATCAAGCTTAGGATATTCAGATGAGCCTAGTTCGGCATACTCTTCTGTCACGGAGAAAGGTGAAACCTCTGAGACTTCTTATGATATCTCCTTCTTTGTAAACATGGACATACTTACCCCAAGTCTCGAGAAAGGGAAAGCCAAAGTAATCGCTTCTAATGAGAAGCTTGAGAAAGGAACTAGAGAAATCAAAGTCTATCGACAATAGCTCGCCAAGGCAAAGTCTCGCAAGAGACCTACGAAATCTCTACCGGCTCCTATCAAGTTTGTATATGAAATAGGCAAGGCACCTAAACCTGTTGACATTAAACTTAAAGGTATTCTACCGAATCCTCCTAAAAAGGTTAACAACAGACCAGCCAAGGCTAAGTCTGCTGGTAACAAATCAAGGAAGGTTCAACAGAAACAAATTAAGTCTATCGTCAACAAACCAGCTGAACCCAAAATAGCTGTGAAGAGCAATGATAATCACAAGCACTCTTCAGCTAAAGCTACCGACAGTCCTCCATGGAACTTCAATTTATGTCATTCTTGCAATTGTTTAGGCCATCGGCCCCGAATACTGCTAAGGTTCACACACACCAAAATGAGAGACCTAGTTCTCTCAAGGTTAAGCAGTATGGGTTCCAAAAGGTTGCTAATCCTCGGGACCCAAAAGAAAATAAAGGGGACCTTGTTTTTTTGATCTCTTTCAGGTCTGCTTCATGGCTATAGATACAGAAGATAAGGACATCTGGTACCTGGATAGTGGCTATTCAAGACGCATGACAGGGAACAGAAGTCTTCTAACAGATATAGCTGAAACCAAAGGTCCTATGGTGATTTTCGGCGACAATGCAAGAGGGAAAACAATTGGGTATGACTCAATCACTAGAGGAAGTCTTTCAATCAACAAAGTTTCTCTAGTGAATGGCTTAAAGCATAATCTTACGAGCATATCCCAGTGCGACAAAGGAATCATCCGCCAATTCTCCTCCAACCAATGTCTCATCAAAGATCGTGAATCTGCTCAACGATATCGACCGGCAATAGACAAGGAAACGTCTATGTCGTGGACTTAAATCTTCTAGGAGATCCTCCGGCCTTTGCCTAGTTGCTAACAACGTTCGTGACAACAGCTTGGCTTTGGCACAAGCGTCCCGGTCACCTCAACTTCAAGTACCTCTCCAAGCTCTCCAAAGATGGGCTTGTCAAAGGTCTACCTACGGTGTCTGCCGACCATGACAGAAGTTGCAAAGCTTGCCAATTAGGAAAACTTTCTAAGTCTTCCTTCAAAAGAAAGTCTGTCATGTCAACGACCATACCTCTTCAACTTCTGCATATGGATCTCTTTGGACCTATCACTACAGTCAGTATCTTTGGAGACAAGTACACACTTGTAGTAGTTGATGACTACTCTAGGTTCACCTGGATCGAAACTATGACTTCAAAAGATGAGACATATGATCTGGTCACCGCTCTTTTCAGAAGACTTCAAGCCCAAAAGCTTGAAGACATTAGTGACATCAGATCAGACAACGACACCTAATTCAAGAACAACGGTGTTGAACGATATTGTGATGACCACGGGATCGGCCACAACTTATCTGCTGCCGGAACTCCTCAACAAAATGGTGTAGCTGAACGGAAGAACAGAACACTCATTGAAGCAAAGAAGAACTATGCTAAGAAGCAAAACTTCCAAAGTACTTCGGGTAGAAGCCGTCAACTCGCATGTTTTACCCGAATAGATCTCTGGTAAACAAGTTTCATAACAAAACTCCATATGAAATATGGAGAGGAAGAGCCCCAAACATAGGATTTTTCAAAATCTTTGGCTGTAAATGTTTTATTCTATATAATGGAAAAGAATATAGAGGTAAATTTGATTCAAAATCAGACGAAGGAATTTTTCTTGGCTATTCCAAACATTTAAAAGCATTTCGAATATTTAACAAAACTTCTTTAAAAATTTTAGAATCTGTGCATGTTACTTTTGATGAATATGATTTATTAGAGTCTCGAAAGGCTCCGAATGTTGCTAATGATTCTGATGATGATGATGAGACAGGTACAAATAAAGCTTCTACTTCTACTCCTCTTCAGAATCCTCCATCTGCAGACCCTTCCAGTTCTGCTAACCCTGCACCTGCAGACTTCAACTCTAGGTGTCGGCCAACTCTTCATTGACCACGAACCCTCTCTCTGCTTTTACCCCAAACACCTTTGCAGATCACTCACCTTTCTTGTTCACCAGAAAATGAAGGTTTCGAAGATCTTATCTCTTCTGAACCTGATTTTGGTGAATCCCCTTCTCTACCTTCTCCATAATCTTTAAAGGAAGAACTCACCAGAAGTGATCTTCCTCCAGCTGTTATTGAAACAAGAGAGCACCCCATCTCTCAAATCATTGGTGATCTCAATTCAGGAGTTCGTACGAGGAATAGAGTTCAAAATGAGACTATGTTTGCATTCACATTCGTGTCTGAAATCGAGCCAAAGAAGATTGATGAACCTATCGAAGACTATTACTGGATTGAAGCTATACAAGAAGAGCTAAACCAGTTTGAAAGATGCAAAGTGTGGAGATTAGTTCAAAGTCCTATTGGCCATCCAGTTATTGGCACCAAGTGGGTTTTCAGGAACAAGAGAGATGAAGATGGAAACGTCACCAGAAACAAAGCTAGATTGGTTGCTCAAGGCTACCGACAGAAAGAAGGAATTGACTTCGATGAAACATTTGTTCATGTTGCTAGATTAGAGGCAATCAGACTCTTTTTAGACTATGCTTCGTTCATGGACTTCAAAGTTTATCAGATAGATGTAAAGAGTGTCTTTCTCAATGGTGATCTTCAAGAAACGGTATATATGGAACAACCTCCATGTTTTGTCATCCAAGATAAGCAGGATCATGTCTACCGACTCAAGAAAGCACTCTATGGCCTGAAACAAGCTCCCAAAGCTTGGTATGAAACCCTATCCAAGTTCTTAATTGAACAAGGTTTCGTGAGAGGAAGAATAGACACAACTCTGTTTATCCTCAAGCACAAATGTCATTCTCTTCTGGTACAAATCTACGTGGACGACATCATCTTTGGATCATCAAACCAAAGCTTGTGCAAAAGATTCGAGAAACTGATGCAAAGCAAGTTCGAGATGAGCATGATGGGAGAGCTCACCTACTTTCTAGGACTGCAGATTCAACAGACTTCCGATGGGATCTTCATCAGCCAAACCAAATATGCAAAGGAACTTATCAAGAAATTTGGTCTTGATTCAGCGAAAGGATTCGAAACTCCAATGTCTACCCGACTGCCATCTTGACAAAGATGAAAAGGGAAAGTAAGAGAACGTGACCAAGTATCGTGGAATCATAGGCTCACTTCTTTACCTTACTGCCAGTAGACATGATATTATGTTTGTTGTTTGTGTTTGTGCTAGATTTCAGGCATATCCAAAGGAATCACATTTGCTTGCTGCAAAACGTATCATCAGATATGTTTCAACAACTACAAATCTGGGTATCTGGTATTCCAAACGCAACAACTTCGATCTAGTTGGGTGTTCAGATGCAGATTATACAGCCTGTAAAGTGAGCAGAAGAAGCACACGTGAGACTTGTCAATTTCTTGGAAATAGACTTGTTTCATGGTCATGCAAGAAGCAAGGCTCAGTTGCAAACTGAACCACTGAGGCAGAATACATTGCTGCCAGCAGTTGTTGCTCTCAACTACTATGGATGAAGCAGCAACTAGTGGACTTCAAAATCAAGACTGCAAATTGTCCAATCATGTGTGACAACACTTCTGTAATTTTAGTCTCCAAGAATCCAGTGATGCACTCGAAGACAAAGCACATTGATATCCGTTATCAGTTCCTCAAAGATCATGTGGAAAAAGGTAACGTCAATCTGGAATACGTTCCAACTGAACATCAATTGGCTGACATTCTCACCAAACCACTGGATGCAACCAGGTTTGCTTATTTAAGGAGAAATCTTGGTATGATTGATCCTACTGCTTAATTTCAAATTCACGTTTTTCTTTCATACCGGTAGACTTAAGCTACTACTAACCGTCAGACTTTATTTGCCCTCTATCGGCAGACTTAAGCTCTTCGCTTTCACCAGGTTAGTACTTCAACTATTTAGTCTATTAAAGCGAGAACGGTTCCAAAAAGGGAAAAGGGGTTAAAAGTCAAAACTTTTAGTACTTTTGAAAATATTTTAAGATCTAACTTTTTCGGTAAAAGATTTTTTCCTCCCTTAAATAGACTTTGAACCCCCCCTTTCCAAAACTTTACGAAACCTCTCTCTCTCTCTCTCTAATATTTCTCTTTCTACTCAAACCCTCTTCTTTCTCTCTGCAACTGCTCCCTCTCTTTCCCGATTATTCTTCGCTTCTTCTTCCCTACAACGACAATGGTAAGTTCTTCTCTACTCTCTGGTTTACTATCCATTGATTTTTGTTTAGTATTTCCTCTGTTGAGTTTTTTTTCTGGAATCCAAACAGACGCTTTGCGTATCTGGACGGTTTCTGCCATTGTTGTTTTTCAAACCTTGAAACTAACAGTTTTCTATGTGCTTTGTATACTCGTTTCTCTTAGAAATCATCTGTTAATGTTTCTCTGGTTTATCTATCCAAAACATTCAAGGGTTTCAAGATTTTCATTGAAATTTTAATTAATTTCACAAAAATGAAATCTTTGATTGTTTGTTCAATAAGGTCAAAAGCCCTAATTTCTAAGTTCGTTTTTGTAGGTGAAATCTTCTACAAAGTCCAAGCGTGACAACATGAAGGAGTTTGACCCTGAGAAGGTCATCCCACCTGGTCTGAAAATCAACGCACCAGGATACCCTCCATTTCCTGCTCCTCACGACATTATTGTGGCTCTAGGCCCGAAAATGTATCAACCCAGCATGTGCATAGACCTCAAAACTGTCTGCAAATTCACCGCCGGAGTCAAAGCCTGCGACGACATGAACGAGTCGGGAATTCTACCGCTATTCTGCTTCCACGACGATGACTACAGTATCCTCCTCGCTGAGGAATTCTATCAAAGAATGGTCATCGACCCCAAGACTCCGTCTGCAATGTGTGGATGGATTCGAGGTCGACCCATCTCCGTCTCTGCCAAAATGATTTCCAGAATCATTGGCGTTCGATATGGTGGAGACGTTGAGTTATCCATTGCTGAGGCTGACCATGCCTTGGAAGCAATGAGGGGAATTAATACATCGAGGGAACCACAAGGCAAAATGCTGAGGAATCTATTCCCTTTCGCGCCATTCTTGCACAAGCCATCCTGCTTGACAAGGGTCTTCTATTCAAGAACGGGCCCACGACATGTTCACCCAACACTCAACCTCACAAGTGTTGTCTTCCTTCGACCCAGCTCAACTACGGCTCTATCATCTACAAAGAGCTCCGGAACTATGTTGAGAAAGTGAAGGACAGCCCCAATTTCAAAAGGCCGTTTGTCAGGCTCATCAATGTCCTTCTACGGGACACTGCAGAAATCAACTCTTCCGTTAAGGAAGACGAGCTCATTGCCGTGAGCAAGGAAAAACAGATGACGACCACCTTCTTCAAGAAGTATGCCGACTATGAAAACAAACGAAGGCAGCAACGAGGTCTTCCCAACATTTCACTTGACAAAGTTGCCAAGCCCTCGCCAATGGTCGTCACGCGTTTCAACATGGATGCGTATGATGCTTCTAGCAAGGGATATAGCACCGCAATGACAAATTGAACCACCTTGCTCGAGACATTCACCAAGAAGCAAAGGATCTGCCGACAAGTACGGCCGAAAAAGAAGGAAGCGAAGGCCAAGAAGGCAAGGCGGAAGAAGAGGCCGAAAGATCGCTGGCGGCGGCTCATCTGCCCATTCTTTGGTATTTCCTCATCACCCCTGCCTTCTATCCCTGAACCTCCATCCTTCACTCCACAGCCCTCTCCTCAACCCAAACGTAAACCTCTTTCGACCAACCCTCACCTTCTCCAAAACCTAAACGTAGGCGACTACGTAAAGCTCTTCCGACCCAGCCACCAACAGAAACTCCTACCTCTGCTGATGAAGCAGCTGAACCTCCTATTCGATTCTTGAGCGTAAAAGGAAGTCTCGGAACCCAACCTTCTACCACTTCACAACCTAATCCCACCTGAGTCATCTACTCGTAGGAATCAACCCTCCGGAGTCTATCCCTCAGAGGAGACACAAACTCAGGAGAAGCCTACCAGAACACCCTCTCCACCTCCTCCTTCACCCTTTAACTATTCACCAAACCCATCTACCCCTTGCTTCACCCCATAATAACCCAACCAACCAAACTACACCATCTGAACGAACCCAAACCACTCCTAGTAAACCCTTAGGCTCTGCTGCCTCAAAGTTCTTATTTGAACTCTCATCGGTTGCAGATCTCTTCCCTCAACCCTCATCCCAACCTACCCTAATCAAACCCAAATCCCTCTTCTATCCTGCTCCCTCTTTTTGGTTCTCTACCGACCCCCTACTAGAACCTTCAATGGTCAGTGACAACTCAGACACTGACATTTAACTAGACCGTCCACCAACCCCTCCTCCTTCTCCCCCAAAATCCAACTCCTCATCTACCCATACCTTCCCTTCGCGCGACTCAACCTCTTCCAACTCAGCCACTCCACCTCTCCAGCAGCCCTTCCGACCCGTCACCACTGCCGAAGCCACCTCTTCTGCCGGCAGTGAGCACATTCATATTGGTCTGGACCCTTCTCCCTTCCAACTGGCCAACTCTGAGATTTTGGCACGCCTGGACGCAATTTACGACATACTGGGAGAACTCATAAGCATCTCTACAACTGTCGCTGAGCTTGCCACTGCCACGTCCAAGGCAACGGATAGAAATGCTACCATCCTTCGACAATTTCAGGATGATGTGTGGACAAGGTTTGGACAGATGAAGCATGAGTTCACTAATGTCAAGATCAACGTGGAAGCTCAACACACGGAATGCGCATGGCTCTGCTCCACTCTGTTTTACCAGCTCTTCCACAACATCACTCTCCATCTTGGTCACAACCGCCCTCATGTTCTCGAACTCAACGACTTGGCTCTCAACGCCTCTCACAATGTGATCAATGCTGAGCGTGATCGTGATCTGGACATCATGGAGGAGAGACAACTGAGGTCTATCAACAAGACGCTAATGGACGAGAACAACCATCTACATGAAGAACTGGACTACTGTTCTCGCTCCACCAGACCTCCTACCTCTGCCGATGATGAGTACGCCAGAAGAGTTGAAGAACTTGAGCGGCAAAGGAAAGAAAAGGAAGCAGCAGACAAAGGCAAAGGGAAAAGACCATGGTAGTTTTGTATTTTTTTCTCCTTTAACCTTTGTATCTATCTTAGTGTTTTTGAAAACTCTGTAACATTAAACTTCTCGTTTGAATACAGAAGATTATTGTCTTTCAAAAATGTCTACTGTTTAAATTCTTGCTATTTCAATTCATATATCTGCTTAGATTTAAACACCTAGTTTAAATGCATATTTGAACTGTTTACTACTAATCTGTGTGCTGTTCTTTTCATCTTTTTTGTTGTAAGCACTTAGATTAGATTTTACACTTGAGGTGTTATTCTGTTTGATAGAGGCATGTCTACTGTTATAAAACTAAAATATTTATTTGACATGCTATTATCTATCATACAGTTGTTTATAGCCCTAACTTGTAAGTAATGATGACCAGATGAAATAGGAGGAGATTGTTGTTTCTCATTTGTATCTTAATTTACACCTGTTCATACATTACATTAGTTTTATACATTAGTGGCTAATTGTGCTGCGTATCAATTAGCGCGACAACTGTGTATAGAACTTTGCCATAGAATAGTTTTTGTATAGGCTTCACAGTTCAATGGAAGACTTCAAAGAAAGCTTCAATGAAGACTTCAGTAAAGCTTCACCGGAAGACCTCATTCAACATCCAGCGGCAGACCTTGTTTGCACGAGTTCAAGCATGACATGTCCAGTCAGCAAGTCTTAGTGGATTGATTAAATTCATCTTATCAGTTTGAATTTGAATTAGAACATCCCCTGACTTCTCAGACACGCTTGACCAGCTTTTCGAAAAGCAAGAAGACTTTCGCCTTCGAACAAGAAGCGGTGAAACCGACACTTACGATCACTAACTATTGCAGTGCGAAATTCGATTGCTCACCTGCCAGCTACTGTAACATCTCTGCACCAACTCACTGCTCAGTGTCAGTGAAGACGAAACCCACAAGTCAGCTCCATGCATTTAATGCATTCAACCTAATAGAGTTGTTACACTTCGTCTTCTCCAACATATCTCACGAATGCCCCTGCTATAAATACTGTCATTAAAGACTGAAAAACACGTCCTGAAATGCTCTGAAATTCTTCAACAACATATAGTCTTAATACTCAGTGCATTCAAAGAGATCGTAAACTGATCAAGAAGTCCTCAACAACAACAAGAAGATCTGCTTCAACACTTATCTTAAAACTTCTTATTGTTGTTCCTTTAACTATTCTTCTGCATAATTGAATATCTTGTTTATCCAGATATTCAATTCCCAAACCTCCATACACAAGTCAAATATTTTGTACACGATCCATTGAATATATTCTTTGTAATAGAACTAGTGGAAAATATAGTGCACATTTAAATCCAAGGTTGACTACCTTGGTGGTGGACGTAGTTTATAGTGTGAACCATCTCAAAATACTTGTGTTATTTCTTTACTGTTGTTTACTGCTTTATATTATTTCATATCTCTTAACTTATCGCTTCATCAGCAGACTTGAGTATTCAGCCAAGTCTACCAGTAGTCCTTCACCGGCAGACTTGAACTGTCTTCCTTACAAGACTTCCGCTATTTCAATCTCTTTAATAGATTGTAAGTGCTTGTTTTAGGAACTTATACGAAAAGTTTTTAAGTGTCTAATAAGCTATTCAACCCCCCTTTAGCTTATTATTGTGCCCTTTGGGACTAACAATCAGCCACACTGGGATTGAGACACGGCCCAGACCCTACAGAAGGGGCAGCATTGAGGAATTCTCCGTAATGGGCAAAAGCCTGACGGGGCAATGTCGCATGGAGGTAGAAGACCCACGGGTCGTAAAATTCTTTTCCTAGAGAAGAAGCAATGACGGTATCTGGGGAATAAGAATCGGCTAACTCTGTGCCAGCAGTCGCGGTAAGACAGAGGATGCAAGCGTTATCCGGAATGATTGGGCGTAAAACGTCTATAGGTGGTTTTTTAAGTCTGTCGTCAAATCCCAGGGCTCAACCCTGGACAGGCGGTGGAAACTACCAAGCTGGAGTATGGTAGGGGTAGAGGGAATTTTCGGTGGAGCTGTCAAATGCGTTGAGATCGAAAAGAACACCAATGGCGAAAGAACTCTGCTGGGCCGACACTGACACTGAGAGACGAAAGCTTGTGATATCGAATGGGATTAAATACCTGTTAAATTACATTTTGATTT
>JABEVN020000025.1:130000-132500 GCA_013146195.2 Codonopsis lanceolata | reverse complement strand
CGAAACCTCTCTCTCTCTACTATTTGAACCGCCCTTTAAATAGACTTTGAACCGCCCTTTAAATAGACTTTGAACCGCCCCTTTGAAAATATCTAATATTTCTCTCTCTACTCAAACCCTCTTTTTCTCTGCAACTGCTTCCTCTCTCTCTCTTCATCTATAATGCTTCTTCTTCCCTACAACGACAATGGTAAGTTCTTCTCTACTCTCTGGTTTACTATCCATTGATTTTTGTTTAGTATTTCTTCTGTTGAGTTAATTTTTCTGGAATCCGAACAGACGCTTTGCGTATCTGGACGGTTTCCGCCATTGTTGTTTTTCAAAACCTTGAAACTAACAAGTTTTCTATGTGCTTTGTATACTCATTTCTCTTAGAAATCATATGTTAATGTTTCTCTGGTTTATCTGTCCAAAATATTCAAGGGTTTCAAGATTTTCATCAGAAATTTTAATTAATTTCACAAAAATGAAATCTTTGATTGTTTGTTCTGTAAGGTCAAAAGCCCTAATTTCTAAGTTCGTTTTTGTAGGTGAAAACTTCTACAAAGTTAAAGAGTGACAACAGGAAGGAGTTTGACCCTGAGAAGGTCATCCCACCTGGTCTGAACATCAACGCACCAGGATACCCTCCATTTCCTGCTCCTCACGACATTATTGTGGCTCTAGACCCAAAATGTATCTACCCGGCATGTGCATAGACCTCAAAAGCTCGCACATTCACCGCCGAGTCAAAGCCCGCAACGACATGAAGCGAAGTCGGGAATTCTACCGCTATTCCGCCTCACGACGACGACTACGGATATCCTCCTCGCCGAGGAATTCTATTCAAAGAATGGTCATCGACCCCAAGACTCCGTGCTCAGAATGCGTGGATGGATTCGAGGACGACCCATCTCCGTCTCTGCCAAAATGATTTCCAGAATCATTAGCGTTCGATATGGTGGAGATGTTGAGTTATCCATTGCTGAGGCTGACCATGCCTGGGAAGCAATGAGGGGAATTAATACTCCGAGGGAACCTCAAAGCAAAATGATGAGGAACCTCTTCCCTTTGGATGTTTACTGCACAAGCCATCTGCTTGACAAGGGTCTTCTATTCAAGAACGGGGCCCACGACATGTTCACAGCCCAATAGCTCAACCTCACAAGTGTTGTCTTCCTTCAGACCCAGCTCAACTACGGCTCTATCATCTACAAAGAGCTCCGGAACTACTTTGAGAAAGTGAAGGACAACCCCAATTTCAAAAGACCTTTTGTCATGCTCATCAATGTCCTTCTACGGGACACTGCAGAAATCAACTCTTCCGTTAAGGAAGACGAGCTCATTGCCGTGAGCAAGGACAAACATATGACGGCCACCTTCTTCAAGAAGTATGCCGACTACGAGAACAAGCGAAGGCAGCAACGAGGTCTTCCCAACTTTTCACTTGACAAAGTTTCCAAGCCTTCGTCAATGGTCGTCACGCGTTTCAACATGGACGCGTATGATGTTGCTAGCAAGGGATATCGCACTGAAGCGGATAAATTCAGAACCAGCCTTGCTCGAGACATTCACCAAGAAGCAAAGGATCTAGCTGACGAGTATGAGCAGCCTAAACCTCCATCCTCCACTCCACAGCCCTCTCCTCAACCCAAACATAAACCCTCTTCCGACTAACCCTCACCTTCTCCAAAACCTAAACGTAGGCGACTACGTAAAGCTCTGTCGACCCAGCCACCAACAGAAACTCCTACCTCAGCCGATGAAGCAGCTGAACCTCCTATTCAGTTGCTGAGGCAGAAAAGGAAGTCTGCTGGCACCCAACCTTCTACCGCTTCACAACCCCATCCCACTGAGTCATCTATTTAGAGGGAATCAACCCCTCTTGAGGAGTTTATCCCTCAAGAGGAGACACAAACTCAGGAGGAGCCTACCAGAACACCATCTCCACCTCCTCCTTCACCCTTCAACTATTTACCAAACCCATCTACCCCTGCTTCACCCCATCATTACCCAACCAACCAAACTACACCATCTAAACGAACCCAAACCACTCCTAGTAAACCCTTAGACTCTGCTGCCTCGAAGTTCTTATTTGAACTCTCTTCAGTAGCAGATCTCTTCCCCCAACCTTCTTCCCAACCTACCCTAATCAAACCCAAATCCCTCTTCTATCCTGCTCCCTCACCCCTCTCCCCCAAAATACAACTCCTTATCTACCTATACCTTCCCTTCCCGCGACTCAACCTCTTCCGACTCAGCCACTCCACCTCTCCAGCAGCCCTTCCGACCCGTCACCACTGACGATGCCACCTCTTCTACCGGCAGTGAGCATATCCATTTGGCCTGGACCCTTCTCCATCTCAACCGGCCAACTCTGAGATTTTGCCACTGCTACGTCCAAGGCAACTGATAGAAATGTTTTCATCCTTCGACAGTTTCAAGATGATGTGTGGACAAGATTTGGATAGATGAAGCACGAGTTCACTTATGTCAAGATCAACGTGGAAGCTCAATGCAC
>JABEVN020000025.1:0-120000 GCA_013146195.2 Codonopsis lanceolata | reverse complement strand
CTTTCATTCACATTTTTTTTGGACCAAGAACGTTGTTAGCATATGTTTCTTGATAATTAACTTATCATTTTGCATATTCTATATATGTTGATTTGTTTGTTCCCATTACAGTGAGTCATCTCTAGTGGCTAAAACGTCTGCGTACCGATTAGTGTGGCAACTAGCGTGACATCACATAGGTCTTACATTAGGTGCAACCTGATCAAGTCCTACCTTCCTACATGATTATTAAATCAAATTTAAAAATAAAACATAGTTGAAAAATAATTCTTATACAAAAATTAATTATTCATGAAATTTTTGGTTAACATGACATAATTTCATGTTGGCTTTTATATGTTGAGTTGCATGCAACAAATGACTGTTGATGACTACATTTCATAGGTTAACTTCGTTCCAAATTGGTTAATTGATTCGATTATTTTTAAAATTTTGTAAGTAGTTATCTTCTATATTCTTTATTGTTATATTTTTATTATATTATTATACAATAAGGTAAAATGCATAGAATAAATAATTTAAATATTATTCTCGTATTTTTCCTATTTAGAAGATATATATATATATATATATATATATATATATATATATATATATATATATATTAGGGGAGGTGATTGGAAATAATCATACTAAAAATTGGATGAAAATTAGTAATAGTGGCGAAATTGCATCACCTTTTCAAATTACACCGAAAAATGATACTTTTGGGGGTAAAAAGAATATGATACCCTTAATGAACTTAAGGCGTACTACGAAAATGCATCGATCTTTGCATCGCGATGCATCAATTTAAATGAAATCAATTTTAATTACAAAATCTAATTTTTGTACTGCGATGAATCAATATTTGAACCGCTATACGTAAATTTTAATTATATAATCCAATTTTGCACCGCGATTAATCAATTTTTGCATCACGATATATAAATATTACATAATATAATTTTGTACTGCGATACAAAATCATAATAAACCAGACCATGTCCTCCACATTCTTCTTCCATCTCCTTAGTCGTAACCTTTTTCTTCATCCTCCTCTGCTTTCATCTTTATTGAATTCAACCCAACACAGATCCATTACAGTTTCGTACTTAATGAATAAAAAAATTCCGTTAAATTGTAATCACTTTGTTCCTAATTAATTATCCTACTTTCTTTTTTATCAATTCCAAAAAAATTGTCATGTTTCTAAACTTTTTTTCTTTTTAGAATAATACTTTTATCGTTTTACCAATAGTTATTCTTTTATTATTTCAATTACTATCTAATTAAATGTATAATGTTGTTGAAACTTTGAGAAATATAGGATAATTAAAGAAGGATGTTAAGAAAAAGAAATAATAATCATGTAACTTATCAACAAAAAATATACTTAAATAAGGGAAGATCAATTTTTTTAAGTTTCTTTAATCTGTGTACATTTTTTTAAAGGGTGATAACCGGGTCGGTCCACTTTCAATCATTTGCAACCTCTATAGTAATCTCTTTTTTTTAAACCGGAAAAATACATTTTTGGGGCAAAAAGAAAATTATGCCATTAATGAAAGCAAAACACGTGCGCATCCGCACGCGCATCACAATATCTGATGCTTTCATTGCAGAACAAATCAATCCATCACAAATTTTGATGCTTGCATCACAAATCAAATCGATGCAAAGATAAGGACAATCCATTTGCGCTTGATCCCTATTGTGCGGATGTTTTTTAAACGAATGAAAGTATGGATGATGGCTTCGCACAATTCGAAGCTTTAAATGTAGGCACCGTAGAGCATCCACAATGGATGTTCTTATACCCAATTCTTGTTTAAGACAAGAATATTTCAACCATTGTAAGAGATTCTTGGAGAAGAATTTTCTCAAAGCATTTCTAGTTAATAATTGGCCAAGGTAAGGCAAGGGAGGAGAGAGAGAGATTCGTGTGGGAGAGAGTGAAGGCCACTCCATCGCTGGGTGCGCGTGCCTCACATGCGCGGGTGAGGGAGGTGAGCGGCTCTACACTGTGGGACCTCCATGTCTGCCATTTACATTTTTCTTTTCTTTTTTTAGATTTTTGTAATGTATAAAATAAAAAAAAGTAGTGTAAATAAAGTGCATGATTTGACAGTGGGACTCATGTAAAAATGGAGGAATAATTAAAACCATTGGAAAGATTAATTCTTAGAGTGAGAAATTTTTAAAATGTGTAGGTGGCAGTGGGACCGAGCTAAGAGTTTGGGAAAAGAGTATAACAAATGTGGATGCTCTTAGTCCCTCTCTTCGCACCAAGACGGGAAAAAACATGCTCAAACAGGAAAAGAAGGTCAAAAACTTCTTGTACTTCAAACACTCTTTCTCATGGCTATTAACCTCTTATTCTGGAATGCTAGGGGAATCTGTAATGAGACCACGATTATTAGATTCCAGTATTTGGGGATGAAGGTTATATACCACAAGTTCGTTATCTACAAGTAATCATGAGTTACCTTGTGCGAACTTGAACCTTGAGCGAACCGGAAGACTTTCTGCTTGAGCTACGATCTTTGTACGTCACGATCAACAATCCTGCATATCTCTCTCGTCGGATTGATATCACGTAGCACGGATATCAACCTCTGCTTCATACCGGAAATCCAAGCCTCTCGATGGATAAGTTAGAGGGAGTATTTGGTGAGATAGAATATATGAGAGAGAGAGAGAGAGTAGGGAACGACCAACTACAAGGAAGATGTCTTCTTCCTTTCAGGCGTGTAATGTATTAGGGTTTTATCATTTTAGTTGTCCTATTTATATTATTATACAAGAAACCCTATTTTCTTGTAGGTTAAGTTAAGTCAATCCCGAACCCCTTCGGATTAGGAAACTAATTAACCTTTAATAATATAAATAAATTCCATGTGAGCAGAAGTAAATGATCGGGCCACAAGCCCAATTGCTAACACATATTATATCTTCAAACCTGGAGAAGAAAATATTGAAGGATTTTGAAGGACATGTAATAGGACTATATATATCATCGATTGTATTTAACCATTTTCATTGTTGTTGGTCTGTAAATCTTTGTTGTGGTTTCAACAGGTGATCTGCGTTGGGCAAAAAGTTTTGATCTGGGTTGAGGGGAAAGAAATGTGTTTTGAGGTGGCTCGATTAATTAGGCCAGGAAGCAGTGCCAAACAGGGATTTCTCTGGCGAAAGACCCAAATCTTTGTTCGTGCCACCGGAAGTCGGTTGAAGGTTCTCTGTGTGTGTGTGTGTGTGGTAAATTTGTCGCTCTCAAGTCTAGTTTTAAGTCCATAGACTAATGCTACAGGTACAAAATTCATATACACAGGCCACTTACTACATGCATTAAAATTAACAGTAACATAAGGATAATAGATTGCAAATACACAATAACGATTAATTTACTTCCTTTGTCCTCATGAGTCTCCTTAAAGTTTTTTTTTTTGTAAATTAAGGAAGTTGACTCTTAGGCCATAGTGCGTATACATATATACCCTTAGTATCCACATTATATTCTTGCAAGTGCATATTTTGACATGATAGATACCGAAGTTGACATTAGAAACTTCATAGAAAAAGTGACTCTCATTTTGGGACAATCTTTTTTCAAAAGGGGACACTCAGTTTAGGATGGAGGGAGCACTATTTAGCTTCAACAGACACCATACTTTCACCAACTCTCCTACTCGAACACATGGGCTCACCTCTATTACCACATCGTATCATCAAAACCCGTTAAACACTACCGCTTCATACTAGAAGTGAAGCATGCGACATGTCAAGAAAGATAAAGGGTGAAGTGTTATATCAAATCACCATTTGACCAGCATAGAACGCCCTCGTTAGAAAACAAAACTCGTCTATACCCCAGACCATATATATATATATATATATATATAAATTCAAACATCCTCAATCCCTCGAGAGCAGTGTTTAAATCTCAACATGTTTGCATATCAAGATCAATCTTTTGAACCGTATGTTCCATATGATCGTCATTGTATTGAAACACAAAAATAAAGATGTATATCATACTATTTTCCTTTGACACTTATACCAATCACTCTTGATTAACTGCTTTCCCAGCAATGCTCCGTAGGGCTATATGTGCATAGCCCGTTGATCGGCATGCCAAAGTAGCTTCATCAACGTCCAAGTTCATGATATAGTTCTAAGTCACATAGGGTATAATTGTGATCTGGATTTGATCACTAGAACTCACACAGTGATGAAGCAGAGATCATTTAATCATTTTCTTTGGTCACATTATAGTCACATAAAGTATGATGTGTATGTTATGGCGAAACTCTCACACGAAGTAGGCATGTCATGCTCAAACACCATACGAACCTTAGTCTTGCCGCATTTCTAACATCTAACCTAAGTACTCAAAAGCAGTCATTCTTCTAGTGTCTATTTTAAGATTTCGTATTCGGACTTTTTCTTGGGATATAAAGTCGATCTTTATAAAAGGTCTCATCTTGGCCGTATGCTAAGGCGATTAATGTAATGTCATTTGTGCACCCCCTTCATGGGTGCCAAAGACTTCTATTATCTTAACTTGCTCGCCCACCTAGCGACAAGGTGAATTACTCGTGTAAGAGGGTCAATTCAATATCCACGTCACCTTTTTAATCAAAATATATATGCTACGCAATTTCATATAAAGCCATCCAATTAACATATAAAAGGAATTAAATAAAACTGCAATTTATTCAAACGATAATGAAAATAATAATCAAATGTCAACAAAAGTGTTCTTAGAATAAATATCAAATCCTACGAAGCCTTAGACCCAACATATGATCCTGAAAGATCTCTCTAACTAGAGGCTTAGTCATAGAGTCAGCCAACATGCTTCTAGTATGAATATATTATAGAACAACTTTCTTTTCTGTAATCATGTCTCTAGTGAAATGATACTTGATATTGATGTGTTTCGTATTCCCATGATACTTGGGGATCTTTAGTGTAACCTAAAGCTGTTATGCTATCACAAGCAATGACTACAGGATTATCCACATGCGTCGTAACATCAAGATGTTGAAGAAAACTCCTCAACCACACAGTTTCTTGAATTGCAGCTGAACAAGAAATGTACTCTGACTCCATCGTAGATATGGCGGTGCTAGTTTGTCACTTGCTACTCCAAGAGCTAGCTCCACCACTAAGGAGGAAAGCATAGCCTGAAGTAGATTTATAATCATCTATATCTCCAGCCAAATCCGCTCAGTGAAACCTTTCAAGCTCAAATCCCCACCTCGGTAACATAGGGTTAAATTTGTTGTTCCCACCAAGTAGCGCAAAACCCTTTTCACTACCATCCAATGTTCAGGTTCATGATTACTTTGGAATCGACTCAACATCCCAACTGCAAAGCATAGGTCAGGTAGAGTACACACCATAACATACATCAAGCTCCCTACCGCATTCGCATATGGAGTCTTAGACATTCTCTTCTTCTCTTTTTCATTCTTAGGGCATTGGTTTGTACTAAGGAAACATCCTTTTTTTCCATTAGAGTGACAACGGGTTTTGAGTTAGTCATGCCAAAACGTTCGATGATTTTCTTAAAATAAGTCTCTTGAGACAAACAGAGAAATCTCTTCGAACGATCCCTAATAACTTTTACTCCAAGCACATAGCTTGCTTCACCCAAGTTTGTCATATCGAAAAACGTAGACAGCCACTCTTTAGTGGCATTTATCATATCCATATCATTCCTAGATAGTAAGATATCATCAACTTATAATGACAGAATCAATCTCTTTTTTTTTTAATCTTTTAACATACACACAATAGTCTTCCTCGATCATCACAAAGTCAATTGAGGTTATCACTTGATGAAAGTGAATATACCATTGTCTATATGACTGTTTGAGACCATAGATGGAACATTTGAGTCGGCACAGTTTGTGCTCTTGTCCCTTGACTTCAAAACCCTCTGGCTGAGTCATGTAGATCTCTTCATCTAGTTGTCCATAAAGAAAATTAGTTTTAACATCCATTTGATAAAGTTCTAGATTCATGTGCGCTACTATCGCTAGGATTAGATGAATAGGGGAAAATCTCACCACTGGGGAGAATGTCTCCTCATAGTCTAAACCCTTTCTTTAGGTAAAACATTTCACCACAAGACGTATCTTATATTTGTCAATTGATCTATCTGCCTTTCGCTTGACTTTGAAAACTCATTTATTTCCAATAGTCTTGTGACCTTGCGGAAGATCAACTAACTCCTAAACCTGATTCTTTTTCATAAAGTAAATTTTATCTTCTATTACAGTTATCCATTCATTGTTTGTAGGTAAAGAAAGAGCTTCTTTGAATAATGTAGGCTCACTAGAATTGTAAGAAGTAGTTTAAAAAGTTTCCTCTTCGATCGCGAATCGACGACGAGGTATATTTCCACGTTTACTTCTTCGCTCTAGTATCAGGCTCCCACTAGGATCCGCACTTCCACCCGGATGAAGATCACCTTGACTCTCATTGGTGACTTCCATAGACTCAACCTCATGTTGTAACGTAGGATTAGGTTGAGGCAATTCCCCACCTTCGGCAAAAGATGTTATATGTTCTTCTTCCATCTCGAAAAGTTCAAAGTTTTTCCTAACTTCACCTATATGAGGGAAATCATTCTTAATGAAATCAACATTGTGCGACTCTGATTCAGTCATTCTTCCATCAGGTTTTCCACCGTACATAACATAACCTTTTGAGGTATCCGAATACCTTATGAAAACACACTTGTTTCCTCTAGGACCTATTTTGCCAAAGTTATATACCACAAGTTTGTTATCTACAAATAATTATGAGTTATCTCATGTGAACTTGAACCTTGAGCGAAGCGGAAGACTTTCTGCTTAAGCTACGATCTTTGTATGCCACGATTAACAATCCTGCAAGTCTCTCTCATCGGATCGATATCACGTAGCATGAATATTAACCTCTCGTTCACACTACAAATCAAAGCCTCTCGATGGTTAGGCTAACGGGAGTATTTGGTGAGATAGAATATAGGAGAGAGAGAGAGAGTAGGGAACGTCCAACTACAAGGAAGACGTCTTCTTCCTGTTAGGCGCGCGTGTAATGTATTAGAGTTTTATTCCTTTAGTTGTCTTATTTTTATTATTGTACAAGAAACCCTATTTCTTGTAGGTTAAGTTAAGTCAAGTCAATCCCGAACCCCTTCGAATTAGGAAACTAATTAACCTTTAATAATATGAATAATTACAAGCCGGTACATTTTTTAAAACATGTTTTCAAATCAATCCAACCATTTTTTAGACATATCTTTTAGATACATTTTGGGGTAAAAATACATAACTGTCCTCAATTAACGTACTGATGGTCTTCCCCCGATTAACATACGAAGTGTTTATATGGCTGCCGAATCACGCAAGAAGACGTTTCCATTTCTCACACTAGAGAGAGAAAGTGGGACTGTGTGTGTTAATGTGTGAGAGAGAAAGTTGGAGGGAGGAGAGGGAATGAGAACGAGGAGAGGTGATGAGCCAAATGGGGGCTTCATGCCGAGCGCAGCTTCCCCCAACCCACTTCATGCCGAGCATATGATGTGGGAAAACTTATAGGTTAGAACAGCTTCATGCCGAACATCTGTCTTCAAGCACGGCTTCCCCCAACCCATTTCCTAAAGCTCTCTTGAAACTTTTGGCTATCTAAAAAGATTATTCTCGTTGAACTCGAAAGAACTTTAATTTCCGTTCATACTTGTGTTTTACTTCTGTTTGGAACGTGCATAGTTTCATTCAAGGTACGACAAGAAAGTCTTTGATCTTTGATTTCCCCATTAAGAAAGATTAAGATTTCACTTTGGATTACTTTATCGAAGCCCCCATTTCGATGCATGGATTTAGAAATCACGATCTCGATGCCTCGATTTTCAATAAAATCATACGAATCTTGGTATATAAATAGTTGTAAGTTCCCTGTAAAAGAAGGTGATGAGCAGTGCATCTCCAAAGGCTGAGAAATGTGTGGCATAAATATATATAATATAATGGAAGTTGATGATCCTCTTCTTTCACTATCAGGACACATATATGTTTTACTATTCATTTGCATTTGTATTTCTGAAATATCTGTTCTTGAACATTGTTGGGTTTTGGAGAAGCTGCCATTGTTGAAGATTATGAATCCTTCGTTCACCTGTATATGCCTGGCATCAGGTTGATTTTTTGGCATCAGGTTGATTTCTGATGTCTGGCATCAGGTTGATTTTTTGGCATCAGGTTGATTTCTGATGCCTGACATCAGGTTGATTTCTGATGCCTGACATCAGATTAATTTTTGGCATCAGGTTTTTAATTTTTTTTTAAGGCGGGATCTTCATAATAACTCCCTGTTCGAACTTAAAGTACTCGTATAGTTGTATTACTAAACTAAACCTCTGTTCATTAATAAACATTCAAACGAAAAAGTCAACATTCTTGCATTGTGACTTATGATCTATGCAACCATCTGATCTCCAACCGTATGGAAAGAACAATCACGCTTGTTTGGGCTGGATCTTCATTAATGTCATTTTTGTCATTTGGCAATCAATTTGTAGTTACATGAAATGTCCAAAAAAATGATCGTCCTAGATGAAAACATGTTTCTAAAATTGTACCCACTTGAAATTTGCCCTTAATAATATAATTACGGTCCATATCAACAGAAGTAAATAATTAGGTCACGAGCCCAATTGCTAACATGGGAAAAGTCAGTAAATACAATTTCTTGCTATAACCCATGTTAGATGTTGATAAGATTCAAGCTCTAGCTAAGAAATTTAAGTTGAAATTCCAATTACGATAATACCATTTGGATATATAAAAAGTTGTGTTCAAGTGTGAAGTGTCAATTACTTATTGAGTCTGCTCAGAGCCTTACATTTACTCTTTTTTCCCACTGTTGTTACCATTTCTTGTGTTTATGCAAAATGTAACGAAATTGCTAGACTAGTGTTTTTAATCGAGAAGATTTTCAGCTTAGAGAAGAGTAGATATAGACTGAGGTAGGTGATAGAATATTTTAAAAAGAAGATAACAAAAACAGACTTATACGATTGGAAAAGAAAATGACACAATTACAATTATAAATCTAAAAAAAAGGACTTGTCTGCAATTTATTCATTTTTTAAAACATCGTTTATTTCAAAAGAGTATTTAAGAAAGACAAAAACTTGGATAAAATGATTTTACCGATATTTTTAGTACGATAGATTCTCTTTACCCAATTTATTATATGTTGGTGGGACCTATCATGTATTGATGAATTAAACTATAAAATAATGATGCTTTATCTTACTAATTATCGTCCGTAGGTGGAAAAATTACTCTTTTGAAAAGAAACTAATAAAAAGAGTGAGCCCAGATGTCCAACCAAGTGAAGTTGACGAAAGACAAGGCCAACTCACACACCCTCCAAAAAATTAAATCAATAAAATACAACCATCCTTTTCATTTCTCTCTCTCCCTCCCCTTTTTCCTTTTCTTTTTTGTTTCTAAATATTCATTCAGGCTTCAGCCATTATTGGCACCCTCCACGAGCTCCCCAGCTCCACACACGAAACAAAGGATCTCTTCGGTTTAAACAAACAAACTCAACACTAGCTTGCGTCTGCTCCCAGGTAAATTTACCTCAATTTCTGCCATTTAATCAATTTATAGATTTGAATTATTATTACGCATTATTTGTTCACCTGTCACTGTGAAGGTAGATCTTGAGGTTTAGCGAGAAATGAAAACCCTAAGTTTGTGTTTGTCGATGCACCAACCCTAAATTTTGTACACCTTTTGTGGATTTGAATAGGATCATCTTGTAGACGCTCTGTTGAATTGGAATTGAGAAGCTCTTAATTGTGGAAAAGGATTCCAGTTTCAGTAACAGGAATTTGTATTTATACGCTGAAAATATCTTAAGCGTGAGCAAATCCTAAAGCTTTGTGTTAATGTAATTCCTTCGTTAAGAATCTGAGCTTCTAACCGTTAATTTTGAGCTGATGCAAAACCGTCTATGCACATAGTTGAGGTGGTGCTATTGTCCTTTTTGCGGGGTGATTTTGTGAGATTTGAGGGTGTTGATTATTGCTGCTAAGTAGGAGTGGTTAGATGCTTGCTAAATTGGGTTGTTCCTTGTAGAATATATAGGTGGTTGCAATGTCAACTCCTGCTAGGAAAAGACTGATGAGAGATTTCAAAAGGTTACAACAAGACCCTCCCGCAGGCATCAGTGGTGCCCCCCAAGACAACAATATAATGCTTTGGAATGCTGTAATATTTGGGTAAGTTTAGGAATGGACTACAATAGATGATGTTTGTATTCTGTTTTTTTTTTTTTAATCTTAAAGAACAATCTGAGAAGTCATGTCTGGATTGTTTTTTATGTTGATTGCAGTCCTGATGACACTCCCTGGGATGGAGGTGAGTCCATTATTGACCTCAAACTTTTTCTTAGAGTATTATAGCTCCTCAGGCTGTTTGCCGAGGTTATATTTGACTTTAAAAGTCATTTCATTGGGCCATACATATTTCTGTAAGAACTCTATTTTGTTCTCGTTAGACATCCCTCCCCCCTCCTATTCTTTTTCTTGTGAAAACAACTGACCTCAGCCCATTGTTTCCTTAGTTTTTTTTTTCCTTATAATGAAGCCAGTGATAATCTCAAGTGTAGTACTTCCATAATGGTTTCTTTTGTGTATATGTTTGTTCTGATTCCTCCATGTCATACATGATCTGTGCTTAAACTATTTAGTTTCGGATTGCCATTTAGCATCTGGTGAAGCATATTTTGTCTACTTATGAAAAATGATAATGCATTTTTTTGTTGTCTACTTTAGGTGCCCAGTGCAGAATTTAGGTAATATTACCATGTGCATGTGGATTATTCTTTCTTAATTTACCATAATTTTTGTCGAGCGGTAAGCGGTTTCCCTGCTATTGTTTACGTATAAGTGATGTAGCGGAAGCCGTAGAAAAGTAACGATAATATAAAAACTGTTGAGATCGCGCACGATTACGAGCGATTGATCATCCAAATCTTTTTGAGGTCTAAAACCTACCGTGATTTCGGCATCAATTTTGTTGATTCAAAGGAATACCGAAAATTGGAATTAAATGAATCAATTCTCATAAAATTTAAAGCTAAATTCGGAATTACATTGAATCCTATATTTATAGTACTCATAAAGCTTGGGGAACAAGTTAAAACTTCTAAAAACTAGCCTAACCTATATATTATAACCTAATAGGACTTAAATACATCAATTAAATGCCTAAATATACCTCTAAATATAAAAACACTACCCTATGAATTATAATTCCGAAAATTATAATATAATTAGAAATAACTACATATAATAAACTAGATCTTAATACCAATTTGACTTGCTCCTTTATCAATAAGCTTGTGTGCCAAGAGAGCTTTATCCATTGTTACTTATGCGAATACTCCGAGAGAAAGTTTAATTTTGAATATATTTGTGGCTAAGCATTAGAAAACCTTCCATACATAATTTGAAAGTCACATTATAAAATTGATTTGAAATGTTAGTTTTTTTGTTGTGAAAATTAATGCTATGAAATTGATTTACGTGCTTTTCTTTGCTTAAATGTCGTTATGATATACATATTCGGGATTGGGCAATACATTAGAGAAAAGAAATGAGTTAATTTTACTCTGCATGATTCTTTCTATATATATTTCTAGAGCTGATAGCTGATCTTTTTTTGAGACATTAATACTTGAGTTTTCAGGTACGTTTAAGTTGACACTTCAATTCACAGAGGATTACCCAAACAAGCCACCAACAGTGCGGTTTGTTTCACGAATGTTTCACCCAAATAGTGAGTTGAACTGGAAACTATAGTTTTGTACCCCTGATATTTAATTCATTCTGAAAAATTTTACTTTTATATTTGATCAGTTTATGCAGACGGAAGTATATGTCTAGATATTCTACAAAACCAGTGGAGTCCAATATATGATGTTGCTGCTATTCTTACATCTATCCAGGTATTATAGAAATGTTTAATGTGACATGTGATCGTCTCTTCGTTTGTTGGTTATACAAAATTTGCCACGAGCAATAGCCCTTTATTTTCTAGATAAATTGCCCCATTAATAATTATGTTTCCAATGGAAGCAATGTTAATATGGTTCCGAATCACGTAGTTACTTTCTATGAGGTGACGCTAATTCTTGACACCATTCTGCTTTCAGATAGCTTGGTGTTAATAGACCTTGCATATCACAAGGAATGCTACAAAAATGTCTTATGCTCATAGTTTGAGGATTCTACATATACTAATTTCAGTATCACAAAAGCTCAGTCCAATTTCTGTTGTATCATAAGTAGATGTGTAAAGGAAGTGTAAGTTTAAGTTGTTGGATTATTGCTTCATAAGATTGACAGCCTGCCATATTCACTGAACCAATACAAAGTTGTAGGTTCTGGATGGAGTTGAGGAATAGAAATTTGTGTGGTGAATTGCAAATTTGTTTTATGATTGATGTCCATAGAGTCTTGTAGTTTTTTGCCTTGTGACCAGAGACCTAGGACCACGGTTTCACAATTTTTCCTATACTTTTGTCCAAACTGATCTAAGGATGATTTGATTTCATTCATAGATTTAGGGTTGGTCTCCCTTTACTGCAGAATTGGCTTGAATCCCAGAAGGATTGCTCTCAAGGAAATGTATTGGAGTTGCTCTAGACTTCTGCATAAATTTTTTTGGAGACTTCTCTTTTATCCTTTAATTAAAAAATGAAAATCCCTGAGACTTTGAATGATCTTGAACAACACAAGTAAGGAAGTGCAGTTGGGAAACTCGGATGGGGTCAGAAGAATCAAATTCATATTCAAGAATGAGTACTTTTTGCACCCAAGTTAATTGAGGTTTTAGAGGAGAAGATGGTTAATTTCATATCAGACAGAGTACCCAACCCTTTCCTCTTAACAATGATAAGAATAAGTTGAAGGTTTCATAATTCCTTTTTAGGTTTGGCTGCCATTTTCAGAAGGAAGTTGATGGTTTGTGTTCATTGTCAGAGAGATGGAGAATGTTTGTAACTCCTTTGCGAAAGGCACACTGGTGAGTGGTATGTAATTAGTGAAGACAACTCTTGGCAGGACATAAGTATTAATAGTTGAGTTGGCTCTTTAAGCTTTTGAGGCATGTCCTTCTGGAATAGTTTATGGAGACAACTCTGCGCTGAGAAATATAGCTAAAATATGCAAATCGCCTCGAAAACTCTCTATCTTGCAATTTATGTGAAACACGGGTCTTTTAAGCTTCTTTCTTATAAATTTATTTAATCAGTTTGTAGTAAAAGTTCTCAATTTGGCTATAGGTTTCATACCTTGAGGTATATTAAACTTTAGTAAGCATTTGCACTTTGATAGTAGAATGATCAAAAAATTTGCTGCCAAGATTTAAATATTTTGCAGTTGTGAAGGTGTGTAGAACCAATTTCCTTTGCCAACCTTCCTTTTCTTTTCTTTTTTTCTCTTTTCTACATAATGAAAACTCCACTCCATTTTGAAGTAGTAACTTTTTTGAAATTTCTGAATGTGAAGCAAGGAAGTTCTTTCATTTTGGCTTTGATTTTAGCTTATTTATGTGTGCTTATGTTAGTTAGGAAGGCAATATATTATTTAGGAGACCAAAGTTAGAACACCTAGGTCAGATTGAGAGACAAATTTTTATATTATAGTGGGAACTCTAGACCTGATTGTGCATTCAGTCATTGAGGGTTGTTGTCTAACATATTTAATGGACTACAATTTTCACGGCAGGTGTGTAAGTTCTCATGAATTGGTTTAAAAATACACAACTGTCTATGTTGAGGATTCTCGACAATCATTATCAGGGTTAAGAATTATCTTGTTTCTGAGCAACTGCTAAACTAGTGTCCTCATAGCTACTCTTCTCATTGTTGGCCAACTGGGCAATCAGTCAGAAGGCTGTCGTATTGATTATAGTCTTGTGAAAGCTTCTGATGTAGGGTTGTACAATTTATTTGATAAATTTTGAGGTCTTAGTGACTTTGAATACTTTTATGAATAGAAGGATTATTTCATATATGCATACTATTACTAAACTAAGAAGACAGTGCACCAAGCCACCAAGTTTACTGATTGAATTTGGTTCGTTCTACTTTGGGATAAATTGTGTGTGGAGACTACTAGACTAGGCATGACTCGATTCTTTAATGTTATTTTTTCGTATAGTTGAATCTTTTATCATCATGATAAAATGATATCATTTGTTTGAGTTGGAGAATGACTCCACTGTCAGTCTGTCACGTAGTAGAGACCAAGTCACTGATAAAAGGCTCATACGGTAGATAAGTACGCAGGAGGTTGAGACTTTGAATCAGTTTGTTTGTGTTTATCTCAGGGGATGAATGCGTAGGTTCCCTTTCTGAATAAAATTGTGTTCCTTTTATCCAGTTATTCGTCACTTTCCAACCTATCTGAATACTAATCCCTCCAGTAAGTTTTCTCCCCCTACCTGCACTGAATGAATTACTAGTCTGATTTAGACATAGAGCTGGACCTTGTCAAGGGTGGTGCAAATTTCTCTTAGGCCGACCTTTGTGTCCCTTTGCATTGGGATGATGGGAATTCGGACTTGCACCTGGATACCTATGATGCTATCAATCAATACCCTTGGTGTACCTGAAATTAACAGGAAGATCTTATTAATTTGAATGTAACTCCAAAATTATATTCATTACTGCATAAGTCGAGCATCTTTATTCCCGTGTGTGTTAATCATAAAACCTTCATGTTTGGTTTTCAGTTGACATTCACTGAATGTATGCTCCCTTCCCTCCGAAAATGAGCGTCCATTTCTTAGTTTTCTTGTCACAAAATGATTGTCGATCTTTGTATAACGAAATTCACCTTTACTAACTATCATGTCGTAGTGCTTAATTGCAATGCTATAGCATGGACACTAAGGGCAACAGTGTATATATGCCTATTAAAATAGCCTAAAAGCCAACTTATTATGGGATGGAGGGAGTATTATCTTTTTATCTTAATTAAGATTTGTAGATGGTGAAGGTAAATGAGGATGGATTGATATACCTTTTCAAAAAAACCACTGCACACTCTGCACTAGATTGAAAAAGAAAAAAAGGCCAATTAGATATACCCACCTGCTAATTGATCTGACTTTCACTGAAGTATGAAATATATGCTAGTTTTAATTGATGTAATTCATGACATGAATGAAAGGAAGGCAGGGGGGTTTTCGTTTATATAAGCTTACTCTCTATTATTTAATTTATATACATGTTTTATTGTTTTAACCTATCTTTGCAATTACGTTGTTGCAGTCTCTTCTTTGTGACCCAAATCCAAATTCTCCTGCAAATTCAGAAGCAGCTCGGATGTTCAGTGAGAACAAGCGAGAGTATAACCGTAGGGTAAGGGAGATTGTGGAGCAGAGCTGGACTGCTGACTGACTAGTCAGGACCATACTGGAATGATAGTTTGTTGAAGGATTTTAAATGCCTGTTTTTAGAGTATCATTTTCTCCACTTAATGAACCATTCTGGATACATTTCTGCTTCTAACTGAACACATTGACCCCAGAAAGGTTATTTATTTGGTATTGTTGTGATGATTGTTTGCTGCTTTCTGTTGTTGAGCTCATGTAAATGAGAATTGTATGTATCAATTTGCCTTCAAATCATCTTAAGCTGCTTCTTTTGTATAACCTTGCACGTAGGTTTGCAGCTACTCATTCTTTTCCTTTAACTCTGGTGTAGAATAATAAATAGTATTTTTCTTTTCCTTTATCGATAAACCAGACCATAAAAGAGTATTTTTTTTAAGTGAGGCTACAAATGACCAAGTCATCTTTGACTTGGCCATTTTTGTAAATACCCCAAGTATTGTCCGACCCACGGCATGTTGATTTCTATGGTGTTGACTTTTGAAGAGAATGGCTTTTTTTATATATAAATTTTTTTTAGGTGAAACACACAATTGGATCACCCAATTTTGTCACTTTTTGTAATTCGGTCACTGAAAGTTTAAAATATCTATTTGAGTCATCCAATTTTAATCTAGTTGCAAACAAAATCATTTTTTGGACAGACATTAGATTTAATTGTTAAGTTATGTCAAATATTTATTGTCTTTCTAAATATAATTTTTTGCCTATTTGAAATTTAAAGAGATCTAATTGAAAACAAACACAAACAAAAAGAGAGAATAATTATAATTAAAAAGGGGTTAAATTGTAAATAATAGAACTTTGGGGTTATTTGGGTCAACAATGTTTATTGTTGATCTTCATCTTCTCTGGGAAGAAAACCCAGCTACCCAGATACATAGCGATCTATCTTCCTCTCTCTCTCTCTCTCTCTCTCTCTCTCTCTCTCTCACCAGAGATGGATACAGAGTCACGCACACACACCGAAGACAACAGAGATGGCAACGATGATGTTGGGGGCTCTATGGATGTTGACGGCATCGAAATGGAAGCAGCCTAGGACTCATCGATTTCCAGATCTGGGACGTTCCATTTGACAACTGTTACACTCTTCTCTATCTCTCACACACACATTGGAGGAGGCGGCTATAGATGAAAGGGTTTGGCTGGATCTGGGAGAGGGTTGGGGTTGGTACGGCTTGGAGCCGCTTGGCCGAAGACGGAGAAATGAGAGATGGGGGAGCTAGCCAAACTGGTAGGGGAAGAGGCTCGGATCTGTGACATTTTCTGGTCCTAGAGATCAATGGTGTTTGATATGTCTTTGATTTCAGCAAATTCGTGGTGGGGGAAGTCGATGTTTGGTGGGATCCTGGGCTTGAGAATGGTTATGTGTAGGAAGGATGGGATTGTGGGCGCCATTAGTTGTGGCGTTCATTTAGCTTTACTAGTTCAAAGCCTTGAAGAAAGAGCAAAAGTCGAAAACAATTTCTGGGTGTGGAGATGATTTTTCGAATTACAATATGCAAGTAGCTTCGATGAGGAGTTTTACTTTCTAAAACAAGTCTGATCAATGTGCAGTTGGATAGTACTATGAACATTCTTGGGAACAATCATGTTTTGCATTAGTCTGGATTCATATATCGGTACATTTATTATTTGTTATGTCAATGGCTACTATCCCAAATAAGAAACAGTTTTCTTGATTGATGATTGCTGATATATGTGGAAACTCAAAGTTGGTAGTAATCTTGGAAGAGAAATCGTTATGGATCTGGGTTGCTGGGTTCTCTTCCCTGAGAAGATGAAGATCAACAATAAACATTGTTGATCCTGACATGTTGATCCAAATAACCTAACAGTTCTATTATTTACAATTTGATCCCTTTTTAATTATAATTGTTCTTTCTTTTTGTTTGTGTTTTCAGTTAGCCCCTTTAGATTTTTAATTGGCAAAAAATTGTATTTAGAAGGGAAAAATAGATATTTGATATAACTTAATGGTTAAATCTAACGTCCATTCAAAAAATTGGCTTGTTTGCAACTGAATTAAAGTTAGATGATCCAAATAGATATTTCAACTTTCAGTGGTCGAATTGTAAAAAGAGGTAAAGTTGGGTGGTTCATTTGTGTGTTTTACCTTTTTTTTAAGAGTGCATATTGTCGATCAAGATAAGCACCAAAACTAGACTAGTTTCAGGCTGTCTGCTTAACATGTGCATTGATTCTACCAGTAGCAAAAAAAAAAAAAAAAGTTGCCTAAGCAAGAGGTTTTGGGTTCGATTTATTGTGTATGCAAAAAAAAAAAAATCTCAAGAGATGTCCCTCTTCTAGTGCCACCGAATTTACCTTTTGGATTAGTCTTGAGCAAAAACAAGTGCAAACTTTTTATTATTGTGCAAAATGAAAGTGGAAATTTGTAGAGATGTAGAGTGAAAACAAAAATTTATTGGAAATTATGATGACAATTGATGAGGAAGAGAATAGAGGGCTAATAAAACCATACATACCTTATTCAATTATGGTAAAAACTTGTGTAGGACAGACGAAGTCTAAAAAATGATAAGAAGAAGGCTGATGCGAGTGGGTAACCCATCAATAAAGACCGCGAGTTAAGTAAGAAACCGAGATCAAAATGTGAGGGAAAATGAGTTAAAAACCGGACAAATGGAGCTATAACCCGCAGATCGACCATGATCCGTCAACAAAAGCAAGCGAGTCGCACAAGGATGGCGAGTCGCACATTATGAGATCTTTCGCATTTTGCTCGGTGCCCCTGCATTTTAAACGTTTGTTGCCGAAATTTTTCTTCTTCCCAGGTCTTGTAATTTCATTCTCTGTCAACTCAGTTAGACCTCTATTAGCCTCATTTGTCTTGGGATACTTGACGGACCTAACGAACTTTGATGAAACGTTAAGTGAATCATTTTAAAGGCAAAAGTGACACCTTTTAAGGTCAAAAAAACATTTTTTATGTTAAAAAAATAATATAATTTTATGAAAATGCAAAGTAACACTTTTAGGGTCAAAATTGACACTCTTAATGCTAAAAAGTAACACTTTAAAACTAACAATGACGATTTTCATTTATAAGACAAAGTGACACTTTTAGGGCTAAAAGTGACACATTTATAACTAAAACGTGACACTTTTAATGTTATAAAGTGACACTTTTAACATTTCACACCAAAACATGGTGGTGTACATTTCGAAAAGTCAAGGGGTTCCGCTAAGATTTTTGAATCTTAAGACATTTAACATTGATAGATCCGTCTTATAAAAGACGTACTCTAAAATAAAATAAAAAGTAAAATTTTGATTTTTTGGGGTATGGCTTTTTTAACTTTAATTTCAAATATAAACAAAAAAAATTGTTGTGGATTATTGAACAATTTTGTATTATTTTGATATTGTAACAATTTTGTTATTAACCAATTTCTATTTTAATTTGTTTAAAGTATTTACTTTAAAAACAATTAGAGTTCAACAATATCTTAATTCTTAAACATCAAATGGCTACCAACTTTTATTTTAATCGATTAAAAAAACCAATATTTAAAATATGTTAAATATCAAAATGTTAACTAAATGATGAAATTATAATCAATCTCATTTTTCTCCCCGAGAAAATGACCAAAATAACCTTCATGTGACAAGCACATGTCATTTTTCGATTAAAAAAAAATTAAGGCCCATTGACGAGAAGGGGTTAAATGAGACAAATGACAATGTCGTGTATAAAGCTGAGAATTTTTTAACATTGGAGTGCATTATGAGATTTGGTGTATAATTGAGGATGGTAAACATATTTTAGCTAAAATATAAGAACTAAAAGCTTTTTTGAAAAAAAAAAATCCTTCACAAATTTGAATATGGTCCGTGTGAGTTTGCCAGTGCATGTTTTGATTAGTAAATAATAAATAATAGCAAAATATGATGTCACTCCTCAAATATCGAATAATACCCATATTTTATCAAAACTTAACCGATAAAAGGTATTATCACTCCTACATATAACTAACTATAACCAAACACAAATTATTCTTAATTGGCATGGAATATGATTAATGATTGTTGATAACCAAACGAGCGCTGAAGTTATTTTAATTAGAACGGAACGATGCAAAGTTACTTTAAAAGTAGCCTGGCACTGGCAGAGATTTTGGTTAATTATATTTCAATAAAACAGTTCCATATACTAATAATATTTCAATAGGAATCGTGAATCTATCCCCTTTGTTTCCCTCTATTTTTTTCTTTTTGGAGAATCATAAGAAAATCATTGGCTCGAATTTGAGAGCTTGACTCCATAAACCTCAAATATGCCTGATTAGCAGATTAGACAAACAAAACACCAATTATATAACATTACAAAATTCCAAATTTCCACACACCAAAAACAAAACCAAACAAGATATATAAAGTTGTGAAATTCACACAGGAATAAAACACTTCCACCTTCGCGGTCCTCTCTATCTATACAAAGGAAAAGCCCCAACTAAAAACATTGAAGACATAATAACCAAACCAGGTAGGAGTATAGAAAATTCAAGAAGCCTTTGGTGGATAAAGATTAAACTTCTGTCATGCTGATCTCTTCCATCTGGGGCGCGTCCTAGAACAACACACAAATCAAAGGCATAATCAGCAATCATAACAACAATCACATAGCTTTTCCATAGTTATGTAAATTTACCATGTTTTCTTTATTTTCTTCACATGCTTCCCCAGCAGGCGACGGATTGATCGGATCTGTTAAGTGAATTTAAATAAAAAAACCAATGAAAACTTGATACCAAACTGTTGAAGGAATACATAATTATCAACACATCTGTGGTCTTTGATTAAAAAAGTAAGAACTAACAGTGCACAGTTACCTTCTTCATTAGCAGAATTCGTCTTCTCATTCTTGGTGTGCTTCTTCAGCTTACCAAATACCATGTTGCTTGGCTTCTGGGAATTCTTTTGTGTCTTGCGACTGCCAGCTTCTGAGGTTGAGCTTGAGTTTGCTGGCTTTTTGTTGGCCACTCCCTTGATCTTAGATACAGGATTTGTCTTCTGTGTTGTCCCTTTGACTGAATCTTTTACTGGAGAACTGGGATTGGTGTTCAAGCATTTTGGTTTCAGTTTCCCCGTTCCTGTAACGGAAGAAGAGCTGTGTGTGTCGTCATCAGATGATCGAGTTCCCTCTTCAGGCGCTTGAGAATAGGGTTCAGAGACTTGCAACTGCTCAACATTTTCGATAATGTTGTAGCTCGCCAGCAATTCTTTGGCAGATTCTCCAAATTCAGCAAGGTTATGACGGCGTGCATAAGATTTCAGCCCATCCCTTAATTTCTGAATCTGAGTGGACATATTGAACAGAAAAACAATAAATGAGGCGGACGTAATTGAGAAGTGCAACAAAAACATTCTAATATCCACTCCAAACAGTACTATGAGTTGCATTGACAACTGGTCAGAAGTATCAGAAGTCGAATGCTAGCCAACAGATAAATAAATAAATAATGATAGTAGCTGATGTCCCTTTGGAGATGACTATAATGAGTAGCATTGACAAGGAAGCTAAGCTAGCCACCAAGTCTGACACAAGAAGGGTCATACACAGAAACACATTGATTTTGACCGAATGATCCTAACTACAATGTACAATAATTCATATATCTGTATTTACGATATGTCGAATTAATTTGATCATAAGATTACACTGTATATGGAGCATTACCTAAAGAAGTGTTTACACATTTTAACTCATCACCAGTGATCATTCAACGAAAAATTCATCTAACTATTATATTATTTGGCATACCTCGCATCCTGCCTCCAAAGCAAGTTTGAAGAAACCAAGCGAAATTGAGTGTTTTGCAGCAGATTCAGAAATCTTAATCTGAGTAAGCCAATACGATGCTGAGGATAGAGTACAGAACTTCTTTCGGCTTGCTGATCTAGAAACGTCAGAAGTTGGTGTCTCGCTTTTATTCTGGCTGCTAACAGGCCTCTTTGCTCTAGCCTCTGAAATTGGAGTAATATTGCCAACTGTTTTCGGAGCAGGGGTTGCTGTTGACTTGGCAGGAATAGACAGCCTTCTGGGAGGCTTGGCAGATTTTTCCTTGCTCGATAGTTCTAGGACACTCACACTCTTACTCACACTTGATGCAGGTCCCCTAATAGATAGACCCAATAAGCTTTATAAAGTAATTGGTATTTGGTAACATAAAGTTTGGTCTGTAAGCAGTAATAATCAGAGAATAATCAAGTGCATGCCTAATTATTATGCTCCACAAGGGGTAGGAGAGATGGCAAGGACACTCAGGCAAAGACCTTGAGGTCCTTGGTTCTAATCGCCGTAGCAACAAGGGGTCACACTTACCTATCAAAAAAAAATTAATATGCTCCACAAAAACTAACTGCACGAGAGTTGATGTAATAAACAGGAAACAATCTATTTCATGTGTTTTGTTGATTTTTAGTGCCTGGCATCTACAGATAATATTCAAGAAAATTGAAGTTCTGCTTCATCCCAAGGATTGTGACGATTAGCATATTCTGCAATAATATCATCTACACGGAATGCAAAGAGTTGAACTATTTTGACTCTCTACAATTTAAATACATTAGCAGCCAGCAGGTACAGGTGAAAGGTAATCAACACAGATTTTTAAAGTCATCCTCAAAAGTTTATATCAAAGTCTAATTATTAATCACATTGATTCGAGGAAACAGAGCCATGTAATATAAAGCTAAATCGAGCCAGACTACCAACATGTACACTAAACTGTCGGTATGCTAATAGTGGCCAATACACTAGTACTGAATAATATAATCTTTCTTAGAGATACTGTTGTTCGGTTCAAAATTAAATGTCAAAAATGTACATTTAATAATTAATACTTCCTCCATTCCACCCAAAGAATGCATGCCTAAAAATTAGGGGATATATAAGTATCATTAGAGTTGGTCACAATTAGGAAGATGTTTGAGCATAGTCATTATGCTTATACCACATGTGGAGAATAAAGTTGAAAGGTTATGGAGATTGTTAACATAATTATTGAAATTGGACTTTTAAGTGAAACATCCCAAAACAGAAAAATGGACTATTTGTATGGATTGGTGAGAGTAGATTGTTCTGAGTACTTGGTTCCAATCACTGAGAACAAGATAAGAAGGTAAATGGGCTTTTTCCTGGGCATAAAGCATTGTTTCTCTTGTTCACTCACGACAAAAAAGAAATTTGCCAAGTGCTTCAAAAGAAAAACCATTTACTAAATTCCCAAGAAAATGCCTCATCCTCCATCTCCTTAAGAACAAAATTTGAATATATAAACTCTTCATAATTCATAATGATTCGCATACCATGCAATCTTTCAAATTCAATTACCACTGACCAGATGTTCAAATCAAAAGCTTGTAATTCTGAGACCAAAATTGTGTTAACAGAATTTAAAATTGACCAAATAACTGCAGATATGCAACCTTCAACCGATTATAGATCAGATTCTAAAAGAAGACGCATAATTAACCAAAAACCCCTCCTGAAATTCAAGTACCGAAATTCCCCTCAGTAGTTACTAGAGCAACCAAGAAATAAAGCAATCAGTCATTAAATATCATCAGGTAAAAAGATCACGATAGCCAAAGTAGATATATTATATGCATCGATGAGTTGATTTTTGTATAGAGAAAGAGTGGCAAGGGGAATTGATACCTCCTGGGAACAGAAGAACTGGAGGGCTCGACCATGGCCGACTTTTCCTCCTTAGACTTAAATGATGATCGCAGAGGATAACGAAGAAGTTTTGACGAAGATCCTCCCTTGCTTCCTTCAAAAAAGGTAAAAGTAGAAAATTAGGTCATACATAAGAAACCATATGTGTGTAAGAGAGATGCATAGAATCAGCGGGTTACCAGGCGCAGACAGTTGATCTTTCACAGCGTCCTCCATTGATGGATGAAATAGCTTTGATTTTTAATTTGAAGAAAAAAAATGAAGGAATTTGTTCTCAGATGAGAATGAGGAAGGAGAGGTTATAACGGGGGAAGTAGGGCTAACTGTTATAAATGGAAAATGGGTAGAGAGCGGGAATATTAAGCTTTGTTCCAAAATCAAAAGACAGTGATAAGTCGCGGAATGAACACGCGCTTAATCGAAGGTGGGACCCGATATAGAACGGCTCCTAACTTGGAGGGCCCAGGCCAGCGAAAGCTGAGAGTAGGATACCGCTCTCTCTCTCTCTTTCGAATTTCAAAACTTTGAAATGGTATACCGTTAGGAAGAGGGAGTAGTAGGAACTAATTGACGGAATGTTGGAGCGGTCCGGAGGCTATTTTTGTCAAAGCACTGTAGCTTTGGAATTAGCGGATTAATGGGGCGGTTTTTGTACTTCATAATAATTCTTTTTTATTCAAAACTAAAATTCCGATTTATTTTTCAAAGTTCGTAATTCTTTCGGTACCTCGTTTATTTTTTCAATCATTAAAAGTTCATTTTTAAAATATTATTTTAAAAATATCATCGTCTTCTTCAACAATTCCAATAAACACATTAGATTCAAAAATTATAATTATTGGGCAACGAAACGAATTCGAATTTCAAACTTCTTAGTAAAAAAAATTATATATATATATATATACACACACTTAAAATAAAAAGTGACTCACGAGACTTTTTTCAGGGATCGAAACACATTGGTTATTTTGTCCAAAAAATAACTTTTTTCAATTATATATATATATATATATATATATATATATATATACATTAATAATTAAAAAATTTAAAAAGTGTATCATAATTTCTCTCAAACTAACACACCGGGCTGAGCTGGAATATATATCTAAAATCCATACAGTATACACTAACGGTCGATCACACTGGGCTGTGCTGGAATATACATTTAAAAATTGGAAAAATTGAGGGTCGATTTACTTTTCAAAGTTTCTAATCGTTATGGTTTCGTGTCTTTTTTTTTTTTAAACCGGAAAGGGACATTTTTGAAGTTAAAAAGACTATAATGTCCTTAATGAGTATAAAGTATGTTACAGAAATGAATCTCGGTGCATTAACTATTGAACTATGATTCATCAATTTTATTGCATTAATTTTTGCACCGCGGTTCAATAGTTTAATTGTCTAGTCTAATTTGCACCGCATTTCTGATCAATTTTATTGCATTAATTTTTGCACTGCACATCAATAGTTTAATTGCCTAGTCCTATTGCACTACGATTCATCAATTTTATTGCATTCATTTTTGCATCACAGTTCAAAAGTTTAATTATCTAATCTAATTGCACCGTGGTATCAATTTTTATATACCGTGATGAATGAATTTTTGAACCAAGATACATATATCTAATCCAAGTTGCACCGCGGTATCAACTTTTATTTACCGCGATAAATTTACCATGAAGGGACGCTGCCCCCTCGACCCTTGCGACCTGACCGGGCAGGTCGATCCCCGTTTCGTTGCCCAACAATGTTAATTTTCGAATTCAAAGTATGTTGCCGGAGACGATGACATTTTCGAAACAATTTTTCGAAAAGTGTTGGGAAAAAAATTGTTGACTTTTTGGTTTAAAAACTTTGAAAAGGAGACCGGTCGGAATTTTACCCTTAAAAATTCATAATGATTACTCCATCGGTTCCGGATAAAGAGTCAACTATTCTATTTTGTGTTGTTTCATATAAAGAGTTCACTTTCAAAAATTAAGAAATAAAAATATCATTTTATTACTCATGGACATTTAAAAGTGTCATTTTTTTAAAAAAATATTACTTTCAAACGAGAATTCTTTGCCCGGAACCAATGGAGTATTATATTTGTGATAGGGGTGTATGTCTAAATTATCGAACCGCGAAATCGAATCAATTGGTTTGATTTTGTGTTAGAATGATTCGGTTTTAGTTTGAAAATTTAATAAATCACTTGGTTCGGTTTACGATTTCTGATGCAAAACCGAATCGAAACAAACCAAACGACCAAATTAAATTATTAATATATTTTCATAATATGTATATTATATAAGTTTCTCACCTTCTTGTCAAGTCCTAATTTCTAATCATACGCATCTCTCTCTCTTCGGAGCAAAGACCAACCCCTCTCTCACCTTCCACAACCAAGGTTACCAGGCACGCCCCTCTCTCTCTCACCCCCTATGCTTGGACATGGTAGCTTGCTGCAAGAAACTTCATGCTTTATGGACCGTCTCGCCATTTTTCTTTCTAGGTGGGGTAATGAAGTTCGCACGACCATCTCATAAAGACGGGGAGGATCAAATCGTTCGGTTCTGTTGACCCTCATAGGTTCTAGATTTGGTTGAGTCATCTTCTGATTCTATTGTACAGTGGCTAATAGGTCTTCGTACCGATTAGTGTGGCAACTGTCTTAGAATCAAGGTTGTTTAGAATTGTTTAGTGTTAGTTAGGCGCGGATCAGCAGGCTTCAACAGTAGCCTTGGAAGTCTGCTCAAGCATGAAAAATCAAGACTAGCCAAAACATGGAAATATGTCACATGACATCTTATTTAGATATTTTTGAAATATCTAGTCGAAATATCTTCATCGGATTTCACTCCAAAGAAGTCAACTATATATATACGACAAGCGTCGGTTGCCTCACGAAACTTGAAGTGCGAAGACATTACCTCTTTTGGCTAAGAAGACTTTCATAGGCAACGCCTGCAACCTCGAAACCTTACTCTATTCGGGAATGTCTTCTCTGCAAACACCTTTGCATCTCGATGCGTACCACATACATCCCCAAAGCGCCGAATTGCATTTAATGCAATAGAATGTTGGACACGTCCTCTCTGTCCAACGGTCCAAAAGATCTCTCTAATATTTATTCAAGTCTTGAAGATCTTAAAAACACAACTCTTGCGCATTGAACATTCAAGCTTCATCTTCAACTCTCAAGCATTCAAGAGATCAAAAGGACAAGAACTAACACTTCACCAAACTTCCTGAAGCTGCAGATCTACCAGTCTTTACTCGTTTCACTTCATCTAGTTTGCTTTTAAAAGCGTTCTTTACTTTAGCACGTGAGAGAACAATTAATCATTGATTGTTTCTCTCACCATTATACACTTGGTTGAAAACTCATTTTGTACACGATCCATTAGAGATCTTACTTATACACCTAGTGGATAAACAAGTGCACCTTTTAAAATCCAAAGCTAACCACTTTGGTAGTGGGACGTAGTACTATTCACGAACCACTTCTAAATTTTGTGTATTATCGATGCTGTTTCTACCTTTCTATTAAGCTACTTATCAAAGGCCACTCTTGAATACGTGCTATACTAAAGCAGCTTATCAGTCAGTACAAAACTTCTTTAGTTTTCCTCTGCATTAACACTTCTAGTAAAATCTCTTTAAGAATTCTTTCAAAAGTGTTTCGAAAAGTTTTTATAAAAACGCAACTAGGCTATTCAACCCCCCTTCTAGCCTAGATTGAGCCTATTTCGGGACCAACAATTGGTATCGAGCCAAATTCTTTGAAAATTCATTTTTTCCAAGATTAACCTCTTACGAATAGATCCTATGGCTCACTATATGTTGCCTACTTGAATACCACCACGTCCCAATATTGGACGAAGGCCACTTCAAGTTTGGAAAGATAAAGTTATGAGATACATGAACTCTATTGACAATCGCTTGTGGCAATGTGTTCAAACAGTCCTTATATTCCAATGAAGCCCAACCTACTTGCCGAAGTAGCCGGTGGACCTCCCGAGATACCTAAATCCATGAATGAATGGACAGACGAACAAAGGAAGCTCGTTGAACTCGGCAAAGAAAGCTATACACATCATATCCAAACCGACACAAGCACATATCGAAAATCATCGATGCAAAGCGCCAAGGAAATGTGGGAAGCCTTGGTGGAATATCTTGAAGGAGATCGCCCACCGAGACAACAGAGAGTACAACTACATTCAACAATTCGATTCCTTCCGTAAAGGACCCTAAGGATACTCTACGCAAGCCTACTACAGATTTTGTGAGGTAGTAAATAGATGTTATTCCTTAGAAAAGAATATAGTGTTAAGGAAGTAAATATGAGATTTTTAATCTTCTTTGGGATAGTTTGTGGCATGTTAAAATTCCATGTTAAAAGCTATAAAAGAGACTTGAACCTCTTTGGGAAGTTTTGGCGGAAGTTTGTGAGCAAGAATGCAAGCTTCAAGAATGAGACAAACATTTTAAACTTCAAGAATTGCTTCAAGCTCAAGAACAGACAAACATTTTAAACTTCCTTCCTTTTCGCTATCTCTTAGGAAATTCACCCAAGAAAATAAACCATCTACTTCTTCTTCACATGACAATGAAATTCTCTCTCGACGAGCAATTTGCTATGTTCGTTAAGAAGTTTCAAAAGTTCTCAAAATTTAACAAAAGAAGGAAGCAAACCGGTAGACTTTCGAGAAAGTCTTGAAAGCTCACAAAACAATGAGTTAGTTTGCTACAAGCTGCAGAAGCTTTGGTCACTTTGCTTCTAAATGTCCTAAGCCAAAATATGAAGCTTATAAAAGGAGACCATCTAAATCATTTTCTAAACATAGAGGTCTCTTGGTGAGGACTTAGAAGAAAACCAAGTATCTATTTGGTTTGAAGCGATTCTCGATGAGGATGATAGTGATGACTCACCGAGCAGGCACACATTTGCCTTGTTGCTCTAGAGTCACCACCCACCTATGACTCGAGATATGAAGTTAAATACTCTCCTTTTCAAGCTAACATTGAACAACCTTAGAAGAGCAAGAGCCTTCAAAAGAAGAAATCCTCAAGGATGCTCATGACATGCTAGAGGAATTCAATGAATTTAGAAAGGCCTATGTTAAGTTAGCTAAAAATCATGAGAAGCTGAGAAATCTATCTTTGGAAGCCGAGTTAAAAACTCTCCATGGAGTCCAGCGGGGAAAGTATCAAGTTAAAAGAAGAGAACAAGTTTCTCAATGAAAAGGTTGCTGCCTTATTGATCATGCCAAAGAGCTATCTGGCGAGAAATATGAGTTACAAAAGACCATCAACTCGTGGAATAACTCAACGGCTGTCTTTGATCAAATTCTAGGAGATCAGAAGCCCACGACAAATAAAACTGGGCTAGGTTTCTCTGAAAGCACTTCTGGCGTAACCTTTGAACAAGAAAAAGAACATTTTACAGTGCAAAATAATATTCTGCACAATATCGGAAGCCTAACAAGGGTAAACAAGGAGTTGGATATCTGCTACTCGTATAAATACCCTAAGGTTCAAATTATCAAGAACAAGTGACACTTCAAAAGCAAAGCAATCATCTGTGAAGAGAAATCGCTAAAGGTAGTGTAGACTCTCAAAGGCCTTCCACGGCACCTCTGTGAAAGCAAAGGCTTGTTTCAAGGCCCACAAAGAGTCCGCCCAAACCTATCGATTCATCAACAACTACTAATGGCGCGCTGCTACAGTAATGTTGATACCAAGCTTAAAGGTAAAATGTATGAGGTATCGAAGTCTACTACCGACAAGTATATTTTTGCCAAAGCAAAGCGATGAGTACTGACTCGAAGCCTCACACAAATGCCCCTAAGCTTTCTTTGTTAACAAGCTGCTAAATCAAAAGTCGCCGTTAAGAAAAATGTTCGAAAACCTATCAACACCCAGCATGATCAAACAGACTTTTGTAATTTCCATCATTGTACCTTTTGCAAATGTTTAGGCCACTTGGTCCATGAATGTCTGCTGAAATCCATCATGAAGCTTCTTTGGATCCCCTATTCCAAAAGTCGAGGCAAGTATGGGTTCCAAAAATACGCTAACCATTTGGACCCATAAGAAAAATAAAGGGGACCATGATTTTCTTACCTCTATATCTCAGGTATGCTTCATGGCTGCTTCAAGTTCAGAGAAGAAAGATGTATGGTATCTAGACAGTGGCTGCTCAAGACATATGACCAGAGAATCTTGTCTTCTCTCTAACATCTCTGAAGCAGAAGGCCCTCCAGTCATCTTTGGAGACAATGCTAAAGGAAGAACTATTGGCTACGGATCCATCATTCGAGGAAATCTCTCCATAGGAAAAGTCTCTCTAGTAGAAGGCTTGAAGCATAATCTTACGAGTATTTCCCAAGTGCGTGATAAAGGACTTATTTGTCAATTCTCCTCAAACAGATGTGATATCAAGGATCCAGTCTCTTGCTCAACCTTGGTAACTAGATGTAGACAAGGGAATGTCTATGCGATAGATTTAAATGCTTACGACAAGGCTGCTAGTCTATGTCTTGTGGCAAACTCTGCTCAAGACAAAAGCTGGTTATGGCACAAAAGACTCAGCCATTTGAACTTCAAATATCTATCTAAGCTATCCAAAGAAGGTCTAGTAAAAGGATTGCCAAAGGTCTCTGCTGATCATGATCGTGCTTGTAAGGCTTGTCAACTAGGAAAGCTTTCAAAAACATCTTTCAAGAGCAAACCAGGACTCGCAACATCAAGACCTCTGCAACTTCTCCACATGGATCTCTTCGGACCAGTCACTACTATCAGCTATGGTGGTGACAAATACACGCTAGTGGTAGTGGATGACTATACAAGATATACTTGGACAGAAATGATGTCTTCTAAAGACCACACTTACGATCTTCTTACGCTTTGTTCGAAGACTTCAAACACAAAAACTTGATGAAATCGGTGGACGTTCGATCGAGAACAATGGTGCGAGTTCACAAATAATGGAATAGCTAAAATCTTGTGATGATCATGGCATTGGCCACAACTTCTCTGCAGTAAGGACACCACATCAGAACGGTGTAGCAGAAAGGAAAAACCGAACACTTATATAAGCTGCTAAAACTATGCTTGCTGAAGCAAAGTTGCCCAAACACTTCTGGGCAGAAGCCGTCAACACAACTTGCTTTACTCAGAACCGATCCTTGATCAACAAATTTCACGGTAAAACTCCCTATGAACTTTGGAGAGGTAAAGCCCCAAACATTGGATTTTTTAAAATCTTCTGCAAGTGTTTTGTAGTCTACAATGGTAATGATTACGTAAGCAAATTTGATAACAAAGCCGATGAAGGTGTATTTATGGGCTATGCCTTACACTCCAAAGCTTACAGGGTTTTCAACAAAAGAACGTTAAAAATAGTTGAATCTGTTCATGTCTCATTTGATGAATTTGATTTATTAGAGCCACACGTGGCTCCAAATGTTCTTGATGATTTTGTTGATGTTGAGGCAGTACCTCCCAACCATCATCCTCTCATACACCTAATCCATCTCCGACAACTCAATCAAATATCACGACCATCATCATCTCTTATCAAATGGGTCACGTCACAGAAGACTTCAACCGCTCAAGAAAACTCCAATCGAGAACCCATTGCTTCGAACACGAAAATCCTTTTCTTCAACTCACCTTTGAATCAAATTAGAACAACATACTCATCAAGACACGGTGATCTTCCTCCTAGTCCTCCTTGAACCTCGTCATGAAGAAACATCGATAAATCATCATATTCTGTTGTCACAAGAACATGTAAAGACCATCCAATCTCTCAAATCATTGGTGACATTCATGTTGGAGTGCGGACTAGAAGATCTTCCAGAAATGAATGTATGTTCTATGTTGCATTCGTTTCAGAAGATGAGCCAAAGAAGATTGATGAAGCTTTACAAGATCCAAGTTGGTGGAAGCCATGCAAGAAGAACTTCACAATTTGAAAGATGCCAAGTATGGAAGCTAGTCCCAAAACCTGCGATCATACTATCATTGGCACAAAATGGGTGTTCGAAACAAGAAGGATGAAGATGGGAACATCATTAGAAACAAAGCAAGACTTCGTTGCACAAGGATATCGCCAAGAAAGGGAATCGACTATGATGAAACCTTTGCTCGGTAGCAAGGTTGGAAGCTATCGAGAATCTTCTTAGCCTATGCTACGTATAAGGACTTTGTGCTATATCAAATGGGCGTCAAGAGTGCATTTCTCAATGGTGATCTTCAAGAGACGGTTTATGTTACTCAACCTCCAGGTTTCGTGGAAAAAGGAAAAGAGACTCATGTCTACAAGCTTAAGAAGGCCCTCTATGGTCTTAAGCAAGCTCCTCGTGCACAGTATGAAACTCTATCCAAATTCTTAATAGAACAAGGATTTGTGCGAGGAAAAATCGACACCACTCTCTTTATTCTCAAGCACAAAGGCCACTCAGCTTGGTGCAAATATATGTCGATGATATCATCTTTGGATCTACAAATGAGAAGGATGTGCAAGCGATTCGAGACACTCATGGTTGGAAAGTTTCAAATGAGCATGATGGGAGAACTCACATTCTTCTTGGGTCTTCAAATTCAACAATCCAACAAAGGAATCTTCATCAGCCAATCCAAGTATGCTAAAGAACTTGTCAAAAAGTTTGGATTGGAAATGGCAAACACCTTTGATACACCAATGTCTGCTAAATGCAAACTTTCAAAAGACTTACAAGGAAAGAAAGTTGATGTCACCCACTATAGGGGGATAATCGGATCTGCTCTATCTCACCACCGGCGGACGACATAGTGTATGTCGTTGGAGTATGTGCTAGATTTCAAGCGGACCCTCGTGAGTCACACCTTCTTGCGCAGCCAAAAGAATCATTAAGTATGTATCGGATACCACCAACTTAGGTATACGGTACCCAAGGAATCCTCTTTCAACTTAGTTGGCTACTCGGATCTTGACTATCTTTGGTTGTCAAGTAGGCAGAAAAAGCACTAGTGGAACTTGTCAATTTCTAGGAGACAGGCTTGTCTCTTGGGCTAGCAAGAAACAAGCATCGGTTTCCAACTCCACCACGAGCGAGTACATAGGCTGGCTGTTGTCAGCGCTTTGGATCAAACAACAGTTGGTGGATTACGACATCAAAGTAGCTGACTGCCCAATCATGTGTGATAACACCTCAGCAATCTCGATCACCTACAATCAATCTCGTGATGCATTCCAAGACAAAGCATATCGATGTTCGATATCATTTTCTAAGGGATAATGTAGAAAAACGAAACATAAGCATGAAGTACATTTCAACTGAACATCAACTAGCAGACATCTTCACAAAAGCACTGGAAGCAGACAGGTTTGCCTATCTAAGGGGAGAGCTTGGTATGCTTGACCCAACTGCTTGATTTTAATTAAAATTTAATTTTCATCATAAAATTTTTAAGCAGACTTGAAAACTTCTCTTAAGCAGACTTGATCTTATATTTAAGCAGACTTATTTCTTTAAGAGTAAAGTCAGCAAGTTATCTAACCACTGGAAGTCAAAGGTAAGTTTTCTAAACTCCTAGTGTTAGAAGGTCAGTTATGAAAATTGTAAGGGACTGATTTTAAAAATTGGTTGAGATATTCTTCAAAAAGGTACCTTTTCTCTCTCCTAAAGCCGTCACTCATTAAGTCTTTTCAAGGAAAAGGCTTCTGACTTAAAGTCTTTTCACCAGTCTCTATGACTGATTTCACGCCTTTTCATTTATAAACCCTCAACCGTCAAAAACTTAAATCACAACTTGTCTCTTGCTCTTCTATCTACAACCCTCTCTCTCTCTACAACTTTTGTTTCCTTCGCCTTGTACGAGAGTAAAATCTGCAGAGAAATCTCCATTTATGTATCATTCTTCTACAATCTTCTTCAATGGTAAGAAAAATCTAACCCAGACTCACTCTCTAGGTTGTAAGTTCGATTGTAACCCAGACTGCACTGTGAATCCGCTATTGTTGACTGCATATAAAATTTCTTGCTTAGAACCACTATCAATTTCATAAAATATCTCTCTTTGCTTGGATTAGTTACATATTACTGTTTATTATTCATATATTTCAGTTGTCTGTACATATTCCGTATGGTGCAATGCCTGTCTATGAACTTACATGTGAAATCGAGTAAATTTCTAGGGTCTAGCGCTATATCTTGCTCAGGTTACGAGTTTTCAAGTATTTGCCCTAATTGTTTACTTGGAATTCTTCAGGGATCTTCTTCTTCTTACGCTATTCTGAGCAGGCTCAAGCTTAGATCTCGCCATTCCCAAGCCTCCTCTATGTATCATCCGGGAATGTGCATTGATGAAGCTTCTGTTCGAGCCTATGCCTCTGGGGTCAAAATCGTTGACGACCTCAACCAATCCGAGATTCTGCCCCTTTTCATGTTGGAAGATGACGACTACAGCAACCTTTTAGCGGAAGAATTTTTCCAGAAGGCAATTATTAATGAATCCAGAACTTTTATCTCTGCTGTTGTCAGGACCATCTCCATCACCATCTCTGCATCCCGAATCGCCAAGACTATTGGCGTTGAGTTCGATGGACCTACTTCCCTCACCACTGCTGAGAAAGACCTGGCTTGGTCTTACATGCGTGGGGAGAACACTCCAAAGGAGGCTCAAGCGAAAATGAAGAGGACTCTCTTTGAAGACGATGTCTACTTCATCAGCCATCTTTTCGACAAGAGTTTAATTTTTAAGAATGGCACTCACGACGTGATGACAATGAACCGGAATACACCTCTGGTCATTCTCAACATCCGTCTTAGCGGGCACAAATTCTCTTTGAGCTGGCGTGCGATGTTGTTGATCTTTGTTAAAGCATCCATCAAAGCGAAGAGGCCATTTGTTCGCCTCATCAACTCTCTCCTTTGCTCTAACGAGGTCATTTCTTAAGCACCTGGTGAACTTTGAGAAAAAGAAGGTCCAGAAGTCTATCCAGTTCACCAGCACATTCATCGTCAGCCACCACCTTCTCCACCCTCTTCTCCTGAACCTATCTCCACTATCCTTCCTGAATCCTCTCTAGCCATCATTCCTGTTTCTACATCCTCTTCTATTTCCTTCTCCATGCCCGAAAACTTCTCATCTCTTGATCCTCATTTATCCACTATTCTCTACCAAACCGCTTTCCTTCCAAAAATCTTCCTTCCTATATCCCAATACATTACGCCCATTTCTATCTCTGCGATCTCTATCGATTATGTTTCCTCTATCTCTTACGCCACCCATTCTTTTCTCTTTGATCTCACCTCCATCTCTCGATCTTCTTTACCCTTGTCTCTCCTCCAAATTTCATTCTTTTACTCGAATATCCTTTTCCCCTATCTTCTTGGAACCTCTTCTTCCACTTCCACTTCCTATGTCGGTGACTCAGACAACGACATTGAAGTTGATCCTAAGCCTTCTTCTCCTCTATCTTCGCTCTCGCCAATCTTCTCCTCGCCAATCTCGCTCCTAACCTAACCGATACCTACATCTCGGTCAATCTTAACCCTTCTTCCTTTCCTTCCAACAACACCTGCCCGACCTTCTCGACCTCCTTCGCACCAATAATGCCCTCTTGAAGCGTCTCAAGCAGCCACGGTCTCCTCATGGCACAAATAGATCGAAGTGCTCAACTATGGCTTAAATGCCACTCATGCTACCATTTTCGATCTTGGAAAGATCGTTGAGCGGCTAGTGAACGATACCGCTCAAGCTTTCACCACTCATCGGTTCTCGTTCAAGACCGGCGGTCACCGTCGCATGCTTCACTCTCGGCCAGATAAGCATCCGGGAACTCTTCGGACGAACTCACGACTTCCTTGGCGCGAGCAATCATCAACAGGCGTGAAGTTGCCGACTTCACCGCTGTTCGCCATGTAACGTGCCAACGTGCGAAGCTGCTAACAGAGGGTTCGCCATCGTGGATGAGCGAGCTACATATTTTTGAATCAAGCTCTTATTGAGGAAGTAATGCAAGCAGAGCGAGAGCGCCTCAATGATAGAATCGAATCGGGTTGGTGATTACTTAGACGCCGACACACCCAACCACATCTATTATTCTCGAACATGTTGGTATAACTGCGTTCTAACTATCCCTGTTTGGAAAAACCTCTGCTGTTAAACATCCTGTTTAATAACAGATGATATATATTTCTTAAGTTTAAATTGCTCTATCTTATCGTGATCTTGTCTATTTAAACTTCGCGCTTAAATCTTTATATTGCACGTGCTTATTTATAAGATTTAAACTCGCTTACTTTGTACTTGATGTTCTGCTTTTATCTTGTAAGTACTTAGTCTAGCTATCTCTCTACTAAGACTTACGCTCGAGAGGCATGTCTACTCTTCTTAATAAAATTCTTTAAGACATGTTATTATCTCGATGCATGATTCAAAGTCGCTAGTAGAGAAATGATGACATCAACCAAATAGGAGGAGATTGTTGACCCTCATAGGTTCTAGATTTGGTTGAGTCATCTTCGATTCTATTGTACGATGGCTAATAGGTCTTCGCATCCGATTAGTGTGGCAAGCTGCCTTAGAATCAAGGTTGTTTAGAACTGTTTAGTGTTAGTTAGGCGCGGATCAGCGTTAGGCTTCAACAGCAGCCTTGGAAGTCTGCTCAAGCGTGAAAAATCAAGACTAGCCAAAACATGGAAATATGTCACATGACATCTTATTTAGATATTTTTGAAATATCTAGTCGAAATATCTTCATCGGATTTCACTCCAAAGAAGTCAACTATATATATGCACAAGCGTCGATGCTGTCTCCTAAAACATGAAGCCTGAAGACATTACCTCTTTTGGCTAAGAAGACTTTCATAGCAACGCAACGCAACCTCGAAACCTTTCGGGAGTGTCTTCTCGCAAACACCGCATCTCGATGACCGTGCCACATACATCCCCAAAGCACCGAATTGCATTTAATGCAATAGAACGTTGGACACAGTCTCCTCTGTCTCAGTCCAACGGTCCAAAAGATATCTCTAATATTTATTCAAGTCTTGAAGATCTTAAAAACACAACTCTTGTGCATTGAACATTCAAACTTCATCTTCAACTCTCAAGCATTCAAGAGATCAAAAGGACAAGAACTAACACTTCACCAAACTTCCTGAAGCTGCAGATCTACCAGTCTTTACTCCGTTTCAGCTTCATCTAGTTTGCTTTTAAAAACTGTTCTTTACTTTAGCACGTGAGAGAACAATTAATCATTGATTGTTTCTCTCACCATTATACACTTGGTTGAAAACTCATTTTGTACACGATCCATTAGAGATCTTACTTATACACCTAGCGGATAAACAAGTGCACCTTTTAAAATCCAAAGCTAACCACTTTGGTAGTGGACGTAGTACTATTCACAGTATGAACCACTTCTAAATTTTGTGTACTGTCTGATCTGTTTCTACCTTTCTATTAACTGCTGCTACTTATTAAAGGCCACTACTGAATCTGTGCTATACTAAAGTAGCTTATCAGTCAGTACATAACTTCTTTAGTTTTCCGCTGCATTAACACTTCTAGTAAAATCTCTTTAAGAATTCTTTCAGAAGTGTTTCGAAAAGTTTTTATAAAAACGCAACTAGGCTATTCAACCCCCCTTCTAGCCTAGATTGAGCCTATTTCGGGACCAACAGGTTCTGTTCGATTCGGTTTGGAAAAAATTAAAACCATTGGGAGCGATTTGGTTTGTGGTTTTGGCCCCAAATCGAATTGAACCGTTACACTCCTAATTTTATGGAGCCATGTAGTTGGAAATTTGGAATATTTGAACTATGGGTTTTTCTTTATGGTTTTTCACGACCTATTATTTTTTTGGCGTGATGACGGACAAGTCCCTTTTAGAGCATGTTTAACAGTTACAATACCCAATATTTGTTTTTAATCGCTAAATGATATTTTTTGGGGTGAAAGGATAAGTATACTCTTAAGAAATTTGATCAGGCATGTGTTGCATCGCAATTCAAAAGTGGATACATCTCAACTTCAGGTTCTGCATCGGTAATCCAAATAATGCATCAGAACTTTGTGCATTGCAAATCTGATACTTGCATTGCAAAAACCAATTTGTGCATCAGGATTTACTTTTGTATTCGTATGCAAAATTGATGTCTTGCAGTTCCAAAATAGTTGCATCGCGAACCAAAACGAATAAACGATACATCGCAATTCCAAAATAGTTGCATCACGAACCAAAATAATGCATCAAATGTGTTGTTCGCAAGGTCGTCTCCAAAAACCCCACGGAAATAAAAGTTAGATTGTGTAATACAATGGTAAAATTACAACAACTCAATAGAATAAGATAAGAAAATAGCACTTTATCCCGATGGATCTTTCGTTAGCCTTAGAACATAGAAGTGCTATCATATGGTGTTAAAACTTGCAAAGCCAAATAATAAATCATAGATGACTGAGGGAGAAAGAATCGATGGAGTTTAGACTCTTTTCTTCGACTCCATAGTGCTCGAGGAAAGTCATGCAACCCTAAACATCAGAAGCTTCTAATCAAGGAAAGCCAGAGAACAACAGTGTACTCAGAGAACATTTAACTGGATATGGAACTTTCCCTTCTCAATCAAGCAGATAGCATTAGACTCTGTAAGCGGATCTCCCTCAGCCTGTAGATTACCAACAAGTGATTAGCAAATATCGGGTATTGTACCGCGTTGTGGATTTTCCTTGTTGTATTCTTGTTCTTCCTCTTTTGAATGCAAAAGCTGAAACCAAGATGCGGCAATCAAGTTGGACATTTTAAGAATCTATATTATAATTAAGCTTGGGAAACATGATCGCAATTGATTTAGGATAAAAAGGGGTCAGGATTTACCATTTTACGGTGATCCTACGGCCCAAATTTCCTTTATCACTCGCATGTGCGAAGAGTCGTTTCGCTCTGTTCCGCTTCTTCCTCCCACTGCGCATTCATCTCTACCTTATTCCACATTTTCTTCCATTCTTCCGCTTTCCATGGATTTTTAAAGTCCTAGAGAGTCGGTGACAGAGAGTGTTTCGAAAGAAGGGCAACTAGATAAAAAGCCCTTAAGGTCAAGGGACTCAAAGCCAACAGAACATCTGACCCAACACTCAACCTTTATGCTTTTCTTCTCCAGCCTCCCTGCCACCGTTGAGGTTTTCCGCCGCCTCTCTGACCGTTCCAGCACTCCGCCGCCTTCTCTGTCGACGCTGCTCGGTAGTTCGGTAGCATCTTTTTTCGGCCACCATCCACTTTCGGTAGCAGCTTTTCTCTTCCCTTGCCGAAGCCCCTGGCTATCTGTGCGCCTCTCTCCCTCCTTCTCTCAGCTCTTTCTCTCAGTCCAGGTACAATCTCTCTCTGCAACCCTTTTTCTTCTCCCATATGAATCCCATTGATTTTGTATCCCTTTTTCTCTACTTACAGTGTTGCCAATCTTCTATTAGTTCAGTTATGAATTCAATTTTGTGTATTGTGTATCAATTGATTTTGTATCCCTTTTCTCTACTTAGTAATATAATTTACAGTGTTGAGTTCACACCAATTCCTCTTAGTAGCTGATTGCGAATGTGCTTAGAGATTGCCTAATTAAAAATTATGAATTGTTACTTCAGTTTCATTTTCACAATAGCCAATGAGTTGGAGCACTAAATGATGAATTGTTCGGTTTATGACTTTGTTTATATATAGTTACAGTTCAATGCATTGTGTTTGCTCATGTCTGCATTGTGTTAGCTAACAATTCATAGATGCAGTCAGCTTCTTATACAAGTAGGATAAATTTTTTGATGAGTAAAAATAGATTGTAGACCATTTTGGGTTCTCTTTTTGATTCTTGAACCTTTTTCGGCAACAAAAGGAAATTGATTTTGAGGATAAAAATTACCTTCAGTACTGCATAACATGTATCCAATTTCACAAGCTAACATGTATCAGCATGAGTCTCATTCCAAACAAACCCGTTTTGCATCTCAGGTATGCATTCCACGCCTCTTCTTGCATTGTGATAGCATTTTCTGGTGCAAAAGTAGTTAGCCATCTACGAGCTTTGCTGCAAAAAATAGAGTGCAAGGAAAAAATATATTAAAGTAGGCAGAAGCATTAACATATGACCCACATTTACGGGACAGCTACGGATATACCGGGGATTAAAGTAGAATGACTCTGAGATCATTTATAGTAGAACAAAGGTATTGGTATTCAGGACCTCAATCTGGGGGGGGGGGGATGAACTTCCTTTTGATGATACAAGGATTAATTGCTGATTATCAAAAAGGATCTTCTCCCGAACTTTGCATAATTTTAAACATTCAAAAGATCGGGTGATTTGATCTATAAAGCATTCCCGAACTGTAAAGAAAAGGCCCTCAAGGAAATTAAAGGAGGAACCTCAATAGATACAAGTGAAGCTAGGAGGAAAAAAATGAATATAGTTATTATGCAATTATTTTTGACAAGTAAAATATGAATAATTACATAGCTTTGTTGTTGGGAAGTTTATAGTTCTTATGTAATATGCATCTTTGCTTTTACTGCAAATTAGATCAGGTTTTGTGCATGAGTACTATCCAAGATTTGGACCAGGCTTGAGAGAACATCTGACCACCCTTTGTATACCCTTATTTAGGAGTTTGCTTATATTTTTGCATGATGTTTTGCAGTGCTGCATTTTCTGGTATGGTGGGTTTTTATTGATTAAAACCAAATTGCATTGATATTTCTGATTAAGTGAAATGTATTGATTTATTAAGAACACATGCAGCCACAGTTTTTGGGTATAGTGGCGTAGTTGGTATTCCTAGCCGTCCCTTTGATCATTAGTTCCAAGGTTCTTTGGTACCTTCTATCTCTCTCACACACACATATGCATGAGCTGTTAATGAGCCATCCTTAATCTAATGGGCTATTAAGACTACTAGACCACTTGATAAATAAAGTTCATTTATGAATTGGTAGGGAGTAGATAAATACTGTAAAGAAAGGAAAAGACTACAGAAAGGCCAAAGAAGCTTCTTTTCTGCCTCAAATAAACCAGCTCAATCCCCTACAAAACAATTATACCTCCCCTTTCTGCATTCTACCTTGTGTTGTGTATTCACCCAGAGGTGAGAATGGTGGTTTGGAGAGTAGCGGTATGTAGCCACAGAGTAATTAGAAGACTTCTCCTCCAACTGCTAATGGTGTTGTTTATTTTTAAACAATTCTGCAATTTATAGAATGTAGCCTGTGTTCTTCATTGATGATCTAAAGTCTTCTAGACAGTCAGAGATTCAATTTTTCTTTCTTATGGTCCTGCTTTTAATCACGTATGTTAATTATTTTTAAAACTTTTTCATGTAAATTATGTTTTGGTTCTTCATTGACCATCCAAAGTGTTTTGCCTTATTGGTCAATTTTGGTTGGTATTTCTTAATTTGCAAGACTTGGATTTTTTTATTCTTGGCTGATGAATATAGTAAATGACTGCTGATTCATTTTAGCAAACCCGAATATTCATCAGTACTGATGGATATACTCTCTATGTTTTTCCTTGCGGTAATTTGGAAAGTTTTTTTGTTAATATTTTCGCAGCTTATCAATTTCTAGATTTTGTTTATATATTTTGTTTCTTTCAGTTTTGGAGAATTTTTATGTCATGTTTTTAATTGAGATTTAATGCTTCAATATTTTGTATTTGCTTTTGCTGTAAAGGGTACAAAATTCCTCCTTCAAGAAGAGGCAACGCCTTACCCCTCCAGCTCTCTGACCCATAAGTTCTCAGTTCCGCTTCTTCTTCTGCTTCTGTTTTACTGTTTTGCGCATTCATCTCTACCTTCTTCCACCTTTTCTTTCTCACACTGCGATTCACAGAGATTTTTGTTTGGTAAGGTTGTTTGCTTCGCCATGTTTCCCTTCCTCGTTTCGCAAGTTATTGCTTCAACCTGTTTCCCCTTCCTGTTTTGAAGCAATTGTGCCTTCCTCCACAGAAAACATCATGTTTTCAATCACGGTGATTTTTCGTCTCTTTCGTCTTCGAAGTCCCCTGTTCTTCGTCTCTTTCAAGGTATGTTATTTGTAAACCTTCTTTTATCTTTGTTTGAGTGTGTTCATGTGAAAAATTGTATATAGATTATGCACCTTCTTTTATGCTTTTCTTTGGTTTTCGAAATTCTATTTACTTGGAATTTTTGGGGCATTTTGTTAGGTTGTTTATTCATTATTGATCAACCCGTCATCAATCATGATGCTAATCTTCTTAAATAGTTCACAAAGTGCTTCAAGTATGTCCGTTTACCATTAAAAATTTAGTATGCTTAGATTTATGTCTAATATACAAGTTGGGAAGCTCTTTTCCCATACTTGAGATAAAGATTGATCATTAGCATGCTTAAATGTTAGGGATGCTAAATGCTTAAATGTTAGGGATGAAAAACTACTGAAACCCATTGATCATTAGCATAAGTTGTAGCAATTAGAAAAAAATTGGTAAGAATCTGAAAATTGGGTTTTCTTCAAATTTATTTTCAAAGTTCTTTAAATACCCCAAAAAAAATAAAGATTGAAAAAGTGTCTTAGGAAAGAAAAAAAAATTAAAATTGCTCATTTGACTTATTGTTAGTTTTTGAAAATAGCTAAAAGTGTTTCACCTTGAGGTTCTACACTGAAGTTAGTAAAAACTAAATGTTATCACTTTTTATTTTATTTTCAATGCTTTTACATATTCTCTGTTTATTTTTACTTTCTCACCGGCCCCCATATACAGTATTTTCAGATATTTATTTCCAAAGATTTTTAAATATCCTAATGCTTGGTCTTGGTGTCATATTGATGACTCTGATATTTATAGATATATAATTGTTGGTTGGGATGTATAGAGATTATGTTCCAAAGTAGTAGACCAAATATTAAGCATTAAGCATTAAGCTCACTTTTACTTAATGCATGGTTACAACACTCAAACAGTACTAATTACTACTCCCTTCGTTTCTGGTAGAGAATCCTGGTTTGAAAGTGACACTTTTAGTAGTCCACTATTCCATTTTGAAAGTCAAAAAGTCCCTTCTGCCTACTGTTTTCTTTTTTGAGATAAAGAAATACATATTACATCAAAATTGCTAAGAAATACAGATACATTACATTAATCAGCACTACAAGTCTACAACCCAACAAAAGAACTCAAATTTTGGAAAGCCGAAAACAAAAAAACAATATCCTGCCATTCAGCCGTGTAATCCAATAATCAGAAACCCTTTTTTGGGCAAAATAGAAAACATTCAATCAGTAATAGCTAAGAATAGAAGAAAGAAATTTTAGAGCACGAACCAAGAAACATAGTAAAGAAAGGTGACCTGATTAAGAAGATGGGAGTGCTTTTTCTTTTTTCTTTTACAAGTATCACCACCTTCATCTTTTACACCCAAAATCCATTTTTTGTACAAGTTTGAGCAAAATCACTGCCATTTAACTGAAAATTGGGCTTTTCTTCTAAAAAAAATTCAAAGTTCTTTAAATACCCAAAAAGAAATAAAGATTGAAAAAGTGTCTTAGGAAAGAAAAAAAATTGAAAATGGCTCATTTGACTTATTTTTAGTTTTTCTTTTTTTAGTTTTTCCTTATACAATTCACTGAAGTTTTTCTTTCTATGTTATTTCAAAGTTTTGAACTCTTGATGCATAACCAAAATACTTTAGTTATACTATTTATTATTCTATGCAGCAACAACTTTTGCTAAATGGACCAACCCCCACCTTTGAGAAAAGGAAAAGAACCCGTACCACCAATGCCACCATCGGTGCAAGAGGTATTATCATTCCGTCGAAGGGCTTTCATATTCTCAATTATGTATTTTAGGTTTAACACTTTCAAAACCTATTTAATTAATTACATTTTTTCGTTTGTTGCATGATTTTTCATTATTCTATGTTCTAATTAGTTTTGATTATATCATTCCATACTATATATGTATGTAGACTTATATTCTTTATATAGTTTATTTAGTTACATTAATTTCTTTATGACGATTATGAATTAGCCATGCGATTGAGTCGAGAGAGACCTCAGCAAATGTTTCTACCTTCTTTGAATATGGAGTTAGGGGAAAGCTCTTCTTCTACAATTCACATACCCAACCGTAATACTTCTCTATCGTCAATCACGCCAATACTTCGAGGACCCCGTTGTAGACGTGGACTTGGACAAGCAAGACGTTTCGCAAGAGAAAGAACCGAACGAGATAGGATTGGACATATTATTCAACCCCGTGATTCAAACATTGTTTTGAATCCTTCGAGACGGGCATTAGCGCAAAGGAGACGAAGAATTAATGAATCACTACAACACACTGAGTCAATCATGTAACTTTATTTCCCCTTCACTCATTATTACTTCAGATAATCATACCTTAAAACTTTATAATAACACCTTTTAATGTAGGCAACCTATACTAGAAGAACCTCTCACAACTGATCAACAACATGACCATACAAGTGACTTCAGAGAATGACACAACCAAATTGGTGACTTTGAAGATGATGTGCTTCCTCTACCCGCAATTGAGAATCAACAAATGTTGAATCAAAGCCGCCATTCCCTTAGAAGAATGGACGTCATTTGTGAATATTGTAAAATAATGTACTGGATCGAAGAGAGATTGGTTGGCTCTGCTAAGTCCAATCCAAAATTTGGGACATGTTGCTCTCAAGGGAAAATATGGCTACCTCCACTTCGTGATCCACCCATTATCTTCAAAACATTATATGAAGGCAATAGCAGCCTATCGAAATCATTTTTACACCACATTCGACAATACAATGCAGCAAATGCCTTTACAAGTCTTGGGTGTAAAATAGATCGCAGTGTCCTGATCGGGAGGGGTCCTTATAGCTTCACTATCCACAGCGAGTTGCGACATCGTACCGGTGCATTATTACCTCAACCGAATACAAATCCTGTCTATGCTCAACTTTATATATACGATCCCGTGACCCCCTTACATAATCGTGAACATCAGAATCCAACATTGAATCGAGAACTCTTGGGAATCATCCAAGAATGTTTGTTAGAAAACAATCCATTTGTATCTTTGTATCGTCAAGCGCATGAAATATTGGAACAACAAAATCAAGCCCAATCTAATCAAAATTTACCAGCGATTTTGCATTATAATCTGAGAATAGATCCACGACGATATAATGCACCAACGATAGATGAAATTGCAGTCATATTGCCCGGTGATGGTAGTGAAAGGAGGGGAGCAAGAGATATTGTTGTATATTACAGAGGAGACCAAGGCTTGATGCGGATCAGTGAATGTCACCCGGCATATGCACCGTTGCATTACGTGTTATTGTTTCCAACTGGGGAGCTAGGGTGGGAACCTTTAATGATGCTTTGGGATGTGCGTACAAATGCTTTTAGTACTAAAACAAGAAACCGCCTCGCAATGATGGATTACTATAGCTATCGTCTATTCCAAAGAACTTCAAAATATTCAACCATTTTGAGAGCCCAAAAATTATTTCAGGAATATTTGGTAGATGTCTGCATGAGCAAAGTCGTTTTACTACATCAAAGCAAACCAAGGTGAGTTTATTCGTTTTGATTGCTATAAAGACCTTCAAGAAATCTATGATGAAGAGGGACCAAGACCCAATGAGGGCAAAAGATATATTCTCCCATCTTTTTCACCGGTGGACCAAGGCAAATGTATGAAAATTTTCAAGATTCCATGGCTATTACTCGCACATACAAACACCCGGATATTTTCTTAACCATGACGGCCAATCCGTGGCCGAGAAATTAGTGATGCTCTTCTACCTAATCAAAATGCAGCCGATCGACGGATCTGGTTGCTCGAGTTTTTGAATTGAAAAGAAGAAAACTGATGAAAATTGTAAAAGATACAAGGGTGTTCGGGCGAATAGAAGTATATGTTTTCACAATTGAATTTCAAAAAAGAGGATTGCCTCATATGCATGCTTTGTTTTTTCTGGCAGAACCAGATAAGATTAGAACAACGGAACAAGTTGATAGGGTAGTGTCTGCTGAGTTACCTGATCCAATTAATCAGCCTGCACTTTTCAACACAGTTAAGAGATGCATGATACATGGACCATGCGGGACGAGAAACCCACGTGAACAATGTATGGAGAATAATTATTACAAGAAATGATACCCAAAACTATGGGCTGACACTACTTCTATTGATGCTGACGGTTATCCAGTCTATCGTCGACGCAATAATGGCTTCGCATTGATTGTCAATGGGAAACACCTTGATCATAGAGATGTCGTCGTATAATCCTTATCGGAGAGATGTTTGACCGCCATATTAATGTGGAGGTTTGTGCTGGAATGAGATGTGTCAAGTACATAAATAAGTACATCTACAAAGGACATGATAGAGCAACTATGGTTTTGGGAAGAGGTGATGAGATCCAACAATATCTTGATGCGAGATATATTGGTCCCCCAAAAGCTGCATGACGGTTATTTGGCAACACTTTACATGAAGAATTCCTTAATGTTGTTAGATTGGATCTTCATTTGCCGGAGAACATAATGTTTCATATGATTCAAGACTGTCACGACAGCAGATAGCTCAACAAGCTAAGGAGAAGGTAACAAAATTAATGGCTTTTTTTAATTGTTGTGCCTCCGACGAAATGGCCCGTCGTTTAACGTATCAACAAATCCCAAAGAATTACACATGGCGAAGACTTTTTGGCAACGGCGACATCCTAACCGTCCAGAAGCACGCGATTGGTATTGGTGAATATATTTTGCCAGCCCTTCCAATGGAGAGAAATTTTACCTGCGACTATTACTAATTACTGTGAAGGGGCCAACATCATGGGAAAATTTATGCACATACAATGGTGTTCAATATGATACGTTTAAAAATGCTTGTGTTACACGCGGTCTTTTAGAAGATGACGAAGAATGGGCGCAATGTTTAGAAGAAGCATCAATTATGATGAGATAGGGGTGGCAAAAATGATAAAGATAATAGGCCATTATCCATGGATAACCATGGATAATGGCCTATTATCCATTATCCATATACCAATTGCGAAGATTATTTGCGCTTATTCTAACACAATGTTCTCCAATACACCTTGATGAGTTATGGAATAAGTTTGCAATAAATATATGTGATGATGTTGCACACAAATTGCGTACGAACTTTGGAATTTCAAATCCAAATGATGCTCAAGTAACAGATTATGGTTTGCATCTCTTGAACAAAATATTATAAGAAACTGAAAAAGTTTACAAGATTTTCCACCGATTCCCATCCCAATTGAAAATTGGACACAAGCCGCAGTCAATAACAAGCTATTATGGGAACATATACAACTCCAGTATGATGATCGGACAATTGGTGCGGAAGAAAATATCAACTATTTGAATGTTGATCAACGAAACTGTTTCGAAGCTGTTATGTCTTCAGTGGTTCAAAATCAAGGGAGGACTTTTTTCTTGAATGGGGGTGCTGGAACGGGTAAAACATTTTTATATAACACCATTGTAGGAAAATGTCGAAACCTTGGTCATATCGTGATTTGTGTTGCATCATCTGGAATTTAATCGTTGTTGTTGGTAGGTGGTAGAACTGCGCATTCTACATTTTGTCTACCATTGAATGTGTTGGAAGACACCATATGTTCATTCACTAAACAGTCAATTCATGCCGAAGTGTTAAGGGAGGCGAAATTGATAATATGGGATGAGCTCCCTATGCAACATCGACATTGCGTTGAGGCTGTTGATCGCAGCCTTCAAGATGTTCGAGACAACAACAACCCTTTCGGTGGAATTACTGTTGTACTTGGTGGAGATTTTCGCCAAACTTTGCATGTTCTACCGAAAGGATATCATGAGTAAATTGTGGAATCAACTCTTCAAAAATCAATACTTTGGAATAAGATACACATCTTGACTCTATTAGAAAACATGCGATTAAATCGTAATGATTCCGCGAATATTGAATTTGCAACATATTTGAATGAGGTAATATAAATTTTACACATCTACCATTAAACTTTACATTAATAAGCATTTTCTAATTAACATTGATTTAACTTCAATTACCAGGTTAGAACCAATCCAAATGCAACCATCGAATTACCTTCATCAATTCGGAAGTGTAAAGACTTGATTCAGCTAATAAGAGAAGTGTATCCACAACTGGATAGAACAGAGACTTCTACAGCAAAATGTTCAAGCATTGAAGATATTCCCTAGAGATGTCATTAGTTATCTATCAGTAGACAAAAACGCTGACGATGTTATGAGTAATCCGATCATGGCAAATCGATATCCAATTGAATATCTAAACTCATTTAGTCCCGCTGGTCTCCCTCCTTCAGACCTCCAATTAAAAGTTGGTTGTCCCATTATTTTGCTAAGGAATCTTGCCCCAAAGGATGGTCTCTGCGATGGAACAAGACTGAGGGTAGTAAGATGTGCACAACGGATTATTGAAGCCGAAATATTAACTGGAGATAAAGCTGGAAATTTGGTATTTATACAAAGAATTTCTCTTACCCCTTCTGCTTCTGAGCTTACCATTCCTATTACAAGACGACAATTTCCAATTAGGTTGGCGTTTGCAATGACTATAAATAAATCACAAGGTCAATCAGTTAAATTTGTCGGCATTGATATTCGGACCCCAGTGTTTACTCATGGTCAATTATACGTTGCACTATCCCGATGTACTACATTCGGTAGGATAACAATTCTCTTACCATCACAAGAAGAAACTTCGACAACAAATATAGTTTATCCTGAAGTTCTTCTATAGTGCTTTTACAACAGGTATAAATCCCTATAATTTCAAACTCTAAAATTAAAATGTTGTCATTTCATACACTATTACATCAAAATCATTTTTTACGATTATATAGTTTTTATCTAACACATACATGGCTTCAAATAGGTCACTGCAACTCCATTTGACACTCCACCTACATCTCCAACTCTCCCTCCACCTAATTGTTATGATTCTGATTATGTAGAGGAATTTATAAGCATCCAACTCATGTTTAGATAAGTGTTAATAATTACATATAATACAAATTTTACAATTACATAATTTTTATCTTACACATTGCTCCAAAATAGGTCCCAGCAACCCTACCTGCAACTCCACCTACAACTCTGACACCCCTTCCTCCTCCATCTCAAATTCTACCTTACGATGATATGTGGGATGATTCGAGTTTTGTAAATGAGGCGGTATATTTTTTATTATTTTAATTAATTAATCACTTTTATGCATAAAATATAGTTAAATTAATCTATATGAATCTTCTTTGTCTCATGTGTAGATGGAAATACTTGACAGAGTTATTGCGCTTCGCGTTTCAAAACCAGAAATTGTTGTGAAACAAGAGCCTCCAGAAGAATATTACGTAGTAATATAATTATGGATGCCCAAGGTTTACCTCAAATTCAAATTTCTTAGCTTTTATTTGTTGTTAGTTTTTCCTTTTTGAGGTCAAGTTCCTCCGTCCTCCCTCCTATAAAGGCAAGGCTGGTTGTCCCCCTCAAGTTTGTAATATTATTTATATTAATAAAATATAGCAGGGTACCGCCCCTGTTTCCCTAAAAAAAATACAAAAGTAATTTTAGATTTTTATTCCACTATGGATCATCATATTGTTTTAATTGGTTACCAAGATATGTTAATTTAAAATTGTTTATTATATTGATTTATTTAAATAATAATACCGTTACAAAAGAAAGTTTTAATTTTTTTCTTAAAAAAATTACAAAAGAAAGTTTTAATTTTTTTCTCCACTGTTGAATGATCATATTGTTTTAATTGATTACCGAGAGGTCTTCATTTTTAATTTGTTATTTTAGACTCTTTTTAAAACATGATTAAAACATATATCGATTTATTTAAATATTTACACCCTCCAATACTGACATCCTCCCCTATTCGCGTTGTGTCATGGGCACGGGCACAAAGACTAGTAATTTTATAAAAGTAGACTTTAGTAGTTTAAAAAATAAAACAGAGACTTAAGTGGTTAAAAATACGAAAAAATGTGGGTCGGTTCACTTTTTGAAGTTTTTAATCTCTATAGTATCTTTTTTTTGCAACCAGAAAAAATCACTTTTGGTGGCAAAATGACTACAATACCCTTAATGTATGCGCGCTACGGATGTCTTTATTTTTGCACCGCGTTACAATTAAACTAGGCAATTAAACTATTGAATTGCGGTGCAAAAATTAATGCAATGAAATTTATGAATGCGGTTCAAAAATAGAATAGGAAATTAAACTTTGAACCGCGATGCAAATATTAATACAATGAAATTTATGAATCACGGTGTAAAATTAGAATAGGAAATTAAACTTTAAATCGCAGTGTAAAAATTAATGTAATAAAATTTATGAATCGCGGTGTAAAAATAGACTAGGAAATTAAACTTTAAACCGCTATGCAAAAATAATGCAATGAAATTTATGAATGCGGTGAAAAAATAAACTAGGAAATTAAACTTTGAACCGCGGTGCACAATTATTGTCTAATTCATTTTTGCACCGCGATACATAGAGTTGTCAAATAGGGCAAAAGCTCGCGGGCATGCCTGCCCCGCCACCTATTAGAGGCGGGTTGGGCTGATGTATTCAACACCCGTTTGGATGCAGGCTTTTCGAGCTTTGCCTACACGGGCCGCAGGCTTTCGCGGGTTGGGGCGAGGCGGGGGGGGCGGGCAACCCACATATTCTTGGATTTTATTTTGGACAATCAAGACTCAAGAGCCTAGCCCATTAACCATTTCATTTGGCCAGTCCTAACCTAATTACCTACCGCGTACTAGGCAGTGGGCACTGGCGTATAATGTGTATTCTCTCTCTTCTCTTCACTCTTATTCTTCTCTTAGTTCTCTCTCTCTCTCTCAATCTCAAATATCAATAGATTCAATACTCTCTCAGACTCTCAGTCCACCCCATGCCCACACTTTCTCCAGTCTATCGGATCACCAGCTCCACGTCTCCACTCTCCAACGGCAGCGGCAGCGCGAAGGCCGTCTTTGCCGTCAAGGGTTTCCTCTTCACCGCCACCGTTCCTCCGTCTCTTTTTCCAGCCTTCCAGATCCCAACCATCCTTGCTTCCATCCTTCTAGATCTCACGCTTTCAGACCTCACTCCTCAGTTCCCGTCAGTCCCTCACAGAGTCACAGACTCACGGGTAAAATTTCTGAGTCTCAAATCTCAATTTATATAGTCTGTTTTGTTTGAGCTCTGCTTATCCTACTATTGTTATGGACTGTTTTGTGGAAATCTGGAAGATGATCAATGAATTGTTGCCTAAAAGATGAGGAATATGTTTTTTGCAATTGCACTGCACGCCACTTTGAAATAATTGAAGTTGGAAAATTTTCAGAAAAATCCACTTATCCTATTCACCTAGATTACAGGTATGGACACTATTGATCCTCTAAATCAACGTTTTTATTACTGAAACAGAAACTATATAATATATGCACAATGAAGGATAACTTTATTTGCAATTAAGTTCAACTTTATTTTGATTATCAATTTTTGGGTTCATGTCATTTAAATGGGTATTGTACTATGAGTCTATGATTGATTGCATAATGCAATTTTAAACTTTTAATACTGAAAAAATATTTCATTTTTCAAATTCTATGCAAGACTAACACTCTGTTCAGTGTTCATACACCCCTTTTCATATTCTAAGACATTTTATTCTTTAATTAATCTGTAATAGTTGCTAAATAAATCATTTTTCAAATTCTATGCAAAGAATGTTGTTGTAGTTCTAATTCATAGGCGTGCGTTTCAAGTAGTTGTAAATTTGATTCGTATTATTTAATTATGGAATGCATTAAATTTTTGTTCCAAATAGGGTTTCTATTTCTGTTACTACTGTTACTTCACTTGTTAAGTTGTTATGGTCTTCTTTCTTTCTTTTTTTACTTATTTAATTTCAATGGCAGAATTGAAGTTGGGAGTTTTCAATTTTTCATTACTGCTACCATGCACACTTATATTTCATGGTATATTGGTAAATGGGTAGTATATTGCTATATATGGTTGGTATAGTAGTTCTTTTTATGAAAATGATGAAAATGAATAAATGATGTCAAAGAAAATATGTTCTGGTTCAATTTTTCTTTTTCTTAATTTTTTCTACAATTATGTTGCTATTTGCAGATTAAGAATTAAGAGAAAGAAATCAAGAATCATGGAATCTACTACGAATCAATGTATTGATTTAGATGGAGACCAATTAGAAACTAATAAGAGTAATACTAATGAGGAATTCAGTCGATCTATTAAAATTAAAAGGTCAAAAGAAACATATGATGTTTGGAGGTCCTATAATAGGATAAGCGTGGACGATGAAGGGCTAGTAATAGCAGAATGTAAGGGATGTATGAAACAGTTTAAATGTGGGGGTAGAAAATATGGGACTTCGACAATAAGGCGTCATAAGGATAATTGCAAAATGTTAAAGTTTCATGATGTGGAACAAATGCTTATTGATCATGATGGGAAGTTAAGGTTTAGAAAGGTAGATCCAAAGATATCACGTAACTTCTTAGCTGATGCAGTTGTTAAACCTGATTTGTCATTTTCATTTGTTGAATATGATGGCATTAGAAGTTGGGCGAAGTACTTAAATCCCGACGTTCCTTGCATTTCTAGAAATACTCTTGTTTTCGATATTAGAAGAATGCATGCGAGGGAGAAAGTGAAACTTAAGCTTATTCTTGGTAATATTCAAAACAGAGTTTGTTTGACTTCAGATTTGTGGACTACATGCACTAGTGAGGGTTACATTTGCTTGACTGGTCATTTTGTGGATGAGAATTGGAAATTGAATAGTAAAATTCTTAGCTTTGCTCATATGCCTCCTCCCCACTCGGGAGTTGAATTAGGTGCTAAGTTATATGAATTTTTGAAGGATTGGGGGATTGAGAAAAAAAGTATTTTCTTTGACATTGGATAATGCATCTAACAATGGTAATATGCAAGAACTTTTGAAACAACAGTTTTCTTTGAATGATGACTTGTTGTGTTATGGTGAATTATTTTCACATTCGTTGTTGTGCTCACATATTAAATATCATTGTGCAAGAAGGTTTGAAAAAGGCGGTTGTTGCTTTGGATAAAATTAGAGATTCCGTCAAGTATGTGAAAGGTTCGGAGGGTAGAAAGAAATTTTTTGAAAAATGTGTGAGTCCAGTTGGTAATATTAACACTAATATTGGTTTGCGGTTAGATGTGTCTACTCGTTGGAATTAACTTATTTGATGTTGAGCAGTGCAATTATTTATGATGCTACACAATTTGGTCTTGGGTAGTTCCTTACGGTGTATATGATATCTGGGCTTATGTGAAAGTATGATCTTGTGAAAACCCTGACAAAAGAAGAAAACCTTAAAAGGAATGCATGGCAGGGCCTCACGAAACCCCTCATGCGTGAGAGTAAGTCTTTAGCTTGTAGAAAGCAAAATGACAGAGTTTCGGTGTGTAAAGTGAGTGTACCTTTGAAATGAAGCATTGTAAGGTATATATAGCCTTTTTGGGAGTGAAATATGGTCTAAGTCATTACTATGGAGATATCATAGGCCTTTATGACCATAAATGCGGGTTGACCGCGTAACTGACAGTGTCGTGGCTTAAATCTCGGCCTCAATAGTTATCAGAAAATTAAGCTTGGAATGAATATCTGGCTTATTCGAGCAGCCTTGCTCCCTGCTTGGTCAGATCGATGCAAAGATTCCTGCTCGGGATGTATGTGGGATATTTACCCCAGGTTATCCTGCTCGGGTGACCTCTTTCCTGGTCATTGTCCTCCATGTGCTTATCACGTGAAGGTACATGTGCTCGGGTCGTGACCAGGATTTGGGCCGAGCTCATCAGTGGCCCCCTGCTCCTTGTTCGCCGAGTATTTATGCTCGGTGCAAGGAGCATGTTTGTAGTTTTTTTGTAGCTTGAATTGGGGGGGGGGAGAACATTTGTTTATTTTTGTTGTGACAAAAGTTAGGGGAGTTGCTTTGTTGGTGACAGCTAGTGTACTCGAAACGCCGGTTGCAGGAAGCTAGAAGGTTCTTCTAAGATGACGTTAGCTAGGTACAGTGTCACGATGGATTGTGTGTTTTCGAGACGTGCATTAATGACGGGCTTGATCGGGTGTATCGCAGCCACCATAGTTTGAATTGGAGAAGGCCTTGGGCATGTGATTTAAGCGCCTTTTCCCCGAATTTTTCCTATAAAAGGGGAAAACCTAGGACCTTCATTCTTTTTTACTACCCCCTCGTCTTTAAACTCTCTACATCTGTTGGCGTTTCTCTGGCTTCCACTTGATTCCTCCAGCAACGAATCTTTCGTCAAACAAATCCTCCCTCTTTGCAATCTGGATCAATTTCATGTTTCCCCTTCCGGCAAACTAATCCCCGTTCAGCGCACAAGTAAGTCTCTTTTCGTTTTAATTTTCCCTTTTCTGCACATGTCTTGAATTTTTTTTGTTAAGTTTCTGGGCTTTTTCTTGTATGGTCTTCACTTTCATCTTTTCTGGGTTGAGTTTTCGGGTTCTTTCTTTTAGATTAGGATGATTCTCAGGGAGATCGAAGGAAATCTAGGAAAATCATGAAAGGAGTTAAGGTGTTTTAATCAAGATTCTCCCATGATCGCTTTGTAAGATGCCTTCTCCTCTTCGTCTGTTTGATGATGGCTCTGATCACAAATAAGAAGCATACGATTACGATCATGGTGTTCAAGAAACCGATGTACCAATAGATTCTGAGAGGGATGGATTTGATGTACATGTTCTTGAGGGAAGGAATACCCAGGAAGTGAGCAGTCGAGCTCCTACTGGAAGGTTGATGAATGATGTAACCACCGATCAAGATGAGGTGGATGAGGCGAGCCCGAGTGGGATCCCTAGCGATGAGGAGTTGGTCGGGCGACCTTGAGCAGGACGGAGACACCATAACGAAGATTACTATAACCTAAGCTCGCTTGCTCACTGGGAGTTAATTGACTCAGTTGTAGAGGTCGGGAATTGGTTCAACTCGATTGGGATCTCTGAGGAGGATTATCGAGGGGTTCCCTATGAGTCCGAGATGACTTCTGCTCAAATGAGAAGCAAGACAAAGAGAATAGTCTCCTTCTACGACTTCTTCCACGTCGGGATGCGTTTTCCGTCGGACCTTTTCAGTATCGAGTTCTTGAGGGAGACCAACACTGTTCCATGTGACCTCCAAATCACCACAATGTTAATCTTAATTGCCTTCAGTGCGACCTGTCGGCTGGTCGGCTTTGAACCAAAATGACCATACTCCGTAATCTCTTCCAATTCACCAAGGATAATAGATCGGGTAGGATTACTGGTCGCTCGAAGGCTAGGGCTTTGAAGTTGTTTACTGAGTTTCCCCACAAGGTCAACAGGTGGGACAAGAGGATCATCATTGTGGAATCCTGAGTTGGATGACCCTTTGCCCCAACCCACTTATGAAATGAAGCCTCAAACCTATGACCGATACGCCATATTCACCGGAGAGGATATGTGTATGGCAATGTTGAGGGACGCGCTGGGGGTGACCGAGCAGGGTTAATAATGGTTGATTGACTGAAAATCAATCGTGTAGGATTCAGAAGTCTTGCTTCTGGCTAGGATGTATCATGCTCTCATGAAGGGTGTAGAGCACTTGATTGCCATTGCTCCCGAACATGCCCATCCTTTTTGGGAGACTTGTCATGATAGCAAGTTCCCCAGTGAATGCAAATTGTGCGATCAGGCGGGAGATTGTACCCCTAACCTTGTTTACAAGTTTTCATGTGGTCACGACGTTCATAGTAGTTGTCGTCGTAAGTTTGATTCCCCGATTCACAATTTTAGTTATCGTGTTGTCGTACGAGTTCGTACCGTTGTATTTATTGTCGTATTACTCAGTTAGTATTGTTTTGACCCTAGGTTTGGCCTTGGATAATAGGGGGACCGTGGGGATTAACTTGGTATTATTTTGTTTTGGTCGTGTTGAAGTTTGCACACGCTCGTGTTTAATTTTCGGTGTGACTTGTGTATTCCCCTCGGCCATGATAGATATGTAGTAATTTGACCATAGTTTTCTGTACACAATTTGGAATTCAGATCCGTTTGATGCGTTAGAAACTAGACTTCGAGATCCTTCTAACCATACCTCATGCGTAATTTTTGGACTTGTATTTCAATACATGTGCATTTTTAAAGTTGACTAAATCATTTATTATCGGTATTACCAGAAATTTGAGTTTTACCTTGTTTTTTGGATTTACTTGGAGACCCTTAATGAATTTCACTAACCTGACTTGAGACCTTAATTAGACTTTAATTAGAGAGGATTAAGCCTAAGTGAAAATTTTAGCACTAAGTCCTCAATTAGAAGACTTAATCTCACTTAAAAATTGACCTATCATAGCTTGACACATGGAATCCACTCACATCCTAACCTTGGTGCCTTGAAATATCTGATTTTCTCCACTCATTACACCTCCTACCTTAGATATTTACAGCCACCATTGATGAGAGCTTGTGTGTGGGAGATTAGTGTGTGTTTTGTGATTTTTTGGAGATCCGGCCACCCAATTTTGGATTCGAGACCACCCAATTGTAGCTATCAATGAGGAGACTACTAATCCTTGGTTTGTTTTCATTTTCTCGAGCTTTTAACGGGCTTAAGGTAAGCTGCAAATTTCCAGAATTTTGTATGCTAAATTGTTTGGCATGTTAGTCTTCATTAAACTTGCTTAAATCATGCTAAGGAAGAGTTTTATCAAGTTTATAAAATGTTTTGATGCTTCTATAAAAAATTTGAAATTTTTTCCATGGATCTTGACTTGATGATTTTGGTCTTGGGTTTAGTTTGAAATATGTTCAAGCTTTGATTTGGAATCATTGTTGTTCATGAACTTGTTGGAAAACAAACAATACAAATTCAGTATCTGTTTTGGGTAAATTTTGGGAAATTTCTGGTACTAATATACTAAAGGGAATTTTCTAAAAATGCAGTATGTTATACCTATACATGTTCGGTAACTCTTTGTAAAGTTTCATAAATTTTGGAGTTTAGGAAGTATTTTTCATTAGTCACAAATCGTTGCTGTTCCAGTAAGCTGTTAACAGAAAGTTAATCTGTTAACATGATATTTAGGCGGCCATATTTCTATTAATACATGTCTGAATTGAGTGGTTTAAAATTTTAAGTTGTAGTTAAGAGAGTCTAGTTTCTGGAAATGTATTATTTATGGTATTTAGATTTATGAGGAATATTTGGTGAATTTTCTATGATAGACACTCAGTGTAAGTCATAGCAGAGAACCAGATTTGTATCAGGAACTTGAGAGGACCATGACTTGATGAATACAAGTCCAATTGGAGTATTTTAAAATGGTAAACTCTAGCTCAAAGAATCTAGTTTTTGTAAATGTAAAATATGTGTCATTTGGATCAACAAGTAAATTTTGGTGAATATTTTATGATAGACATGCAAAATAAGTCATAACAGAAAACCAGATTTTTTAACATGAATTTGAGGTGACTGTATCCTAAAGAATACAAGTCCAAATGGAGTACTTTAAAGTTCTAAATTATATTTCCAATAGTCTAGTTTCTGAATATATAAAATTCATGAAATTTGGAATTGTGTGAAATTAATGGTTGAATTTATAAGTTGACTGGGCAAAATAATCATAACAGACAAATAGATTATTAGCTTGATCTTGATATGATCATAGATTGATGAATACAAGTTCGAATGAAGTGATTTAAAAGGCTAAGTTATAGTTTAAAGAACCTACTTTCTGAATAAGTAAGATTCAGTGCATTTTGAGTTAAGAGGAATTTTTAATGGAATTAGCAAGATTGCTACGCATACTGATTTGTAATATTTGAACTTGTTAAGGATAGTTTTGTTTAATTCATGGACTACTATGGATTTTGGATAATGGGATGAATTATCATTCTAGGATACGTTTATTATTTATAATCTAAATGATTTAATGACCCTAGACTAACATAGTAGTTTTGGACAATATGTGATTTAGTATTTGTTAAGTTAAGAACTTAACTTGTATTTATGCTAGAAATAAACATCTATGCTTATTAGATATTATGACTTATAAAAGCATAATTGTGATACTTATTAAGGATTGATTCTCCATACTTGATGAATATGACTTATAAAGCATATAATGTTTCTTGCCTTCATGCATGTTCTACTATTGGGTTGTTAACTTGCAATGAAATTTGGATTCCACTAATAGGTGGGATTATGAACTTGAATTGAACTAGGGTTTGATTTGATATTAATCAACTTAGGCTTCTATCTTCTACTTGACTTATTGATACATGAACTAGGGTTCCTAAATGGAGCGAGAACCTAGTTATGCCTTAAACAAGAACATAGAAGGGCTAGAAATGCATATAGCATTTATACCCTATTTGGTTGGAATTATAGTAAAGACTCAACGGAGTCGAGCTTAAGGAACAATTGAACCTTACAAGGATCGTGGTGTGATCCTACGACATTTATAATCCATTCGACTAGTCACTAGCTTTTGGAGTTTTGATTGATTTAAGAGTGCATGCTTGACACTTGTGATCTAGAGACTCAATTGAGCTCCTATTGTGGTTTTGTGATTATTGTAACAATGTATATAATCATATGAGTTTAGTAGATCATTATATCTACTTGAGATTGCTATGTATCACCGTACCGGAGACAATTCACACACCCTCCACTGTTGACCACATTGGGGAAGTTAGCCCATTGATTTCATGTGTTGATGGTGGGACGATGCATCGTCTTCGCGAGTTATGGGACTCGTGATTGCTATGTATCGCCGTACCGGAGACAATTCACACACCCTCCACTGTTAGCCACAGTGGGGAAGTAAGCCCATTGTCGTAACCAATAGAGCACATGGATCATGATAAATTGGCCCAAGTATCCCTCGGTATGTCGATGTATCAATCACGTACATCTAACAGCACGAAACAATTTAACGGTTGTGATTGTAGGAGCGACATAACGACAATGATTCGGTATCTTCTCTATCCCTTATGTGGCTTACTATGGGCACTTATGTGATAACAAAATGTTAGTTGAACATGAGATCCAATGGACCGTGTTTATCTTGATTGTGTATTATTGAAATACTTGAGGTGTATAACTGTAAGTGTACATACTTGTACTTAATGATTCTATAAACGATATGATATGTATATATTTAGATATACATACTTCTACTTGATGATGCTATGAAAGACTTGACTTGTATATATATATATATATATATATATATATATATATTTATTTATTTATTTATTTATTTATTTATTTATTTATTTATTTATAGAAGCAGGGCGGCACCTGCGGCAATAGAATTAAAAAAGAAGAAAAACAAACTTGAGGGGGACAACCGGTCCAACAAGGACGGAGCCTTACCTCGAAACAAGAGAAGGAACAAAAAATTAATCTCTACGAGAACGAAAACTATAAAGACCATAATCATCGAACTGAAGCGCTCTTCTAACCATCCAAGGAAGATCAGTCCTACGAGTGTACTGAATACGGCTTTGATGATCATGAGCAAAAGCCACGAGGCGATCTGCCACCCCATTCTATTCCCAAAACACATGATGAAGGTTACCTTGTTGAAGCAGCCTACTACAAAGTCTGAGCTCATAAACATATTTCCAAGGAGCATGACAATGCCTATTCAAAACATCCACAACAGTCTCCACCGTAACAGAAATGCCAAGCTCTTGACACAAGATTAACCCATCTCGTAACGCAAGAATTTCAGCCTTGATGTTAGTGCCATGATTGTAGAAGTGAAAAAAGGCACACAGCATAACCCCATGAGAATCCCGAATGATCCCACCGCCAGTGCAAACGCCATTCACACATGACCCATCCGTGTTCAACTTGAAACAACCTTCCAGCGGAGGCAACCATCGAATCCATATACCTTTCGAAGGAAGCACATTCTGAATATGGAGATGAAGATGTTGTAAAGCAACTTGACATCTGTTATTGATCATGGCCCGAGGTCTGAAAATACACAACATATCTCTGAGATACGCCAACACACGCTGAAAAATGAGGTCAACTTTTATCGGAACGTTATCATAAATTCCCGCACAGCGAGCCTTCCAAACTTCCCAACTTGTAAACATAAAAAATACCTAGTTGAATAGCCCCGACGTGATGACGAGAGGAGGAACTAGACCATACACGAAACAAATGCATGATATTACAGTACACGTTGACCTTACGCAAAGGTTGAGCAAACCTAGACCAAATTTCCATAGCCACCTCAGATTGAGTAAAAAGGTGGACCATCGATTCACATTGAGGCCTCTCATGACAACAAACACATTTGGAGACTAGTTGAATCCGTCGACGTCGGAGACATTCATCCATGGGTAAAACATTCTGCAACATACGCCAAATAAAAGCACTCACCTTGATGGGAATCCAAGCTTTCCAGATTTTGCCTGCCCAAGATTGAGAAGGAAGCTTAATCCGAAAATGATTCCAGAATGAAGAATTATGAAACTCACTAGAAGTGGTCAAAGTGCAAACGAGACGATCATCATCATTGTCTGAGCAGCGAATTCTTTGAATCTGCTCATGCCACTCGACTGGGAACAAGGATAAAAAGGAAGCAATATCGGAAGGGCATTACAAACCGAGAGACCCAGATCCATGGGAAGTGGACCTTCTAACCTCTCGCCACACCAATTATCATTCCAGAACGAAATATCACCTCTCCCGACAATCCAATGACTACATTGATCCACTCTATGTAATTGAAGCTGAATGGCTTTCCAAGAGGGAGAAGCAGAACCCAATCTATCAATGCTTAAGCCATAACCATACTTCATGCGACAAAACCGAGCCCACAACCCTTGCCCTTGAAGCACACGCCATGCCAACTTAGCATGCAAAGATTCCATGACTTGTTGGAGAGAACGAATGCCTAAACCCCTTTCGGAAGAAGGCCTACAGACATTATGCCAAGCCACCCAATGAGCTCTATGTTCCCCATTAGAACTCCATAAGAATTCGGCAATAGCTTTTTCAATTCGCTGTAAAATAGTTTTTGGAACAGATATCGCAGCCATCGTATAAACTGGAATGCTACACAACACTGATTTAATAAGAGTTATTCGAGCGCCAAACGATAATAATTTAGCACGCCACCCGCTTATCCTTTTAAGAATCTTGGCTTCCACCTCCTCAAAATAACACCGCCTCAACCGACAGCGGAAGAGAGGAATGCCCAAATACTTCAAAGGCCAAAACCGACGGTTCCAACCAGACCAAGTAGCAATTTGCCTGTTACGATAATTAGAGCATGCCTTAGGAGCATAAAAGCCACTTTTTTGGAGATTGATAAGTTGCCCGGAACCTTGCTCATACTCCTGAAAAATAGCCCGTAAACCTAGAATAGAGGATTTGCTTGCATTACAAAAAACGAGCATATCATCTACATAGAGCAGATGCGAAATCGTAACCCCGCCTCGCCCATGATGATAAGGTTGGAAAACACCCTCAGCCAAAGCCTTATTAATATAACGAGAAAGAACCTCCTGGGCCAAAATAAAGAGAAATGGGGATAACGGATCACCCTGCTGAACACCTCGCATTGACTTGAAAAAACCACAAGATTCCCCATTGATGCGAATAGAGTACCAAATATTGTTGATTATCCTCAGAATCATCCCCTGGACATCAGAACTAAACCCGAAAGCCTGCAAGGTCCTAAGAAGAAAATCCCATTCCAAACGGTCATAGGCCTTGGACATATCAAATTTGAAAATGACATTACCCCCTCGAACCTTGGAATCAATACGCTGAACAAGTTCATGGGCCAGAAGCACATTTTCTTGAATGCTACGGCCTTTAACAAATACTGCATGTTCTGGAGAAATAAGCTTGGGTAACAAGCTAGCAAGACGAGACGCAACAATACGAGACACAAATTTACAAGCAAAATTACATAGGCTGATCGGCCGAAGGTCCCCCAACTCCGTAGGATTATCAATCTTTGGAAGTAATACCATAGCAGTAGCAGATAAACCCCGAGGAAAATTATGTCCCTGAAAAAAGAAGATGATTGCAGAAATCACATCCTTCTTGATGATTGACCAACAACCTTGAAAGAACCACCCCGTAAACCCATCCGAGCCTGGAGCACTATGAGGATTAAGATCAACAATAGCAGTCCAAATCTCCTCCTCCGATGGAAGCTGATGTAGATTAATATTGTCCAAATGTGAAACCAAAACATGCAAGTCTTGAAACATGGAATCATTAATGGTGTGAGCCGAAGTCGAAAATAAAGTCTCGTAATAACCCTCTGCCAAATTGCCAATTAGAGCTGGATCATCACTCAAGGACCCATCAGCCAACCGGAGACGCACCCTATTCACATGCGCCCTATTGTTGATACTTGCATGAAAAAACTTCGTGTTCCTATCCCCATCTTCCAACCATTTCTGATGAGATTTTTGACGGGCCAATTCCTCATCCCACTTGATGACTTGAGTTAAATTTTGACGAGCACTTGCAAGTTGAGTTGTCGTATGATCATTCCAATCGTGTTGAAGATCAAAATCCAGCCGAAGAATTTCATCTTGAAGCATCTCGATCCTCCTACGAACATGGCCGAAAACCTGCCAATTCCAGTTTTTCAATCCAATGCGTAAGGTTTGCATCTTTTTAAACAAAACATCCATAGGAGCTCCATCCATCGGCCGTTGCCAAAGATCAGACACAAATGTCAAAAACACAGGATGGTCCAACCACGTACGTTGAAATCGAAACATACCTTTAGCCTTACGTTCTTTTTGCACCTTTACCAAAAGAGGGGAGTGATTAGATTCATTAGTAGAAAGGTGTTGAACCTTCAAACCTGGATAAGAAGCATAATATAGGCCGTTACACATGACCCTGTCGAGCCGCTTCCATATCCTTCTTCTACCCTTTTGATTGTTACACCATGTAAAACGACTACCTTCAAACCCTACATCAATAAGACCAGCCTGAGATATAAAAGAATTGAAATCATCCATCTCGTTAAAGTCACACTGAACACCACCTAACTTCTTACTGGAATGAGAAATCACATTAAAATCACCACCGATTAGCCATGGAATAGACAATGATCCAGAAAAAGCTAACAAGTCCGCCCATAGAACCCTCCGAAGATCCCTACTACATTTAGCATAAACGACAGTTAACACAATAAAAAAACTAGTCCCGATAGTGACCTTTAAATTTAAAAACTGGCCAGAAGATCCCAACAAAACCACATCCACATTACTACCCCACAAGATCCAGATACGAGTATTCACCGGATTCGCATGAAGCGAATTAGAGTAATTTAACCGTCGACATAACCTATCAATTTTACTACCTGAAGCCTTCGGTTCCAAAATAGCACAAACTAAAGGCTTTTGTTGATTCTTGATCAGACTAAGATAATCCATAGTTTCTTTGTTGCAAACACCCCTAGCATTCCAAATAAGAATCGACATAAAAATAGATTAATGAGACACAGTTGACTGGGCCTTAGCAGCAGCCCTCGTAACCCTAACATTTTGCTTCATAGCTTTATGTTGTTGGCGTTTCTTAACCTGCTGAGCACAAAAGTGCTGAAACTCCGGCCGAAGGTCCCCAGAATTCCCTTCAGAATCCGAGAGATATTTGTCACCATCCTTCATGTTCTCCATATACTCACCCCCCGTTAAATGTGCTTTACCAAGGTGCCGCGGTTGGAATTTGAAAACCATCTCCCAGTCATCAAATTTGTTGTGAAGCAACGAGTTATCAACAGGTGGTGCATTAGCCATCCCAGTAAGAACCTCCACCGTCCCCTCCTCATTCAGACCATCAAGAGCCGCAAACGCATTTTTGGATAAGACTGCATCACTAGATTTCTCCACATGATCTGGGCGAATGACATTTTGGTGTCCTTCAACCAAAGGGACTGGCGTTGTACCCTGACTTAAAATATCGATATGCTCAACCTCCTTCTCACAGCCTTGAGAATTTTTTGCCCCAGAACTCGATTCCCCAGAGTTTTTACCATGCCTAGCCACTGGTTCCCAACGATTAGTTGGATTGGGCTTAGAAGACATATGATCAATCTTAATTGCCTACACTTTTTCAGTTATGGTAGGCTTGTTCATAATCCCGTCTTTGTGAGTCACCTTATCATCCTTTGTTCCATGCTCATGCAATTGCGTTGTAGGCTTCTTCGAGATCACACGAGCAGATCGTTTAATGACTTTGCAACAATTATCCTTTACATGGCCTAGCAGACCACAACTAACACAAAAGTGAATGTTACCCTCAAACTCAAGGGATTGCCAAAACCCACTATCCTTGCTAGTACCAATCCAAAAACGGGAAGGAAGAGGCTCAGACACATCAATTTCAACACAAATCCGGGCAAACATAGGTCTCACTAAAGTTAGGGTTTTGTCATCCGCACGTAAAAAATGACCCAGCAAATTACCAATGCACTGAAGAAAGGACAGATTAAAAAACGTTAATGGCAACTGATGTAGCCGAACCCATACCGCAACACGGGTACTATCTTTCCGGAAAGCAAAATCAGGTGACCATCTAAAAGATCTATACATACATGATTGAATCATGTGAGACTCTTTAGAAAGAGCAAGAACTAGATCTTCAGAAGAGGAGAGTCGAACCATAACATGCATAGGGTCCATCAAACCTACCACGAAAGGCCCATTAAGTTTCCATGTTCGGGCAATATTCTCCTGAATGACATGCACAGATGGCCTTCCAGCCGAGAATTTGAGAATGATAGTATTCGCAAACTGCTTATCCGTCGATTCAATCTCCATCGGTGAAAAGAGACAACCTGGTTCACCATTAAACGAAGTGACTTGCCTTGGGGCTAATGGAATTGCATGTAAAACTGGAGAGGCGCCGACAAAAGGCTTTAGCTGGCCAACAATATTGGCAAAAGATTTAGCAGGTGCAGCCTTGTCCACAGATGTACGCGTCCTTGCCGTCACATCCTCAACTTCCCCTGGAGGATCAACCCCCGGATTGATAGTATCCGACGGCATCCAAACCCTAGCCGCAAAAAAAGGAAGAATAATAATCGCACCTTTAGTGTGTGTGTTAGTGTGTTTTCTATTAATGATCCTATTAATAGTTTGATTAGTATATATATAATTATATATTCTTGCATATGATGTTTTTATGGGAACTACTTCTAATTCATTTGATTTATGTTTGAACAGGGAATTACACCCTTGTTCATTTGGACGGTTTAGTAAGTAAGAAGAAATGACTATCTTGTGGAGTATCAAAACGATACGACGCCTCTTCACGGGTTTTCTGTTATTTGTAAAATGACACCTTGATTATGTTTTATGTTACATATCTTTTGTAATAGCGTACTGGGTCATTATGACTCATTCCGTACTTTTTTTTCTAGTTGCAGTAAATTGGTAGTCGCGTTGAGGTGATCGTGACTGTAGCAGAGCGCAGCTGATCGATAGATCGAGATTAGATCATGTGGTTCATGCTAGTAGCAGCAGACTTCCCTGAGTAGTAGCTTGTGGAGTCTTTTAGCATCGTCACATATATTATGTACTCTGCTATTCTTGTGAGATCGATCTTGTAAAGTTATCTAGACTTTACGGTCGGGTAGATACTTAGGTATTTGTATTGGTTCTTTCTTGGGTCGATGTGTTGTGTCGTGCCTTGTTCGTGGTTTTAATATTTATTCCAGTTGTCTCCCGGGTATGCAATAGCTTTGGGGCTTTTCTTTATTCTAAATTGTTATAGTTGTTGGTTAACCCTGGTATGCTTTAGCCGTGGGTAATTGTTATATCAGATTGGTTCTTTGTTGAAACGCCGGCCTAGAGTACCGATGGTTTGTTCAGCGTCTGCAATGTTGCGGCACGCGAGATTTGTTTTCCCCCCTTTGAGAGATAATGTCTCTTTTGGTTTCTTTGGCTTTGGTTTCGAGTTTCATAACTTGGGACTTCATTTCCTTATTGCTTCCGCTAATTCGATTTTTGAAATTCCGTATTTTAGTACGGCTTTATGTTCATGTTTAGAGTTTGTTAGCTCGACTGTTCGACTCGCACTACTATTTAACAAGTGCTTGTCCTCTTCTTATATGTTAATTTTAGCGACATGACCTTGGAGATTTCGTGTTGGAATCCGGATCGGGTCGTGACAATATTTGATGTAAGTATTTAGTATTTGAACACTTTCTTTCTTTCTTTTTCTTTAAGTTATATATATTTCAATTGATTACATTTATTTTTGTATTCTTACATACTTTATTTAATATAGGAAATTAAAGCATTTGAGCACTAAACAATTTCCAATGCTGAAAAATCTTAGTTGGATCTTTACTTGGAGGACGAAGTACGAATTTTCATTTTATGATGATTTTGATGTCTTGAATTATTGGAGGGATAATAAGCATCGATACCCAATCCTTGCATCAATGACATGTGATATTTTGGCCATCCTGATAACTACTGTTGCCTCAGAATAAGCTTTTTCTATAGGTGGTCATGTGTTCACCAAATTTAAAAGTTCTACCATATCGAAAAATATTCAAGCTCAAATTTGCCTTTGTAATTGGTTGCATGGTTACATTGATTATTGTATGTTAGTTTACCAATTTTTAAAATCATATTCATTATCTACTTATATTTTACTTTGATATAAATACCTTATTATATGTAGGTAAATTTGATGATGAAGACGCAAATGTCCAAAAGTCCCCATCGGAAGCATACGCGTCGAATGAGGTAGAAATTATTGATGAAGACAATGTAGATGATTTTGATGATGACATGGTGATTTCCTAATTGGTAATTTGATATTTTGGTGGATGAAATTTGAAACTTATTATTTATATTTAGTATTTGAAGTATTTTGAATTTAATGGATATGTAATTTAATTTTGTTATTTAGTATTTTAAGTATTTTGAATATATTAATGAATATGTAATTTTTTTTATTTTGTTATTTGAAGTATTACGAATTTAATGGTTTATCTGTTGAAAATTCAAATCTATCCTAAATTTAAATAATTGATAATAAATAAATAAATTAATTAAATAAACTCATTTTTTGCGGGATTTCCCGTTTTACCCGCGGCCCTAGCGGGGTGGGTTGGGTAAGGAGTTTCTAGGACCGTTATGTTCACGGGTTTTCCGCCCTGTTTCGCAGCGGGCTTTTTAGGCTCGCGGGCAAATCTGCCCCGCAGGCCCGTTTTGACAGCTCTATCTGAACCAAACCATCCTACGTCAAAATCGAATCAAACCTACCGATTCTATTCGATTCCGCGATTCGGACTTATACCCCTAGTACACAGGCAGAGCAACGGCAAGATTTTTTTAAAAACAAATTGGAAGTCAATAAAATCAGATGCTGGGACCCACCCACACGCTCCTATCGAGCGCGTGTGGTGCACGTGCCAACTGTGGGCGAGTGGTGCACAACACCACCCCCAACCGACCAATTTCTTCCTAAATCATTTTTTTTTCCTAAAGAGGAAGTAAACATTTTCTCTCTCCTACATGGAAATGCCACGAAGTGTTCAATCATTATTTGATTTCATCTCCTTAATAAGAAAAGAGATATAAGAAGAAGATATTTTTCAACAATGGGGATGCTCTGATTGATCAAGCTCATCCCAAGGTCGCACAAGACCACAAAAGGTGACTCTTTCATGGTGCACCAAAAGAAGTGATGAATATGACAAAGAAGCGAAATGCTCACTCCATTTTTAAAATATTGTTTGGGTTGACCCGACACACTATTTAAGAAAAATGAATTGACTGGATTATAAATATTAATGAAATGTGTGGTTTCTTTTAATACCCTTGAGTATGTGGTCATAATGAAAGTGGGTCGAAAAAATAAGAGTAAAGTGGTAAAAGTGTTTTCCTAAAAACGAAAGTTTTGAAAAAAACAATTATTTAAGAATTGACGAAAAAAGAAAGAACAATAATTTGAAAATGGAAGGAGTATACAATAATTTGTACATTCTTGACACCTTGTTTGGAATGAAAATTTTGTATCGCTATCATTTTTCATTCAAATTACAACACCACACAATAAAGTAAAACAAGTGGTATATTAATTTTGAAAAGTAATTAAATCTCTTATAAAAGTAGTCTTAATAAATAATCATGACCAAGTACCGTTAAATCATAACAATCGTACCAATTTCTTTAACGTTGAACCACTTTTATTGTAGTACTCCTATCAATTTTGTAACAATTATGGTGTGTTTATAATGATGAAATTCAGAAATAATTTTTTCCACTTTACAACGATTCTAAAATCTAATTAGTATTCCCTCCGTCCCCAAATTATTATCATACTTTTGTTTTTCGTTCATCCCAAAATAATTGTTTTATTTGAAATTTTTCTTTTTAAGATAATATTTTTCATCACATTACTCTTATTTTTTCATCATATTTTAATTATGAGTCATATACACATAAGTCTTAAAGTAAACTACATATCAAACTAATATTAATAATCCAATCAAATATATTTTCTTAAACCGTACGTCAAATCAACCCGAACGATAATTTTGAGACGATGCGTTTAATTACAAACTCAAAGATAATGATGGCTTGTGCTAACTTTTCCTTTTCCATGATGGCTTATTAAGTGTTTATTGAATAGTCTAGTCTAATAAACAAATATTAATGAATAAATACTCCCATCCGAAGAAATGATTTAAGTTGAGGAGTACTATTTTTGGGATCAGAACGCCTAAACATAACATTTAAATCACTAAACGTAACACCATTTAAACGATAAAAATATCTAACTACCCCTATTTACATTTACATATTACCCACCCCTCCATTAATTCCCTAAACCAACCACACCCCCTCCCATCCTCTAAACCAACCACACTGTCTTCTCTCTTCTCTCTCTCTCTCACTATGACCAGATTGTTTGGGAGCAACCGCACTGTGTTCTGTTGATGAAGTGACACAACCGCAATCTTTCAACAACCGACAACCCACACACCTCTCTCTGTCTCTTCTCTCTCAATCTCTCAAAACCAAAAATCGAATTGGAGTGAGAGTGAAGTTGTGCAATCTTTCAATATGTGCAATCTTTCAATTTCAAAGGTATGTTTCGTTTTCGAATTTGCACTTACTCTGTTTCAATTTGTTGCTGAAGACATTGTGCAATTTGCTAGTTTTTTTTTCAAGTTTGCGAGAAAGAACCGTTAGGGCACAACGGATGTTTTAGAAAACTATTGCGATTCACCAACGGTAGTGGTATAAAACATCCGTGAATTTGTAGCGGATGTTTTATACCACTACCGCTAGTGAATCACGATAGTTTTCTAAAATATCCGTTGGTCTGTAGCGGTTGTTGCATAATAAAACTGTGGGTCTGTAACTGTTGTTTTGTATGAAAACCGCTCTATTGTAGCGGATGTTTTGAATTTCTTTTTAAAAAAACATATTTTTTTGAAAAAAGTTATGTGATATGTGTAATATATGTGTGTGTGTGTGTATATATATATAATGTTTTATTGATAACTTATCACTTCATAACTTAAGTTGTATTTATTTTTTTGTAATAGATTGAACACGGACGTCGACGAGGGAAACGTCGAGCACAAGCAGAGGATCATCTGGGTAGAGTACGTAATAGGGTTATGACTGCTTCAGAACGCAGGAAAGCTGCTCATCAGACTATTTTATTCGATGCTATTTTATTGTAAGTTTGGATCTATGAATACTTTCCTCAATTCAGACCAAGCTGTTCAGCGACATGGACCCCTCAAGAGTCATATGCTAAGAGATGGACCTCTTCTCTCGATGACAGAAGAAAATGATCTTGAAACTATGCTAAAGTATTGGAGAGTCCTCAATTGGATGACTGTTGATGCCGTAAGTATTTATCATTTATAAATAATGTATCAAATAAAAGTTTGGACATTTATATTAATATTTGTTTTTCCAGGTTATTTGGACTCCTTTTACATGTAGGTCATCACAGGAGGTACCGATCAGTTTGTTCTCGGGCATAATTAATTGTCGTAAAATTACCGAGCCATACATGCCTAATCACTGCTTAAGACAGTTTAGATATATCCAAACGATTCCCGACCATGTATTCCAACCGACGAAGGTTTATAGAGGTCCAAAGACTTTGAAGTACATTTGTGTCCACAATGAGATGCTTTGAAATTTCCAACAATGGGAGCATCATTCTATAAACCCCAAAAGGGCTGGATCGAGGGTAGCCAACATTCCATCTGCCACCGTAGATGGTTACGAGCTTTGGTTTCGGGAGTGGACACATTATCATGTGACGCCGCCGGTTGATGATGATGATGATGATGATGATGATGATGATGATGATGATGATGATGATGACGATGATGAAACTGAGCTGATGGGGGATCATCAACCATCGTGCATCACCCACAATCGCAGATAGCCGTCGCAGAGGGGATCCCAGAGGCCTTCTCATCCATCGAGAGTTGCCGCATATGCGCATAAATCGCTTGAGAATCGATTTGAGTCTATACTTCCTCAGCTTATAGCACTTCATCGTTCATGGTGAGATGCACTTGTGGTCCAGGGTACTTATATGGATACTGTTGACGAAATTGTTCAACAGTTTGAGGATGAATTGTGATATACTTTATGCTTTTGTGATGTACTTTATGGTACTGATGTTTTGGTGATGTATTTTATTTAAACTCAGACTGTGATATATTTTATTTGGACACCATTATTAAAGAATTTAATTTTGACTTGATGTGATAAATTTACAGTGAAGCCCCTAAACTATTAACAAATAACAGTTAACCTACATAAACTTTGCAAAAAAAGAGTTAAGCCCTTAAACTATTAACAAATAACAGTTAACCCATATAAACTTTGCAAAAACAACAATTAATTAAGCCCTTAAATAATGTTTTACATCATAATTAACAGTTAACCATCTACGCTAAGGTAAGTAGTAAATCGATCATGCCAAATTGACAGCCAATGTCGTATCGTTGGTGACAAGAATCTTCCCACCTCGGATAAATGGGCAGACGAGGCAGGGGATTAGAAGGCTTCATCCGAAGTGTTATGAAGTGGATTAAATTGACCCACCCAAAGTCAATACTTGTGGTTGGCGGTTGTCCATCAACATACCGTGCTTGCAACGGCAGCCATGTATTGCAACCAATCGATATATTACACAAACAAGTCATAATCCTCTGATATCGTGTAGCAATCACATATCTGAGCATGCCCAGACTCAACCAATGCTCGTTTGGAGCCGGAGAAGTATGCCAATTACATAGTTGGTAAGATACTTCAATGTCATCTCCCAAGAAGTTGATGGCTAAATAGAAGTCCCAGTAGTCAGTAAGTTCTTGCATCAAGTCATTACTCATATGATCTCATTTTTCTTCGTCGTCATAAATAAAATGGACAATAACTCGGAAATAGAGCCATCAAAATGGGCCAAACCCGTTGGGTTGTTCACCCCGCCATATTAAAAAGGTGGGTTGGGTTTTAAAAACATGACCCCGCCAAAAGGCAGGCTTTTGGGTTAGACCCAAACGGGGTTAAGCGGGGTGAAGCGGGTTGGTTCGCCAAATTTCACATATTATATATATATATATATATATATATATATATATATATATATATATATATATATATATATATATGTATCATCCATCACCCCCAAGACTGCCATTGTTGATCTTTGAAATAAAAATAAAACTCTGTCCTCTTTCAAAACAAACTCAACTACCAAGTACAATCATTCTTAGGCTAGGTTGAGAAAATAAAACAATCTCAATTTCATCTCTTGAGATAAAATAAAAAATAAAGTAAAATATCCTAATTTAATGACACAATCAATGAGCTTGGTTTGCAACTCCATTGATTATTTCCCAAGTTTGGAGTTCCTTGAATCCTCCATGGATGATCTAAGAAACGGACTGCCGAGATCTATGTTTGCATATCATAATTGTTGCCACTTTAACCCATTCCCAAAGCGAGGACGTAGGTGACTCCATGGAGGGTGATGAACTGAGTTGAGTGATGATCCACTTGGAGCTGGCAAAAGAGGAAGGAAAGGGTTGATGGCGGTGTAGAGGAGGGGACTGGAAGGAATTGGGACGAGAGAGAGAGAGAGCTAAAGATGAATTTGAACTTTGGATGAGAGAGGGTGCATTAAATGAACATAAATTGTATTCTTGTGTTTTGTTTCTCACTCCTGACTCTCCATTCTCCAATTACCCATCTACCAATTTGTCAACTGTAGTCAACAACCCAAGATCATAGATTCACAATCAATTTTTTTTTAGGCGGGTTAGTTCGCCCCGCCCCGCAACCCAAAGTGTGTTAGGTTGGGTTAATGTTTCTTAGTCCGCCATCTTTGCGGGTTGGTCCACCCCGCTGGTCCGTTTTAACGGCTATACTCGGAAACCACAATTTTCATCTGTTTTGACATCTATAACACTGGATATGAAAGTGATCATCAATGGTGGAAGCTGAGAGGCGTATGTAATTGAATTACACGTCGATGCTAATGAACTACGACCTCTTCCTCTACCTTTACCTCTACATCCTGATTCTCTTTTTGGTTGACGGTTAACATGTTTATTTTGTATGGTTAGGTGACAATTATAAACATTAAAGCATAAATCATTTACTATAAAGAAATGTAAAGCGTAATATGACGTAAACATTTAACATTTTTAAACCTGAGAGGTCTTTCTTTGTCGAGTTCTTATTTGGACTTCCTTTGTGTCACACTATTTCTGGTTCAAAAATTTTCGTTGGGGATGTACAACATCGAAAAACTGTTTATCATAGTGATATTGATGCGATTTCAGAGTCCCGTCCATATCTGATAAAATGTTTTTTTATCAAATCAACCGCAAATTCCCTTAATGTACTATTATCTTGAACTCCGCCCATAGACAACGTCCTCCAAAACACATGGATATCATGGGGTTCAATCGGGACATTTGTCTATTGCATGTGCCACATTTCATAACTACATGATAAACCGTAACTTGTCCTCAACAAACACCCACACTTCTTAGAATCACCCTCAACTTGCTCGTCTATACACTGTGTTGAATTCCAATCGTATTGTAGTAACTCAAGGGCATGAGATGATACCTTAAATCTCAATCAACGGAGAAGAAAATTTGAGGATGTCAAAGGATGGGCTACACTCAAAGACCTTTCAAATAGAGTCAAGATCTCATTGAACTGAAGCTCGATAGCATCGTAGATTTGATCGAAACACCCGACGTGCATAACCATCTCTTCAACTGGGAGTGTGCACTCTCAACTCTATTGCATTCATAAACGTATAATTTTTACCTGTCCATCGTTTGATTGCCGAAATGCATGTATTGTTTAGTCCAAGCACAAACAAATCTATCCTTATAGGGCTTCCAACCACATCAAATTAACATATCGAACAACTACCTTGATATTTGCCCACGACTCCTCCATCTCTTAACAATGTATCAAGTATTCTTCCTCAGTTTTTGACTTAACTATATCCATCCACCTCTTCATAAATATGGCTGCATAACTTCTCTTTCCCAACAAGTTCCTTACATACTTCTCGATTTCCATAGCTATGTATCTCTTACACAACATATGTCGAGACGTTGGAAAGTAATCTCGTATTGCATTCATGAGAGCCAGCTCCCTATTCGTGACAATGACATCTAATGGGCGAACATTAACTAATAAAGCACTGCTGTAATGCCCAAGCAAATGTTTCACTTTTCTCATTATGCAAAAAAGCAAATGCAACATGAAAGTTCTTTCCCACAGATGTACCTCCGATAATTTCCAATAACGGCAAGTCATATTTATTAGTCTTGTATGTTGAATCCATAAGGATAACATACCGGAAATAAGGTCAACATCTGTTCAGCCTTTGGATGAGCAAACATAACATCAGTCAAAACAACTTTGTTTTTTGCCAACTCCCTTTGACCCGAACCACAAAATATATCCACATCGACTAATCCCATCTAAAAAATACTCAATTTTTGATTTATTTCCCATTTTCTTCTTTCTTATACTTACCAATGCATTCTCTACATGATTTCTCGAACTTCTGCTATCAGAATTTTTCATCTTCAATAGATTTAATATCTGTTTCGGCTTCACATTAGCACTATAAAGTTGATCAACTCTTTCAATCTCAGCCTTTGTCAACTTCGATGCAGAAGTGCGTCATTTTCCTCTCATTGAAAGTGGATGGTTGTGAGCATTGTTAAACTTGCTAACTTGAACTCTCCAACCATCATCTTTTACATCCTACAAATACACTTCAAATTTACACAAAACCTTCTTCGAACCTTTTTCTTTACATCTTTTAAATCTTTTTTACCATCGTACCAAGGTTTTTCACTATTCTCATAACCCAAACACATTTTACGAGTGTTATCAAATTTAGTTTTACTTCTGGACACATGAAAGTGTGTATCCTCGGCACGTCTGGTATCCAATTTTTTGCCTCTCGATCAATGAATTTATCATTCGTCACAAAAAAAAAGAGATACATCCGGAAATAGATTATTATCATTTTCAAACTGGTAATCCTATAAACAAATAACAATAAAACCCAATTAATATTAAAAAAACAAATTCCAGCAAAATCAACAAAGTAGCTGTTACAAAGTAACATTTATTTTGATATATAACCACTATTGTGTAGCGGAACTCATGCTGAACATCCGCTACTAACAAGCAGACCTTTTCAATTACATCCGCTTTTTAAAAAAGAAATTAGACCAATACATCCGCTACAAGGTTGTGGTACTTTTATAAAAATGATGTTGGTGAATGACGATACTTTGGCTAAACATACGTTGTGTCCTAGCGGATGTTTAGCCTAGTAACGAATTTTTTTAAAAAAACTTTATGTGAAAATATATTCAAAAATAAAACTATATTACCTGAAAATAATCATCCTTATTAGCATTTTCATTTTCTTTGGGATTACAATCATAATCCATTAGAATGCTTTGAAGATTTTGTTTTTAGAGAGAAGATGAAGATGATGAAATTAGATGAGTTAGAATTGTTTGGGAGTGTTAGTGAAAATTATGGGTGGAAGTAATTGGAGGGGGTGGTTGGTTGGGGGAGTAAATGAAAGGTTAAATATGTAGAGGAGTAGAGGGGTCATTTTACTCATTAAATGATGTTACGTTTAGAGAAAATGGTGTTACGTTTAGTGTCACTCTTATGGGATAATGAATACTTCTTCTATTTCGGGCAAATAATCCACTATTCTATTTTGAGATGTTTTATTTAAAGAGTTCACTTTCAAAAATTAAGATATAAAAGTATCATTTTATTACTAATGAATTACTGAAAGTATCATTTTCTTTAAAAAATTGACTTTCAAATTCTTTGCACGGAACGGAGGGAGTAAAGATTAAATATTTTTTGTTGGTTCGTGAGGGATGACTCATGTACGCCACGCCTTAACTTAAATTATTTCTTTAGATGAGTTCAAGAGAGTACTCTCCACGCTCGATAGATGCATTTAAAAATTATCTTTGATATGTGCTAACTGTTAACCACAATTTATTAAATCTGGATGGATGATCTGTGGAACGATCAAATGTAAGGGGTGGCCGAGTGCAACCAAGGCCCAAGGCCGGCTCTAGTTTTGAAAATTCACAATTTCCACTTGTACTTTATCAATATAGTGGTTCATGAGCCCCTTCAAAAAAAAATCTTAACAATATTGCCCTTAATTTTGTATATATATGTCAAACAATTGTAACAAATTTAGTATTGGTCTGTTCTTCGCGAATTGTAAGATATCTGAGCTTATGTGAATGCATGATCTTGTAGAAACCTGTCAAAACAAAGACACCTAAGGAATGCAAGACTGGGCCTCGCAAAACCCCTCCAAAGAAAGAGTAAGTCTTTAGCTTGTTGAAAGCAAAATGATAGAGTTTCAGTGTGTATAAGTGAGCGTACCTTTCAAATGAGGAATCATGAGGTATATATATCCCTTTAGGAGTGAAATTTGGGCCGAGTCATCATTATGGAGAGATCTTAGGCCTTTATGGCCATAAATGCGGGTTGTTCGCGTAACTAATGATGTCATGGCTAAAATCTCGAACATGAGCGTTATCCACTAGTCACGTTCAGGGATGAGTATCTGTCTATTCAGGTAGCCTTGCTTTGCTCGGACAGACTTGTAAAGGATTTCTGGTCGGAAGGGATTAGCTATGTTCAACCTAGGTGACCCTGCTCGGGTGACATTTTTTTTCCTGGTCCCTACATTCCACGTGACTAGCATGTGAGGGCATATGTGCTTGGCTCGTGACCAGGATTTGGGCCGAGCTCATCAGTGGCCCCTTGTTTCTTGCTCGCCGAGTATTTATACTCGATACGAGGATCATATTTGTAATTGCTTCTGTAGTAGCCTGAGTTGGGGAGCAAAACACTTGTTCATTTTTATTTGATTGTTGTGATTTGAGTGAGGAGGGCTGCTTTGCTAGTGACGGTTGATGTGTTGAGATGTCAGTTGTGGGAAGCTAGGAAGCCGTTTTAGGGTGACGTCGGCTAGGTGCAGTGTCATGATGGGTCACACCTTTTCGAGACGTGCATTAATGGCGAGTTTGATAGGGAGTGTCGCAACGGTCACAATTTGAATTTCTAAAGGCTTTAGGCACGTGATTTGAGCGTTTTTTTCTCCAATCTTCTCCTATAAAGGGGAAACCCTAACCATTTTTTTCCTTTTTACCGAATCCTTGCTTCCAAGCTCTCTTTGCAACTGTCGGCGTCTTCTTTGGTGAACCTTACTTCTCCGACCAACAAGCTCTTCTTTTACAAACTGAACAGTTTCCAAATTTCTCCTTTCGGAAAACTGATCCCTATTCAACCAACAAGTAAGTCCACATTCGGCTCTTATTCATCTTTTCTGGATTTATGTAAAATTTCTAGGTTTCTTCATGTGTTTTCTTCCATGTTCATGTTTCTGGGTTGAGTCTTGGTTTTCCTCCTAGATTAGAGTGATTCTCAAGGAGATCGAGGAAAATATGGGGAAATCATGATTTCAGTTAAGACCTTTTAATCAAGATATATTTTTCCTCAATCTCTTATAGGATGTCATCTCCTTTTCGATTGTTTAACGAGAGTTCTGATCATGGGCAAAAAGTGTATGATTATGACCATGGGGCTTATGAACCCTCTGTTCAAGTAGATTCTGAAAAAACTAACTCTGACGTGCACGTTCTTGAGGAAAGAATTACACAGGAAGCGATCAGTCGAGCTCATTTGGAGAGGGTTGTAAATGATGTGACCATCGAGCACGATGTTGAGGAAGATGAGGTGACCTTGAGTGGTAATCAAAGCGATGAGGATATTAGCTGACCGGCCTCGAGCAGGACGGAGAACTCGCAATGAAGATTATTACAACTTGAATTCATTGGCTCATTGGGAGTCCATGAATTCCTTGGTCGAAGTTGGCAATTGGTTCAGCTCGATCAATATTTCTAAGCAAGATTATAGAGGGGTCCCTTATGAATCTGAGATGATGCCTGCTCAAATGAGGAACAAGACAAAGAGGGTGGTGTTTTTCTATGACTTTTTCCGTGTCAGGATGTGTCTACCTCTAGACCCTTTTATTGTTGAGTTTTTGATGGAAACAAAATGCAGTTCCCTGCGATCTCCATCTTACCACCATGCTAATTTTGATCGCCTTTATTGCGATCTGACGGCTGGTCGACTTTGAGCCAAAAATTACCATGCCCCGCAAACTTTTCTAATGTACGAAAGATAAACGACCGAGAAGGATTACTAATCGCTCAAAGGCTGGAGCTATGAAACTTTTTAGTGAATTTCCCCACAAGGTTGAGAAGTGGGATAAGAGGATCGTCGTTGTAGAATCCCAGGTAAGGTGACCCTTTACCTTGACCCCTTAATATATTATATGTTATAATATAAAAAAATTAAATATCGGAAATATAGTATGTTTTTTTCTCTCTTGTAAGCTAAGTGGTTCCCTTGTCTAAGTGGCGCTAATCTAGGTGGGTACAAGAAATATTCTTAGGTCATGTACAACAGAGTATCTAGTTTGCTATTCATTTGGTAATTAAAAATGAATATAAAAATTCATTTGATACCCATAAGCTATCCAAACAAAAAACTCATACAACAACTTGACACAAACACTAATAATTTTACATATTCCATCATCTTTATCTCCAAGAACTTTACATACCTCACCATCTTTATCTATATTAATTTTATATTTTCATTCAATTTATATTAACAAATAAATTTGATATTGCATATATTATTAAATTCGAAATTATATTAATATTAATTATTAAATATTATTTATTTATTATAATTCAAATATTATTTATTATAATCTGATATTAATTATAATGTAATATTATTATATTCGAATAATACAAAAAATAATAATTTTTAAACTATAATCCATTAATTAATATATATTACTATATAATATTGTTAACTACTTAAGTATAATTCGAATATTGTTTATTTTTTATGTAAAAATAAATACAATAATTTGTAATATAACGATTGAAATGGAAATTATAACAAACAACAGTATAATAACTATAATAAAAATTATGGAAATACAACGACAAACAAACTACAACGTCCATATTTGGAAAATACAATAATAAAAGCGAGGATTATTAAAACACCAACATATTAATTGCCAAATAGTCTCAATATATTTTCAATCAAATCATGCATCAAGCGTCGATGTGATTCTTTATCTCGGTAATGGAGTATTCCAGTACATAAAGTTTTGTTGCGGCATAAGAAATGAGGTATGATGAAATATCAGTGTGTTTAAAAATTGAGAAGAGTTTGAGTTTTGAAAATTCTGAAACCCTTCAACATTTGGAAAATTTTGCATATTAGAAAAGTTATGACGAAGTGATGGTTTGTTTTGTGAATTGCGTTGAGAAATTTGTTGAGAATAAGGTTCATTTGGTGTAAGTGGGTACCTTTATTTTGAGAATTTTTGCTTTTAGGTGAAAATGAACATAAAGTCATAGATGATGTAATTGACAATAAAAGAAAATTATCAATAATAATTATAAAATAATAACAACTAATATTACTTAATTAATGATAGTATTAACAATAATATTAATAACTAATAACAATAATAAACAATTAACATTAATGATAAATAGATTAATATCTAAATTATGATAATCTGCAATATTAACAAAAAATAATAAGTATTTAAATGGTAAATAAAAATAATATGTTAATTAAACAACTTAATTAAAAATATGAAATTAGGAGAGAGATGGAAGAGAGAAATATTAAGTAAAACAACAAATTTTGGAGAATTGTATTGGTATGCAAATGAAATAAACTAAATTTCTATTTATAAATAAAAATATTTACTTTATAAAAAACAAAAACAAAACGCGTCAAAAATAGTTTAAAATGGGTTGAAAATCAATTATTCAAGGGACCGCACACTGCCTGATTCATGTAAAGCGTTGTCATGAGTGTGTCGGCCAACTATATTTTTAAAAAATAAAAATCGGAGCATCACAACGGGGTTGTTTTGATGCTTTGAAGCTCAATACACCGTAGTTTTGAAAAGCATGCTGGAAGGGAAAGGCAAGTAGGCCAGTTTTGGCAAAAATTGGAGAGTCCCCTCTGAGATCCTCAACCAACAAAATCCAAACTAGACCCCTTTATAATTTGCAATAATGCTATGTTTATCATTAAATGGTAGTCCAGATAGGATTAATAAGGCGAGTTGCTAGTCGGGACTAATAGCACGAGTTATCAGGATAAAGTCATTATCCCTCACTATTAATTGGTATTATTAGTGCCCTCACTAAAAATTGGGATTAATATTTGTAATCTCAAAACTTATCAAGTGATGATTAATTAATAATCTTGGGATTAATAATATTGTTTATCCTTGTTTATAACTATTGTTACCACTAAGCTTTGATAAAGACAACATGTGTTTTAGTGAAAGACAACATTGCCCTTCACTAAAACTTAGTGGTAACAATAATGGTAAAATTAATGGTAAAATTAATGGTAAATCTAGTACTATATATATATATATATATATATATATATATATATATATAATTTTGTAAAAAAACCAATCATTTTGAGACAGACATAAAGAATGATATATATCAAAACTAAATTTAATAGCTATATTAAAAAAATAAACATTCACTTATAGATATTTTTTTAATAAACGCCTATCATGAGATGGAATCATGGAAGTAATAATTATCATACGGTCAATTGTAGTATATTTTTTTAGCTAGTACGTACGTATCCCTTCGTTTTTTTTAAGTCATGCTAACAGCTAACTCATCACATAAATTATGAAAAATTGCTAATCCTTAGAATGGTGTATTTTTCAAAGATTACAATGTGAAAGTGATGCTCATCAATTAAATAGTAAAAACTTAGGAAAGACCGTTTCACAAATATTTTATGAAAGATAGATCTATCTATTTTGGTGAGCTAAGTTGGGAGTGAGTAAGACTCGATCGTCTTACGAATTAGAATTCGTGAGATAATCTTACATGAGACTAACTTCAACTAAATTTAGATCAAATCAAGATCAAAGTGGTTAAAAGAACAAGAAGAAAAGGAAATGTTACAAAGTTAATTTTTTTTAATGACCCAAAAGAAAGATGAACTTTATTTTTTTAGCAATGAAGGAAGTATATGGATGTGATGATGATTTACCATTAAATAAAGAATCTTGCTAACCTATGTTCAAAATACACATTTTAAAAATGTAGATATAGTAAGTTTGATCTGAAATAACACCTATGGCTATGGCTATGAGGCTATGACAGTTTCAATGAAATTAAACTACATTATTATTATAATAATTATTTTTTCATAAGTTTGGTTAACATGTGTCCAAAAAAATATTTAATAAAAGTAAAAAATAATAAATTATGTCTAAAAGATCATTTATATACAAATTTAAACGATATTAATGTAGTTTTTGACAGAAAAACCTATGATAGCTAAGAACATTTTCGGGAAAACCAAGAACGTGTTACGTGGACGTGGGGGGAGAGAAGAAGTATGTATCCGAATAAATGCGCTTCACTTCACTTGGCTTCGAAGCAAAAATGTCTCAACAGTCCCAACATTGCAACTTTCTCATACTGCTATCATTCAATACAACGCTGTCTCACCGGAACTCAATCACAATTCACAAAAAATAACGCTCCCCACCAAACATTTCGATCCAACGGTCATTCAAAAACCTTCACGTTTACAACCATGAGGCAGCATTCAAATACATGTTCCCCCGATGTTATTATATTTGGCCTAGTGATAAGCTGACAACACTTGCAACACACTCAATTAAACACGCTCTGTGTGTGTGTGTGTGTGAGGGAGCGAGAGAGAAATTCAGTCATGGTACATTACCTTCTTCAGTTCTCTGTTTAGAGAATTCACTCCCTCAACTCTCTCTCTCTCTCTCTCTCTCTATATATATATATATATATATCTATATACACAGATATCGATGAGTTTTGTGCATATTAATTTAGTGTGATCAGTTGAAACATTTTTAACAAAGGGAGTGAATTTTTGTTAGCAGGAAAGGAATATTGGTAAGGCTTGGGGTTAATTTGAAGTTGTACATGCATTTTGTCAGGTAAATATTTTCATCTGCAAAATCTCAGACTCATTACTATGCACTGCACCATCACCATATGGTTTTTGGTTTAACTTTAAAATCAGATTGAATGATTGTTTAATTGCGACTTGTCATTAACCTTCCAAGGTGATTGGACGAATAACCAAGAAATATTATCCATATCTTTCTCTTAATATATTATATGATGCGCCAAAAATCTAGCTTGGGTCGTCCGATTGATGAGTGGGCTTGATTGTATGGATCGATCTGTTTCCTTGAACTTGTCTAAAAACACAAAATCTTTTTAGTGGGAGTGCAAGGCTTGGCCTCGCGAAATCACTCCGGTATGAGAGTAAGCATTGTGTGAGTCAAAAAACAATTTGACAGAAGTTCTAGGCTCAAGAATTGAAATTGTGTGTACCTTGTTTATGATTTATGGAGGGGTATTTATAGACCTCCAATGTCATTGAATCCATTTAGGATTCGGTTTTCATAGTTGCCTAGTAGATTTATAGAGAACTCCTAAATTATAGGCGGTTGGCCGCGAGAATGTCGGAGTAAATAAGGTAAATGTGCTACTCGGATAAGGAAACCTTTGACCAGTTTTGGAGAGCATGTCACTGGGATTCCCGGCTCGATGCTTGTCCGGGCGAGTAAGGCTCTGTCGGGCTACGTGATGTAGATCTGGGGATGACAAGTATAATTCCCGGGCATGGCCCCTGGTCAGGCAGGCAATTCTGTGCTCGGCCAGGTTTGGACGGGGAGTTTTCATGCTCTATGCTCGGATACCCCGCTAGGTTGATAGGTCCCACATTGATTAAGCTCGTGACTGCACGTGGTATTCGCTCGTGCTTTGCTCGTGACCAGCTTTGGGCCGGGCACATCAATATATATATAGTACTATAGATTCTTCCTCACCTACGTTTGTGTTGGTTTATGACTATTGCGTTTATAAATGACTGTCACATTTGATTAAGCAGAAACGTTAAGAAAATACTCACTCCGTCCCTAAATTATTATTATAATAAAAAATGCGTAAATTAATTTGTTAGCATTCTTCATCCGTTGCCTGAGAAGAGAAATATTCTAAATCCGGATTGTTTTGGTACTTTATTATGAATGGCTTCTCTGCAACTGTTGTTCCTTTCTTCTCCTCAAGTATAATATATAAAATGTGCTCTGTAGTTAATTGCATTTGTATCATTTCTTCAGTTTGCAGATTTTATCTTAAAGTTGTTGCCAAATCCAAATGGACTGTATATGCAGGGACTGACAACTAGGCTTTTTGTGACACCAAATGTGCAATGGGAAAATCGCCAGGAAAATGGATGAAATCACTGCTTTTCAGGATGAAATCCCTGCTTCTCGGGAACAAATCATCTAAAGCTAAACTTTCTGAAGGGTGGGAGGTATTACTATTTACTAAGCTGACTACCCAACACATATAGCAGAGACTATAATTTGTATGATTTAGTTTATTTGACTGCACAGAAATGTCGTCTTCTTTTTTTTTTCCAGCATCTTCACTTCTCTGAACGATACTTTGTTTATAATGCAAAGAAAATAGAAACTGAGGAAGAGGTATGGCTAGCTTCAAAGTCGGTGGAAGGTGATTTAGCCCTGGATATTCCAACTGTAACTTCCGAGTTGACTCAAAAAGATGAGGCTAAGTTGGAAGAGAACCAAGAGGCCAGAGATATACCACGTGGACGTGGAGTTGGAATATTAGTGCATGACATTAGGAATGTGGTGGATTTTCAAGAAGCTAGAGAACTAGATGGACCAGAAGATCCTGAAACAATTAGACTGGAGAGTGCTGCTATCAAGACACAGGCTGCATTGAGGGGCTATTTGGTATTTTTCTCATGCTTAAGTTTGTCTGATCTTTAGCATATAAACAACACCTCAAATAGTGGCGGATCCACATGTGTTCTAGGGGTGTCCATGCCCTATAAAAAAAAATTGGAGTAAGTTTGTGATATTTGATAATTGGATCTCTCCAAAAATTTTCATTTAACCCCTCTCAAATTCTCTATAAAAAATATTGTCAAGACGGATTTACGAAATCGAATCTCCGATCAATTTTTAAATGATTATCTTGTATGTTATATCGAAAAAGACATGTTAATGAATGTTGGTGATGATGATATAATTACGCGTTTTCAACGTATGAAAACGCGTAAAGGACAAATTGTAATTTCTAATTTTTTTTTATGCAATACTATTTCCGTCCCAAAATATATGACGCTTTGGAAGAATTTTTTTGTTCCAAAATAGATGACATTTTGTAATTTTCAAGGAACTTTTTCCCTTTTTTTCTCCAATTCTACCCATATTTATTGACTTCGTAACCTGTGTTTGGCTCTTTGGGCAATAATATCAAGACATCTCATTAATGTTTGGATAGTGGCAGTTTAGTCTTTACAATATGTTTCCTTGGTCTGTGTGAAAAACCCTAAAACGTCATATATTTTGGGACGGAGGGAATAGTTAAAATTTTGGAGACCAGTCAACATTATTCCTGGATCCGCCACCACTGACCTCAAATCGAACCACCCAATATACTTAACTATTGTCATCATTTCCGAAGCAAATTTTCTGGCTGCTAATTTTTATTGTAGCTAACTATTTGTTTTAATAGTGTTTTCTTCTCAAGTATGGAACTCTGAAAATAGCAGTTCACTCACATATGCATTTTTCCTTTTTTCTTTCCTTTGTTGAGGCTCGCCGAGCATTCTGGGCTCTCAAGGGCATTATAAAAATGCAAGCACTTGTACGGGGGCACCTGGTGAGACGGCAAGCTGTTTCCACTCTTTACTGTATGCTGGGAATTGTCAGGATACAGGCTCTCGCTCGTGGCGAAAGGATTAGGCATCGTCATATTGGAATTCAACAGCGAAAAAGCTCTACTCTGGTAAGCCTTTGGTATTTTCTCAAAGAATATGGCTACCAAACCACAAGAATTTCTTAGGAAAAATTTCAGTCTAAATTATATATTTTCTATGAATATATCATATCCTATATTTATATCGTAGCTCAGGTGCAAATCTAATTATTTATAATGCATCTCATAGGAAGGTAGGCTCGTGCATCCTGTCGGAGTTGACTTATCTGCAGGGATAACAAAGCTGTCAACGAATGCCTTTCCTCGAATGGTAAGCTCCACACTATGTCATGGCCCATGGGTGCAAAGTTGGTCGTGAGACCTTCTTTCTTCTAAACTACCCGACTTAGAGAAAATGTAATAGTTGGTGACCTGATTTAGGATATTGTAACTGGTCCTTCTTATTATGCTTGTACGTTGTTGTAAAGTGGCACATCTTCCAATTAAGATTTTCTCATTCCGATGCATCAAGTAGTGTATTGTGATGTTTGAACTGATCTCTGCTTGCTTTTGTTCTGTTTTTGCAAACATTGAACCCTTGATTTTTTTTATTTTTTTTAAGCTTCTAGCTTCGTCACCAATTGCAATGCCTTTGCACCTCCAGTATGAATATGGAGAAATGAACTCGGTCCTGAATTGGCTAGAGCGCTGGTCAGCATCCCAGTTCTGGAAGCCAGTTACCCAGCATGAAAAGGTTCCCCACCGACACCGAGGCACCAAAACAGGCAGGCCAAATCCCAGTGCGGAGAAAGCCCCAACCCCAAATGCTGATAGCGTCGCAGTGCACTCTGAATTTCACAATCCCAGACACAGTATGAGGAAAGTTTCAATCGCTTCAGGAGGCTGTGTGCACGAAAATCCACAACACGAACTTGAGAAGGTAAAACACAACTTACGGAAGGTTCACAATCCCATTGTTGAGAGTACTGTTCAGTCAGAGATTGAGAATGAGAGGCTACGGCACAATTTAAGTTCAGGTCAAGTTGCTTTAGAGCTGATGACGGAGACAGCTGTCACCGAGGCAAAACTGCCTGATATGGAAAGATCTCTGGAGCCACTAAAAGTAAAAGAAACAATTGATTTGTTGCAAGATGATCAATCTGCATCAGAGTTGAATCATTTGCAGAAAAGCAAAGAAGATGGCAAGGTTCCACTGACAAATAGGGAACTAAGTTGTGAGGACGATTTAACTAGTAATGAAACAAAGAAACTCAGACGAAGATCTTGGTTTCAAGGGAAGCAGGGAGTTCTGGAGAAGCAGCTGCAGAGTAGGTCCATATTACCAAGTTATATGGCTGTCACTGAATCTGCAAAAGCAAAGCTGAGAGAACAAAGCTCTCCAACTTCAGGCCAAGATGGGCTTGAGAAACATAATTCCACAAGGGGCCATTCGCTGTCTTCGTCAATTAACAAGAAAACAACATCACTTTCGCCAAGGGTACAGAGAGCTATTCAAGCAAACATTAAAGGAGGAAATGGAAATGATAAATCTCCATTGTCATTGGGATATGGAAATGGTATGCTATTATTTCTTTAGCATTTGGAGCTTTAATTCGTTTTCCTATTCACTACCATAAAATTTCTTATTATGATTCGTACTTTTTTCTGAAGAACTTACCTAAGGCTTTGCCCATGCACAACTCCCCTTTTTGACCAGATTTTTGCTAGCTAAAAGTTCTATCTGATCATAACAGTTACATGTTCTCAAGTCAAGTGTAGGGTGCCAGCAGTGTATAAATTAGTAGATAAGTTTCGTTCTTGTCTAGAGCGGGATTACCATAAACTTGAATTATAGGAGCTTTTGAAGATCATCTAAAATAAAATAAAATAAAAATTAGGAGCGAATATTTTACGTTGTACTTTACAGGGGGATAATTTTTTCATTATACTCTGAACACCATAATAAAAACTTGGAACTTTTTGTAATTCAATGCTTGATCCAGGGGAAAAGGGTGTAGGCATTAGATTTCTGGGGTTTAGAAGCAACACCTGCTGGAGTCTAACTTTTATCCACTAACGCCCTTTGGACTTTGAGAATGATTCCCTATTTAGCTGCTGTTTAAATATTTATGGGAGTTTACCCTCTTTTATGTTTGCTTAACTGAATGACTCTCATTTTTTATGTTTATGATTTCAGTGAAGGTGAATCAAGCAGAATGGCGACGCTAATTAATTTTGCCCAAAGAAATTAATTGAGCTTCATTTTTCAGGGATACGAGATTGAAGCACCTCCACAGTTACTGAATTCGCTATTGTTTTATATTTATGTTGTAGAGGAAATGGAATTTGTTTATTTATAAATGAGTGGTGTGCCGAAAGCCATTTCAGGCTTTCCGTTGCATTTTGTTAAAAAAAAAATTCTGTAGCATTACATTACACTGTAGAACTAGAATACTAGGTTTTGTGTGTTTCCTGGTTGTAAGGGTTTATGCTTCCCTTGATCTCCAAAGTTATGTTGCATGTGCAAGTAGACTTTGAGTTTATGTTGTAACGAGCTGATTAGCATAATAACAGCATAATCGTGATTCAGTCATAATGACTATCAGAGCTAAGTAGTAGCAATGCCGGATGCCAGGTTTACATCATTTACGGTGAATATCTTTTCTGAATGTAAACTGATCAAACATGCACCTAAATTATGAGACCATCAGTGTGATGATCAAGAAAGTTCCTTGAGGCTCTTGTATGCTTCTTTCATTTCCAAAAGCTGGCCAGCTGGGAATCCTAATTAAATAATATTTTAATTGGGTAGAAGGAGTACTAATTTCTATCAAATCAATGTTAAATAGTGAAGCTACATGAGATTGATGTTTGTCATATATCAGATGTGAATTGGAAAGAGCGAAAAAAAATATCCGATTAATATAGATAAACCGTGGGATTAAGAAGGGATGGGTCTTCCTGGAGGGTGTTCTGCATGATATTGGAGACGAAAGATATGGATTTAATTTGGTGCTGTGGTACCATTGCAACTGCAGGGCCTTGCAGGGAGGGAGTAATGGGAGGGGAGACTAGAGCAGTGGGATCTAGAACATCCATTGCCTTCAATTCTGTGCTTATTCAGAGCTTCTATTCCTTTCTGTGCAAATGACAAATAGCTTTCATCAACAGAGCACTGAATTGCTGTATTAGCAGCGGTAACCAACTCCTTCATTTGATTATATATATTCTTGTTAGCAGTGGAAGAAGCTCTTGATAGAGTCTAGTCAACCTGCCTATTCAATTCGTGGAGAAGTTGCAGATAAGCAACAAGCTGGTAATTAGTATTACAAATGTTGTGGAGGTATGAAAATGGTGTAGCATGCCATTTCACTCATTCAGGAGAGTGGAGACCCCTGGCCATAAGTGATCATGGAGCTACCTCTTATCTCTATAACGCCGGCCACCTTAAGGCATGGGGATGGGGGTGTGGCTGTGGCTGTGGCTGTTGCTCACACCACTTTGCTTGGAAGATGTCTTTATTAAGGTCACACGCGATGCCGATGCTCAAGCCTCAACCTACACAACTTCTCTCTCTCTTGAGTCATTGATTCTTAGACTTTAAACCTTTTTTTTTTTTTTTGGCTTTGATTGATGTCCAATCCCACAAATGAGTCCATCAATCTGACCAATTTAAATTACATATTATATCAATATTAATAATTAAGTCAATTTTTTCAATCTATATTTTAGGTCAAACAAGACTGTAATTTTGAAATAGAGACGGTACTTGATATAATAAATCATACTAAATGTTGGAGGGAAAAACTTAGGTAAGACGGTGTTACGATTTGTAAGACAAATTCTCTGACCCAACATATTTTGGTGGATTGAGATATAAGAGGGCGTTTGCCCAAAATGTTGGATTGGAGCTACCACTATGACCCAAAATTGATACAGAAGTCAACAAAACCTAAACTCACAAAGTACTAGAGTAGAGATCGAACCTAGAATTCTGAAAACAAATTATCTGGTCATACGCGCGAGTCCCGCCTAAGTCCCAACCGGTCTCCTATTGACATCTATTCAACAATTACTCTCGGAGAGCTCCCACCACCTTCCTCTCTTTCATGGAACGCCATTTGATTAACTTGCTCCATACCCCTCTACAACTTAATACATTCAAGCAAATTCACGGTCTAATCGCCGTAAATTACCCTGATCTCGTCCCATTATTCACTGTAAAGCTCTTAAATATGTCTTTTCATGCCTATGCCCGCAAGGTGTTTTATCAAATTCCGCTACCAAATCCAACACTTTATAACATCATCATATCTGCCCACTCTAAACTCTCTTCTCATAAATATTCAATTGAATTTTTGGTAAGAATGCTCCGTACGGATACCCGGATGGACAGTTACACGGTTGCGCCTGCCCTCAAGTCGTGCTCTTCTTTGATGTTTATAAACATGGGGAGACAAATTCATTCTTTGGTTACATGTTTTGGATTGGACTCAAGTGTCTTTGTTCAGACAGCTTTGATTGATTTCTACGTCAAAACTGGTGATATGGATTCTGCCAGGAGAGTGTTTGATGGATTCTCGGTAAAGGATCTAGTTTGTTATAATTGTTTGATTTCCGGTTACTCAAAGTCAGGGAATCCCTTAGCAGCACGAAAGATTTTTGACGAGATAACAGACAGAAAGGTTGGATCGTGGAATTCTATGCTTTCATGTTATGTCCGGAATGGATATTATGTGGAGGGCTTTAGACTTTTTGAACAAATGCAGGCTGACAAGTGTTGTGCCAACGAGTGCACTGCCGTGATTATGCTGTCTATTTGCTCTAAACTTGGTGATTTGGAGATGGGATTGAGAGTTAAGAAGTATATTGATGATAAAAAATTGCATCTCAACTTGATTCTTTCGACTGCACTGTTGGAAATGTATGTAAAATGTGGGGCGGTGGACGAGGCTCGTAGACAGTTTGATCTGATTGTTAAAAGGGATGCTGTTGCGTGGGCAACGATGATTGCTGGTTACACTCAAAATGGAAGATCCAGCGAGGCATTAGAACTTTTTGAACAAATGAAAAGGGAACAAGTTAAACCTAATGAGGTAACTCTGGTCTCTGTTCTATCAGCTAGTGCTCAAATAGGCTCTCTGGAAACTGGTGAGCGCATTGGAAATTACGTAGAAAGTCACCCTCTCGGTTTAAATCTTCAGTTGGCATCGGCGCTTTTGGGCATGTACTCTAAGTGTGGGAATATGGAAAAAGCGCGTCAAGTGTTTGAAAAAATGCCTCATAGGGATATCGTTACTTGGAACTCGATGATAATGGGGCTGGCAGTAAATGGTTTTGCAGAGGACTCCATTGCTCATTACGAAAAAATGAAGGAGAGTGAGATTAAACCAGATGAGATAACTTTCATGGGGTTATTCGCAGCTTGTACGCATGCAGGCATTGTAGATCTGGGACTCGAGTACTTTAGAACAATGAAAGTAGAATATGGAATTTCACCCCAGATTGAGCACTATGCTTGTATTGTGGACCTGTTATGCCGGTCTGGGCGACTAAAACTGGCCTATGAATTTGTAGTTAAGATGGAAATAGAGCCCAATTCCGTTATATGGGGCACTTTACTGAGTGCTAGTAGGAACCACTTGAATGTTGAACTTGCAGAGATAGCGGCCAACATGTTAATAAAAAGAGATCCCCAGAACTCAGGTAACTATGTCCTTCTTGCTAACATTTATTCTAGTGCGGGCAGATGGCAAGAAGCCTCGAAGATTAGGCGCTTGATGAAAAGTAAAACATTGCAAAAAACGCCTGCATATAGTTGGATTGAATTGGAGGACAAGATGCATAAGTTTTTAGCTGGGGATACATCACACCCTCAATATGAAGATGTCTACAGCATGGTAGATGGATTGATGGTCCACTCCACGTGGACAGCCCATGAGTTTGATTCTGACCTAGATCCCTAAGGATTCATAGAAATCTCATCGTTAGCCAGCCGAAAGTTACAGTAGGTTGTCAATACGCATATGCAGGGATCCTGACATAGCATTCTGAAAAGATTCACCATTCAGGTAAAATGTTATGCAGGAACATCCACAAAATGAAGTAAAGGAAGTTGGAAGTATTGAAACTAAAGAATGAGGACACAGAGGTACTGCAGTCGGATGCCAGAAGAAGTAAAATTTTGGCCTGGCGAAGGCTAGTTCTCTTCAGAGCTAAGATTAAGTTATACCTTCATGCTGTAGTTTTATCACAAGTCAGCTGCAAGGTTGAACCTAAATTCAAATTACTGTGTAGAAGTGGGTTAGAAGTGTTGGATACAAATAAGGTACTGTTGGACTGCGCCTTGTTATCTTTCCCTAACCTAGAAGGGTTTAATGCTAAAACAGAAACTAGAAGTCTAGAAGGAAAGTAATGATGAATCATGACTTCATAAGTAATACTCCTTCTGTCCTTGAAAAATATTCATGGTTAACAAAACAGTGGGATTAAAAAATATAATTAATGATGAGTAGTAAAATATGTTGTGATACCCATTAATTACACACTTTCTCTCCATCATTAATTATTTTCTATCATTAATTATGTATCCATTACACATTCTCTCTCCCTCCCTCTTTCTCTAAGATGTATAATAATAGTATTAAATGAAGGGTATATTGGGAAGAATTGTTGAAAATTTGTATACCAAAAGTCTTTAAGAATATTAGTTGGAAGATTCCAAAATAAAAAGTAAGAACATTTATCCAAGACGGATGGAGTATATATATCCTAGAACTTCGTGTCCGTTCCTATGTCACGATGATCGTATATCTTGAGGTGTCAGTATATTCTATTGTAAAAATAGTATGTAATTGGGGGGGCGCAATTTGAACTCAATCCATAATTAATGGGGGTTATTTGTAAGTGAGTTATTTGTACCTCATGGTCGTTGGATCTTGCGGACTGAGCTCCATTGTGTCTATATATATATAGAGAGAGGACAGTTAGTGCGTGACGTGCACACTGCTTCGGTCATCTCTCATGTGGTGTCAATCCGAGCCATCAAGCCGAACCAAGTGGTTTAGTTAGATTATGTGACTTACATGGTTCAGTTTTGTTTGTGTTTTTGAGAAACCGAGTGGTTCAGTTCGGCTTACGGTTTGACATGTCGAGTTGAGTCAAATCGAGCCAAACCACGAAGTTAAACCATTGAGTTGAGCCACCAAACCAACAATCTTTTAGAATTTTGACCATTAGTATCCTTATATAGAAACCCTAAATGTAACACCTAAAAACATTAAATATAACACCATTTAAGAGGTCAAGTTACCAAACTGCCCTCCTTTTAATTTCAAAAATAAAATAAGTTAATAAAGTTACTAAACTGCCCTTCTAATATAAAAGAAAAAAACTAATTACTAATTTAGGGGAAAATAAATCTTTAAACAGGCATCTTTTTTTTTAGGAAAAGCATCGCCAACCAAAATCTTTTTTTTTTCAAAAAGAATCACCAAGAAAATATCTCAATAATCAATATTGTAAAAGAATCGCCATCAACAATTTGGAAAAAACGTAAAAACGTCTCCATGATTATTATTTTTCATAAAAAAGTGAATTTTGGTATTTTATCAAAAGGGTAGCTTAGGGTTGGCGACCCTAAGCCCCACTTTATTCCTCCCTTCTCTTGAACCTACTTCATGATTGGAATTTTGAACATAGGTCATTGGCATGAGACCATTGTGTGGATTACCTTGAATGAGATTATGATGGAGACTTCTTAGAAACAGCAATGTCGAACACAGAAATCTGAATATATTGTAGAATTATGCATCGAGCACTTTCCTGCAAGAATTATTCGACCTTATCAAATGCCCTGCGTTACACGAATATTCTTGTGGATAAGACTACAATTGCCCTCCTGTTCTAGCACTAAAGCAGAAGACTACTTTTGGAGTATTCTATATTTTGGTTACACAAAAACGAAGATGATGGAACTATTATATAGTATATATGCGTCCCTTGCAGATAATCAAGAGAAAGGAAACAATAAGTCGAAAGGAAACGAAACACTTGATTATTAACACCTATAAGCCCGTAAAACTTATATGAATGTGCACTCCGCACCCAAAAATTCACAATGTAGTATTCCCGAACTCACCCATCTTCAAAACATAAACCCCGACTATACCAAATGACCAATAATTTTACTAAAATCATCAACAAATTACTCTCCTGCTTAGCTTTGAGGAAGCCTGGGAGCAGATGAAACTCTAGGAGAAGCGTTAACCCCACCTCCATTCTCAGATTATTTAGCTCAATTGTTTTTGTTTTTTTTTTTTTTGTCGCAATAAAATCAAATTGTATTTGCCGCGCAAAATCGTTTTTTTGTGATTTTAGCTTTAAATATTTTTTTAAATCTAAAAAAAAAAAGAAATATATAACATATATTGAGTACAATATAGAAGTAGATAACAACTTACTCCAAAAGAAAATCAACATGAAAGTTGTTATTTAGATCAGAATTCATTGAAAATTTGTTGGAAAGTAAATAAATTGTAACAGATGATTTATAGTTAATTGTGACAGAGTTTGAGATATATCATTATTCAAAGTTGATATAACTTTTTTTATATGAGGATAAATTAGTATTTAAAGTTTAAGGTTAATTTTAACACCTTTTTTATGAGAGGATTAATTAGTAATTAAATTCTTAATTGGATGTTGTATTTAGTGTTTTTTGTGTTGTATTTAGGACCACTCTTCTTATATTATATAAATATAAAAGTCAGTTGGTTTCACAACTATTTGTATTTTCACTTAGTCCCTCTCAGTTGCCGTCCAAATATACAGCCTCTTTGACTCGTATCCTTGTCGTCCTCTCCTGCCTTCTTTACTCTTTTGTCCTCTTGTAATCTTTTTATAGATAAACACAATGTATGATCAGCTTCTGTTCTTTTTTTTTTCCAACTAAAGTATTGATTTAAAGTTTGACTTCTTATTTTTAGGCAATAGGTACGTTTATCAACTAGAAATAGTTTTGCTAGGTTCGGTTCAAAACTTTAAATGGTTGTATTCGTATTATATTTAAATTTTTAATAGTTTCTTTAATTTGTTTTTTAATTCTTTTGTGTTTGAAAGCAGATCGATCCACTAAACCGAGCCGAACCAAGTCGAATCATCGTGGTTTGGTTCAGTTCGACTCAAGACTTTAAGTAGTTCATCTCGTTTGATTTTTCACAAACCGATGATATGTTGTGTTTTGTTCCAAGTAGAAACATTTATACCCCTAATCTCTCACCTTCTTGTTCTCTGTTCTACGTTGTGTTGTTTTATGTTAAATCTTTGTGATGAGATTAGGCCTAGCAATTGTAACTCATTAACCCACCAAACTCAACCCGTTATTAATTGCCCAACCCAACACATTAATATTTTTGGATTGAAACGGGTAACACGTTTCGGCCCAATAATACTAACGGATTGTGACGGTTCGGGTCCGTTGCCCTTTTGACACATGCCTTTTTATGCTATAAATTGTTGTTCTTTGGGGGAAGATTTTGGGTTGAGATGTGTCGACCCGTTTTAACATGTTACTCATTTCAACCCGACCCAAACAAATTCAACCCGTTTGATATTTGGTTTTTAACGGGTTTCGACATGTTTCAATCCATTGTCCATTCCAATCCAACTTAAACTCAACCCACCCAATTTTCAGGCCTAGGTGAGATAAACCAAGCTATGGGGGAAGTGGGATATGTCATATGGAGCAACTGAAAAGAACCCAAACCTGTGTGCGGTTATTTCCAGCAAGAAGCACGTTGCTACCTCCACATCTTCAACTAAAGAGCAGAAGGCACTTGTACTTGACGTCTGTTTATGTTATCTACGAATAGTAACTAGTGTATATCATAAGAGTTGGTTTACATTCTTGCTAATGCTGTGATCCATGATACTTTCCATTTTATTTTCTTCCGAAATCTGAAATTATTTGGGTTGGGTACAAGGCTTTGAACTCAATTTACTAACTACACCCTCCTGGCGTTCCAATCACTTTCTCGGTTAGACTTTTTCGCAATAAAATGTATCTTTAGGGTCCTGTACTTTACAAAAATTGTTATTAGCCTACTTAAACTTTAAAATTTTTGTAATCACCATGTACTTGAGTTGTGTTGTAATTTAACCCGTTTTTTAGATTGACGTTAAGTTATGTTAAATATTTATTTTGCTCATGTCCTCATCATCATCATCTTCTCTAATTAAGAAAAAAAAAAAACCAAATTAAATCCCAACAAAATTAAACTTCTGCTAATACTTATTTTGGAAATTGTTCGTGGGGAATGAAATGATCTTGGGGAACTGAGTATAGCTCTGTGAATTGATATGTTAAAGGGTTTCTTCCAAATCTAAGCAAAACTCCGACTTTTTATAATCCCAAAATTTATTAGATATTTGAGAGATGAAATTGGTTCAGAAGAATGCAGACAAAACAACACCAAGCCATGGCTAGTTTGCAAAACAGAACCCCAGGCCCCTAGCCAAACCAATGGGATATGGCTACCTATGTGGTTTACAATCTCAATCCCACAAATGTTTGTGATGAAAAAATTGAAATAAAAAACGATTTATGTACTACGTACCCACAATTTGGGTTGTTGTCTGTCGCTGGCGCTCAATTGGAAATCGAAAGTGTAGAAGAGTGCAAAAGAAACGACAGGAGGGAATCATCGAGATCGAAGAAGCGATGACAAGAGAAGTCAACTGATTTGGGGGAGTGGAAGAGGCGACATGGATTTGGATGAGGGCGTAGCTTTGGTGGATGACGATGTGAACTTCGGTAAAGGGGGAGTGGAGATCTTTGCTGAAACATGGACGGGTTTTACTGGAGACTGCAACAGCTATGGCTAGAGATGAGAGTCTTCCATAACTTGGAGATGGAGATGGGGTATCGATTGGAGGTCTGCACGGGGCCTAGTGGATTGGGACCAGAGTAAAAGACTAGGGCTAGGGTTTGGGAGACGAGAGAGAAAACGTAGCTTGACTACTTGGTTAGACCTGGAAGTGGTGACCGGTGCCATCGAGTTGCTGCTTGGGCTTTGATAAGAGATGAATTCTGAAGGTTGTGACCACAAATGGGAGGGTTTTTGGCCGAAGATGAGTTTTGAGGCGAGTGAGAGAGAGAGAGTAGAGATGGAGAAGATGAAGATAAACATAGGGGCAAAATAAGTATTTAACATAACTTAACATCCATCTAAACAAAAAAAGGTTAATTTGCAACTTAAGTGCAGTGCCTATTACAATCTTTTGTAAAGTACAGGGCCAAAGATGTGTTTTGTCTTTTTCGCTCAAAGGGACAAATTTTTGAAATTTATTTATTTACTTTTTCAAAAGTATAACATAGGTGGGTTCCTAGTTTCTTTGCTGTGCTGTGACATGCGCCAAGGAGTATTCTATGGCCATCATCAGTCTGCTGTTCCTTTGCATTTGGAAATCTTGGAAATTAATGTGCCCTCCCCTACCATTTGGGACAAATTTTAATTTCAGAAATTGAAAGAATTGGTTTCCATTTACAGGGACCCAACCTGTGTTTGTCAACCATCTACAGCTTGTACTCGTCAGTGTAGATTTCAAACAATCTCAACCTCAAGCACAATCAGCTCAATGGAGCTTGTCAGACTATCAGCATTCCAACAATCAGCTTCAAACCAATTTGAAACCAAACCTGTTTCTTTGCAACAAACTACCGATCAGCTTCAAACCAAACCTGTAATTGCAACTACTTCGAGATTTTCTAATTTAGAGATAAACTCAAGAGTAGATGTAGAATTCCGAACCAATACATACTTCTTCAAACACTTCTCACTGATTTTGGAACTTCCTATGAATCCAAGTTATGTATCATGGTACTCAAATATGCTGTAATCATGACAAGCAAAATGTATCAAAACTGATAAACTCTTTTTTCATGAGCAATGTCTTTAATTTCAATTTATAAGATGTCTGTTTGGAGCTCTCAGCGACGCTTGTACAAACATGGCTTCAGGGTGGGCCATTCAATTTCTTTCTTAGAATCTTCCTTCTTCTGCAAAAAGTATGATGAAACTTATTGGTGGCATCATGCTATAATCGACTTCATATGCTCATTAAAACAGAGAGACTTAAGCAAATCAAACAAACGACAGAAACTTATGATGTCTAACCTTTTTTCTGAAATACAATAAGATGAACATCTTATTTGAGAAGTCCTGCAAATAACAGATACCATTTAGCAGGGACAGGTGGATAATCGATTCATACTGCAAGCTTAAAGTAGATAGCCAAAACCTTTGATACAGAAGTAAATCCTAGTTCACAGATGGCTTTTGAAAATCTATCCGGGTCCGCTCCCCCGGTGTTTGGATCAAATCTACTTTTGACCTCCGCAATCAAAAGCCAACCACTGCAAAGGCATTGCATTACAAATCAGAAGAACAATCGAGGTAATGTAAGGTAGAAATTTAAAAATTATAACAAGGATACCTTGGCTTAAGAACTCTGTGGGCTTCCTGAAGATAACTGGGGAAGTTAATTCCCATCAGTGAAAGGCAGAAGACAGCGACATCTATAGATGAAGAATCTAAGGGTGTCTGCAAAAACAGAACAAACATCTGTGTCGTTCAGATTCTCAGTCAAAGTCAATTTACAGTGGAAGAGAAGGAACAAATATCTTAACATTCCAGGCTAGTTTAGGACCCTCTTACAAGAACACAAGGGAATGGGGAAAAAATAGGATGCAGAAACCAGAGCAAGGGATTTTTTTTGATAGGTAAGTGTGACCCCTTGTTGATATGGGGATTGGAACCAAGGACCTCAAGGTCTTTGCCTAAGTGCCCTTGTCATCTCTCCCACCTCTTGGGGTCATAGAGCATGAGATCTTTTGGAGAATAAAAAGAAGAGGTTCTCTCACGTGTTTGGTGTTTGCATACAAGTATACAACCAAGCTAAATATTAATGAAAAGCTTCTTCATCAAGAAGTATCTGCAGATTATAAACTCTCAAACTCAAAAATGACTGGGAGGTGATCAATATTAGAAACTCTACAAAAAGGCTATGCTTCTTTATCAACAAAAAGGATGTAACTTCCCCCAAAGAAGGGGAAAATTAAAGGAACACACAATTCCCCAGGGAAATTATCCACCATCTGGAACTTTAAATGCACCAACATTGATATAATAAAGTCGAGGTAAAAGGAGAGGAAAGCCAATCTAGTAAAGAAAGCAATAGAACTTCAAAGGCTGCAGAATGGTATGAGATGAGGTATAACCTAACTCTATGGATTTCTTCATTGCAAAAGGAGGCAGCACATACACTTGGAATGTTCCCCATAATTTTCTATACGTTACCAACTTACCATGGGATACAAAGAATACCATAAAACAGGTCCACCACAATTTGATCATTAAAGGAGCCCTTAAACAATAAGATGGAGCACATACACTGGACATATCACAAGCGATTACTGAAGGATCGTTTGAGACGAGATCGATAGAGAAGACCTTATTCTTCACATTTCTTGAAAGACGCGCATCCCCTATAGGATAAAATAATATGATGATGTTCAGAAACCAACCAAAAACAAATTTGCAAGTCAAAAACATTAACATGCGCCTTTAAATTCTGAAAATTTGATGCTAGCGTTCTAAATTCTCACCACAGCCAAAATCAGCCACAACTAAAGAAGGGCTGTGATCCTTTAGCCATTTCATAATAATATTAACAGGTTGTTCCGGCCAATGTGACATTTGCTCTTGATATCCTGCATGATACTGGCCAGGTACGTAAACATTAGTTTTACATGAAAATCAAAATATATCCCGCATGATACTAGCCAAGCATGGGAACGCAAGACAGCAGCAGCTAGGAAATGGCAAGTAATAGATCCAAACTCAATCACCAGGAAACTGATCAAAGATGCATGGAAAAAATGAGTGTACTTGTATGCATGTAGCATGCTATTGCTAAGCTTTCAATAATGAAGCATAAAAGAACATTTCTCTTTTCTAAAGCAGCTCAAAGACCACCGAAGATTCGAAGGTCAAGGTGTCTCCTATATAAACATATGTCTAAATTATTCATATTGGTGTTTTATAATTATATCTGGGCGGGAAAGATCCTGCGTTTCCATGTCAACCAAAATAAACTATGAAATAAATTATGCAACATCACTCAAAGTTCTATGAAGATATTATATGCAAGAGTTTGAGTTCTTCATTACCGTCTAACACAAAGATTTCACATATAGTTAACAAATTTTATGTTCAAATGGAGGACTGCAGGTAAAGGGTTCTAAACAAGTGCACACACTTTATTCCTGTAGAACCAATCTTACCATGTTAAACAATGATGGATCTTCTTTAAAGTAAATAAGGGCTTCGTCTCCACTGAAGAAAGGAGAAAAGAAAATCAAACCTTTTATAAATACAAAACTAGGCTTGCTGAATGTTTAACAGTCTGAATATATAAAAAATCATAACAAGATAATAAAGAATGAAAATAAAGAATCAAATAATGTATGATAACAGAACAACCTTATTAAAATATAAAATTCTAAGTTGGGAATGTATACAATGTGAATGTGGATAGGAAGGCTTACCAGCAAGTGTAGAGCTTCTCGTTAATCATTCGAAAATGACCTCCTGATAACCTTGCTCTCATCTGCGAAAATAACATTTCCCAATCAATAAATCATCCATCCATATGCATAAACACGCGCACGCACACACACACACACACTGACACACACACCTTGTCAAGGAAAGAGGAGGATTTGGATGAACTTCCGGAATGGGCAGAAACAGCAGAGTTTTTGATCTCGTCCTGAACGGTGTTCTGGTTAGAGGATCTTTCACTAAGAGAAAGTTTACGACGGCCCTTTCCCCTCTTCCGTTTTCGACTTCTGCCCTCCTCCTTCATCATTTAACTGTCAAGTTCCAAAGTTTATTCAGAATCACCCAATTATAGTACACTGTAAGAAATTTCACTGCTTCAATCAAAATAGGGTAATACTTAAGAGTGGGAAGGTTTGATTTTGAGGATAGGTCACAAGAACAAAATATTGTCAAAGCCAAGAGAAAGAGAAATTACCGCAAGCCAACGAAGAAGGGATGCACTGGTAGCTACGGTTTAGTAGCAACTGTTACCGCGAGCTGCTGCGGTTGAGATGGCGGTCCTTCTGTCAAGGGTCGACGAGCAAAGAATCCGTCGGCGGTGGTAGTGCGGCGTGTAGGAACAAGCGGGTTGCATGTATATTGGGAGATAGCTTCACGAAATTTAGTCAGGAGCATTCCCAACAACAACCCCCCCGATACCAACCTCTAAACGCCTCGTTTTCTGTTTCACTAACACTTTTTTAACTCTTTATAAAAAAATTCACTCTAATAATAAGCGCCCTCTATACAACTCTTCAAAAACATAAAATCTCTCAAATCTCATCTAACAAACATATCTACTAATATATTTTCCATCATTTTTATTTTTATTTTCCGACCACAATTTAAATAAAATATTTTAAATATTTTTTTGTCAAGAGTCGAAAGACACCGCGGTTGGGAGAAAGAGGAGAGAGAGGAGAGAGGAAGCAGACCATTTGGAAGAGAGCAAAGAAAGGAGGAAGAGCCACTGTTTAAGGTAAATTACTCTTGTTCTGTCAAGAGTTGTTTACCGAAATATAGAGATAGGGAGTTGATTTGGGAAACCACTGTGGGTTAACTTCCATTAAAAATCTTTAAATGTAGTCTTTGAGAGTTGAAAAAGCCTCCCACTATGGACGCTCTAAAAAACTTAACTAAATGTGACGAATGAATAGAATTGCTGTTTTTGGGGGGTAATTGTGTAATTTTAAAAATTATTTTGGTAAGTATACTATATAAAAAAGTATAATAGTATTTTTGAAATCACGAGTGCTTTGCACTCATGATTTTTAGTATATTAAAAGAAATTTGTAATGTTTTATAAAAGTCAAAATATGTTTTATCCCCAAAATATACACCAATATTCACTTACCTCCCAAATCCGAAAAAGTGCCTAAAGCACACCCAAGTTCCACTTCGTCCCACATAACCCCCTGAGACCCTTGAGACTGACGACCGTTAGAACTCTAACGTTAGTTTGCACGTGTCCCTCTCGTGATGGTCATTTTAGTTATTGCTCATTGTAATAGTAAGCGTGTGAAAAAAAGAAATGCAAAAGGGATCAATTAAAGACGAATTCTATTTCTTTTCTAAGTTATTGGTTGAGGAGAGAAAAAGCGTACAAATTGGGGTTTTAGATTTTAGGTAAACACAAATCAGATTAGGGTTTAATCGAAACGCAAGAGTTGAGAGAGATTGAAGACAATTATGGAGACACATGAAGAGGTAAATGAAGTCACTTCCAACGGTATGTTTTTTTTTTCGAATTTTACCCTAATTTTTGACATTTAACTGCAATTTTTGCTATGAGTGTAGTTATGTCTTAATACAATTTGATATTTAACTTCAAATTTTGATTTTGTTGAACCTTAGGAAGTTTTACTTTGAATTAGAATACATGACTACAACAAATGAGAGAAAACGTTTACTTTTTGCTGTTGGCATAGTGGGGGGGACCATGTGTTCCCTCCAATGTTATCCCGCAATTGAACTGCAAATCATTGTTTGTCTTTGAATAAAGTATACAATGTTATACTGTAGTTATTGACTTCAATATGGTAATTGGTTTTATATCATGTGTCTTTGAAGAAAGTATATGATTTGGGAAGCTATTGGTTGATGTATGTGTGCTAATTGGTTTATATCATGTACGTAGTTATTTTATTTGATAATTGGTGCACATGTGTGTGGCATAATGGGGGGACATGTGCCAACTTTAATGTTTTACATATGTATGTTTTATGTGAGTATGGTCTCTCTGTCCCTTTGTTAGCATTATACTTCATTTTAATATGCAAAGTGTAGCTGTCTCCTCCTGTTTAAAATGTTTTGTCTCATTTTATAATGTTTTTTGTTGTGTTCCGTGTTTTTCCAATTCAGATCCAGACTTGTTTTCTGTTAGGGTTCATCATGGAGGTGAGTTTATTTATCACCCTAACACTAGGTATTTGGGTGGTGAAGTAGAAACAGTAAAAGGAGTAAATAGGAACAAAGTGCAATGTCAGCCATAAATGACTTCTATAAGGGTTGGGGTATAATGAATATGCTAGCTACTTCTATATCTATCTTGGTTGTCAAATTGAGACCTACTTGCATTTAATGACAACTGATGAAGTAGTCATGCAAATGGTATTGATCCTAACAATAGAGAAGTTAATATATATTGCAAACATAATGAGGAATATCATAAGGGTAGAATGGAAAGTGAAAAACAAATTGTAGAAAGTGATGAGCCTAGTGACAAGAGTTCTGGCAATTATGGCTATAGTGATAGTGAATATGGGGATAGTGACATCAATGTTGACACTGATGATGAAATAGTTATTAATAGAAAAAAAAGAAGGTTTAAATATCAATTTGGTCACCCTACTTTTGGCCAAAATTCATTAAGCCCACTCAACTTTTTTTTTCTTCAATTTAATCACTCTACTTGGACATAAATATCAAGTTCATCACTCCATCCAATTTTTTTGTTGAAAACTTAAAAAAATGAAAGTCCCAAAATACCCTTACTAATATTTTTAATATAATTTTCAATTTTGCATTTTCAAATCCATCTCATCACCCACCAACGATGAAAGAATCACGACAACTACAAACCATGTACAACCATCTTACCTCGTCGGGACCACCATCGCTATTTTGGTGCCGAACCAACTCAATAGACTAAATCAAGTTTGTGATTTCATTTGTAGAAAGAGATCCGATCCGAAAATCATTAACAAAGTCATAGACCTTGATCTATATTGAAATTCATGGCCATCCAAGTTTTAACAAGAGAACTCTTTACCTTAAAAACAATGTCGGCAACCTCCGACCACCAACGCCATTGAAAATCTCCGGCGACCACATCATGACAACAACTTCAACTCAATACAATTAGAGAAGATTTCATTTGTAGAAAGAGATCTCGATGAAAATCATTAACAAAGTCATAGACCTTCGATCTAGATTGAAATTCATGGCCATCGGTCAACCGGTTTAACAATTTGACCCGATTGAGAACTCTTTACCTTGATTAGTGGAATGGCGATGATGGTCATACAATCGCTCAAGAAAAACATCCACTCCTTCTTCACTTGCTAGGGAAAGAGAAAGGATAGATGAGTGCAAATCCTAGAGATCGAAAAACTATAGAGTAGAGGTTCGAATTCAACTGAATAAGAAAGAATAAGAGGGTTGTGAGGTGGAGGTGCAAGACATTGTGATTGAAAGGGTGGGAGGAGGGTTTAAACATTTTTAAGTTGGCCAAGCTTGTGACACTCCTTCAACTTAATAAGGGTATTTTGGTATTTTCAATAATTTCCATCCAACATGACAAAAATGACTCAAGTGACCTTATTGAATGTTGAAGCCAAGTAAAGTGATTATTTAGAATGACTTAATGAAAAGTAGAAATAGTTATTAATAGAAAAAAAAGAAAAAGGAAAGGGAATTCATGTAGTGATTGATGATAGACAAAAAGAAAAGGCCAAGTGGAAGGAAAAAGTAACAAACATGGAATCTAGTGACTTTTATGCTGAGTCAGAACCAGAATATGAGAAAAATGATTCAGATGACTTTGAAAGTTTACTTGGTTCTGATAACTTTGAGGAGGGTGACCCTAGGCAGCAAATGAGGAAAAACACTCCAAAATATAAGAGATTTAACTCTTCAACGGAAATGGATGGCCCTAAGTTTGTGCTAGGAATGGAATTCACGGATCATACAGAATTCAGATGTGCTTTGAAGTATTATGTAGTTAAAAATGGAAAAGGGATTAGATTTGTACAAAAATAAAAGAAAGAAGGTTAGTGCCAAATGCAAGGATGGATGTCCATGGTACATCTATGGCTCACTGCTAGGTGGTGAGAAGAATACTTTCAAAATTAGAAGTTTTGTTGACAATCACAACTGCAGTAAGGTGCTAGTTAATAAAGCAATAAATCCTAGGTGGATTGGGGACAAATACACTAATAGATATATACCCTTCTTGGTCAGCTGACTCATTTTTTCATATTGTTGGGAAGGAGCTTGATCTTGATGTCTCAAAGAGTATTAATTAAATAGCCTTGCAAAGAGCAAATAATAATGTTGTAACTAGTCTTGCAGAGCAGTATGGTTCTTTGTGGGACTATAAGGAATAATTGATTAGGTCTAATCCTGAAACAACAGTTGAAATAGTATGTGAGCATTTGAATGAGAAACTTGCTTTTCATATAATGTACTAGTAACTCACCCGTGCGTTGCACGGATACATTGTTTGAAAATTGTACACTTAAATAAAGTTGATTAATGCATAGTAAATATGATTAGTTATACTCAATTAATAACTCTCTAATTTTCACATGGCTCAAAGTTCTCAATTGATTTCATCGGAATTATTCTTCTTTATTACTAATGCACTGCAATATGATTAGTGGTCCAATCTTAAAAAATGTTGGTTTTTGAAAAAATATACACATAAAAATAAATGAGTAAAATTATTTTACTAAGTCGTCGAATATCATACCGTTTGTTATATCCAATAAAGGAGGAATTAAAATAGGGTATAACGCTCTTTAAACAGAACCTCTAAGATTTAAATGTTGGGAACCAACATTTTCTACAACATATATTTCATATGACTATTCATTATAAAAACACAAAAAAAAAGACATAAATTGCATAATTAATAGATGACAACTCAATTACATAAAACAAACACTTAAAAAAAGGACACAAAATCACACGTTAATTTCTACATGTCATACTGTTCTTAATTGACTTCATTAGAATCATTCTAATTAATTAGTTATGGACCGCAAATATTATTAAGAAAAAATTGCAAATCTGCCACTCTAGAAAGTTTTCAACCGATTTATACATCCATATTTTTTCGAAACTGAAAAAAGGCACTTTATGCATGCATCGTGATACATTATTTTGTGTACTGCATTGCATAATTTTGTGCATCACAATGCATGACATATTTTTTTCCAGTTTCAAAAAAATATCGGAGTGCAGAATTGTTGGAAATTGGAAAAATTGTTGGCCGATACTAATTGTGAAACTTTTAACCGCTCATGTGCCATATATTTCTTTTAACCGCTAAAAAGAACTTTCATAAAATATTCCGGAAATGCCCAGTCGACCATGAAACTGAAAATCTCAATTGTTAGGGCTATAGCTGTCAAAATTTGGCCTGATCCAATGGGCCGACCCAGCCCACATGATATTATCTGGGCTGGGCTTTAGTTTCTATAGATTGGCCCGGTGGCCTTTGTTGTGGCCAGAAAAATATGTGAAAATAAGCAAAATTAGCACGCCCAAATGGGTAGGCCCATAGGCTACTCCAATCGGTCCGAAGAAATTTCAAATCGACTGGATTTTTTATGTTGAAATGATGGGCTTGGTGCGGGCCCGATCGGACCCGGCCCATTGACATCTCTAGTTGGGGGCAACAAAAAAAGGATGCATATAATAAAACCAGTTTGAATCACGATGTATCGATTTATATTAGCGATGCATGAATTTGAAATCATGATGCATCACTATGAAATTAAAATAAACCAGTTTGAATCGCGATGCATCGATTTGGGATCGTGATGCACTTTTTGAAATGGAAATGATAGTTACAAAATTTGAAATCATGAATCGCGATCCAAAATCATATATCGCGATGTACAAATCATAATTAAATACATACTAATAAATATCTAAAAATTAAAAAAAAAATAGGTACATATCTCTAATGTTTAGTTCTGTATTTATCATGTCAAGGACCTCATTGACATTGTTTATCCTTTTTAAGTATAATGAAAAAAATATAGGTCTAAATCTATGACCATCGTCTCACCATAGCTCGCAGGTAAATTGCTCTTTTCATTAGTATTTGTATCAAAATTTATATAGATCGAACTTGTGTCAGTCAAAAAAAATATTATTATCATCTTAAACATGTACTTTTTTGTTTCGAAAAATACTTCTTGTGTATCACGATCAAAATTTTTAACATGTAATTTCACAGATATGTCACTTCAAGTCCTTTAACATGTATATATTATATTAAATAATTTTTTGTTGTTAAATTTGGTTTAAATCATAATTTGATCATCCTTCTTTCACACTTTTTGCAATAAGGTAAGTCTATAATTATTTTTTTCAATTTTTTCATTGTATTGGCTATATCACACTTGGTCACCAAGAGTCATTTCCGTCAATTATGTTCGATGGAAATCATCGAAAAGACATAAATATCCTTTTGTGTTCGGAACATGACGTGCACGCGAACAGATTGAAGTCACAAAATCTTATCTCATTCAACTCCTTGCCTAAAGACATGCGTCTTAAGTTTACATTGAAGGTGAATGTGTGACAATAATATGAGTAACACATGATGTAGGTAACAATATTTTTGAGTTTCTATAAAAGTTTAACGCTTTCCATCCAAAAAATTGAATGGAGTGATGAACGTGCGATATAAGGCCAAGTACAATGACAAAATTGAAAAAATAATAATAGTAGAATTAGCTTATTGAATAAAATGTGAAATTATGATGACCAAATTGCGATTTAAGCCGCCAAATTTCATCATTATACTTGTAGATTTGGCAATTTTTTACTATGCATTAGTCAGTTTTGGATTTCTATGATACATGAACCATTTGAACCCTTAGGATATAAATCCTATTACTCCAGACATTTATTTCAAAAATGGGTAAATTTACCAAATCTATTCAAATTCGGTTATTTCAATTTTATTCAAGGATGTAAATATTATTTTATATACTGTTGAGTGTTCAAAATTATGCACTCATTGTGTTTTAATTGTCAAATTATAAAATATATGCATTATCATGAAATATACTAAATGTGTTTTCATATTCGATGGACTCATTTTAAAGTCAATTTTAATAACTCTGCATATTATAAGAGAGGAAATATGTTCAATGTATTTGTTCAATATTAGTTTTCAATAAAAAAAATGTTTCAATTCCCAAAGCAAAAAATGCAACTAAACAAAATAAAAGTGTTGCCATTTTTGGAAAGTGAATTTTGACAGAAACTTTCCAAAAATCGCGCCTTTCTTTTTATATATGTATAGATGTATGTCTTGGGGGCTTGAAGAGAGGGTTTTTAGAAGCCTATAGAAAAGTGATTGGGTTGGATGGTTGTTTTTTGAAGGGACCAATAACTGGGATGATACTTTCATCCTATAGGGGTTGATGCTAACAATGGGATGTGCCCCTTGGTATATGCTGTGGTAGAGGGAGAAAATAGAGAGTCATGGACATGGTTTTTGGAACTCTTGTTGGTGGATATAGGCTGTGTTAATTCATCCCACTGGACGTACATTCATGTCTGACAAGCAAAAATGCCTTGTTTCTAGTCTTGAGGCCCTTGTACCTAATGTCGAATCTAGATTTTGTGTAAAACATTTGCATGATAACTTCAAACTACAATATAGAGGTCTTGTCTTGAAAAAAACAATTGTCTGCATGTGCTAAAGCCTCTTATATTGCAAAATTCAACATTGAGATGGAGAAAATGAAGCAAAAGAGTCCATTGGCATATGAATGGCTATCTGGGAGAACACCAAAACACTGGAGTATGCCATTTTTTCAATAGACCAATGTTGTGATATGTTGCTGAATAATCTATGTGAAACTTTTAATTCATGCATTATGAAGGTAAGGGCATTGCCTATCTTAAATATGCTTGAGTGAATTAGGATTTACTTGATGTCAAGGTTGCAAAAATATAGAGAGAAGTTGAGGGAATATCAAGAGTTAATATGTCCAAGGATCAATAAGAAGTTGGACAAGTACAAATGGGAATCACATGGGTTCATCACAATCTGTGCTGGGGTTAATAAGTACCAAGTGAGAGGCATGTATGGGGACCATTTTGATGTGGATTTGAACACACAGGTTTGTTTTTTGTAGAGAGTGGCAGTTGTCAGGTATTCCTTGCCCACATGTTATATCTGCCATGAATCACAACCAACTTGATCCTGAAGAATTTGTGGCTGATTGGTATAAGAAGGACACTTACATGAACGGATATGACTTATGAGAACATGGTGTACCCGTTGAGGGACAGGGATATGTGGCCCAAAATCAACCTGGAATTGCACCCCCCAGTTGAAAATAAAAAGCCAGGAAGGCGCAAAAGAAGAAGGATTAGACAATTAGATGAGAAGAAGGGCAAACCTAACAAACTAAGAAATCACCAGGATAGTATGAGCTATAGGATTTGTGGTGAAGAGTACCACAATGCTAGGACTTTTCCTTTGAAGCCATCAGAGCCTGAAACTGCATGAAGTGCTCAAGCAACAGATGTAGTGCAAAGAAAATCAAACAAGAATCAAAGAAAGAAAAATGTACTTGTAAGTAATTTTCTTATGTAAGCTTTAAAAATTGTTCATATTGTTTCAATTTACTTAAGTTCAGTGTTTATGTCAAAGGTTAAGGAGAAGAAGAAATGACCATTGTTATGGAACAGGGCTAGCCTAGATGCAGTCCCTACTAGTCCAAGATACACAAAAGCACAAGTAATGCAAAAGGCCACTATCTAGTCCAATTGACTTGTCTCAAAATGATCCAACAGTGAGTTTTTAAGTCTTATTGTTTATTGATCTTGTTGTTTCAATTTACTTAATTTTCATGGTTATGTTATAGGGTACAATAACTCCAAGATATACAAAAACAAAGATAAGGCAAAGGACGCTCTCTTTATCACAAGACTCTACCATGCAAGCTTGTTGGAATATGCTTCTTGATAATTTAGTTATCACCTTGCATATTCTATATATATTGATTTGCTTGCCCCCATTACAAGTGAGTCATCACGAGTGGCTAAAACGTCTACGTAGCGATTAGCGTGGCAACTCGTGTGATACCATATAGGGCTTAGATTAGGTGCAACCTGATCAAGTCCTACCTTCCTACATGATGATTGAAATCGACCAGCACTTCAGACGCACTCAGCACCGAAAGACTTGCAGCTATGTCAAAAGCCTTCAATGATAAAGATCAGAACATCTTGAAGACTTACCACCGGCAGACATGCTACAAGTTAAACTGATTCGCACCAGCAGACATCAGTTGTCCTGAATCGGAAGACTTGTTTCCACTGGCTCGAAGCATTCCACCGGCAGACCTAAAATCTGCACGTGCTACAGAGAAAAGTCTAGAAGCAGCTCAAATCAAGACAAATATGTTCAAGCCTCAGAAAACCTAACATACTTAAGGCTACAAGACTTTCTCTCACTCAAGTAGTCTGATAAAGTCAAAAAGCAATTACTTTATTGAACAGGCCACCTGACAAGTGCAATAGACATCAGACCTACTCTTCAGAGACTTATCAACACAGTCTGACAGACAACAAGTTCAAAGATCTACAGGACTAAATCTCTACTCAAAATAGTCAAAGATCTTATGGACAAAGATCTCTATCCGATAGACTTCAACCACTACATCTCTAAACGGATAGAAACTTCAAATCTTCATCTCTCAACAATCATATTGACTCCCACCTATATAAACCCTCTATCGTACCCAAGACATCAAGATAATCATCAAAAAACAACTCACCCCGATGAGATAACAGATGATGAGCAACAAACAACTCAACTTACTCAAGAGCCTCAAAGAAAAGAGATCTACAACGAGATCGTCTTCACCAACGTATCTCAGATCTCTACACAGATTGCAGCGAACTCATCCAGATCTTAGCAAAACACCTTCAGTGGATTGCTAGGAAGAAAAGCTTGGAAAGAGAAGAGAGTGATCATAAATTTCAATAGACAGAGATCAAGATTCGAAGATTAATGTTAGATTATGTCTGAAGAAAATGAAGAGTTGTCTGTAGATATTGCATTCATATCTTTAGATTTGTATTCCAATACAAATGCTGTTGATTGTGCAATAATCATTCATCATGGAAGGTCGAGCGCTTTGCACTCAATCGTTCAGATAATTTTTATCTGAACGACCTTGAAAATCTCTTCCTTCTCATAACAATTTCTCGTTCTGGTCTCCTATTGCCCTTTGCTGCTTAAAGATTCTTGAATGAATAATTAAGTAAGGATTGAAGCTTTGGTGAACAAAACTAGAAACTGTACATAGATTATTTAGACTGATGTAATATGTAATTTATCTTTGAATAAATTCATATGTTCTTACAAATACCTTATCTCGCAGTCCTTATATATCTATGAGCTTTTTACAAATGATTTTGTTTTTAGAAAAGCTATTCTCTAATTGACTTACTTAATCTGTATTTGAAAGAAGTATTAAGCGTGCTGTTGTTCTGAACATATATTCGTGTACAGCCACTTAAGATTTCTCCAAATCATAGCCTCTTTACTTTCCGCTGCCCAAACTCTTTTTAACAAGCTTTTGATTTGACTAGAAGTTTACCGGCAGAGTTGATACTTCTGCTTAGAGCAAGCTTACCGATAGCCTCTACCAGCAGACATGATCAACTCGATAAACTGCAATTGCCACTTAGACTATACTTTATATATATCCAAAGAAAAGTTTTTGAATTGGCATCATAGGCTATTCACCCCTCCTCTAGCCTATTTGAGCATTATTGTGGACCAACAAAGCTTATGTAAGTATTATTTCATAATCAATGTTTATTCATCTTGTTGTTCTAATTCACTTATTTTGCATGATTATGTGAGTATTAATGCATTAGTCTTTTAGGTTAGGACATGACCATTAGTTTTGATACTTCTTTATCACAAGACTCTACCATGCAAGCTCCTGTAAGTATATTATTATACTTTTAACACCACAAATTTCTTGAATTACTTTCATTTACTAATGTCATTATCATATTCAGGGACTAGGGCAGAGGATGACAATGCCAGAGATGCCCTATGATGCAACAACTATTGGTGGTATTTCAATTCCTGCTATGAGCAATAGTTGGATGGGGAATAGATCTATTACTCCTGGAACTTTGAAAGTTGCAACAAATTTAAAGAAAAAAGGGTGACCAGCAGGGTGAACAAGTGCAGGGGAAACAAATGTAGCGTTTGGAGTTGGTGAAGTATAATATGTAATTTTGAAACAATGTCTTTGGTAGTTAGTTGAACATGTAGCTTTTTTGCACAGAGGCTGGTATATGTTTTTGCACATGTGGTTGCATAGGTTGGTTAATCTTTTGCACAGTTAGTTGAACATGTAGTTTTTTTGCAAGAGGCTAGTATATGTTGAACATGTAGCTCTTTTGTAATGGTATATCTTTTGGTCAGTTCAAAATGACCAAATTGATACACTGATTTTGTAAAGTATGGACATGGTATTAGTGAGTTGAATGATATATCTTTTGGCCAGTTCGAAATGACCAAATTACAATGATTTTGTAAAGTATGGACATGGTATTTAGCTAGTTGAATGGTATCAGTGTATCTTTTGTAAAGTTTAATTTCACCAAGTTGCTACAATGGTGAAGTAAGTTAAATTTCACCAATTTCACTAAGTTTACAATACTGGCCAAAGCTAAAACAACCAAACTAATTTTGGAGCAAAACAAGCAAACCAATTGTGGAATAATTCGACCAAACCAATTGTGGAACAAAACAACCAAATCAATTGTGGAACAATTCAACCAAACCAACTGTGGAACAAAACAACCAAACCAATTGTGGAACAATTCAACCAAGCCAATTTTGGAACAAAACAACCAAACCAATTGTGGAACAATTCAACCAAACAAATTATAAAATTAAAAAAAATAGAGTAAAACAAAGCACACAAATTGGTAGACCAAATTAGTATATTACATTACCAAACCTAAAACAAGGTTTAACATTGACATAAACATAAACAAAAATACATGACCAAACTGTTGTATATTTTAAACAACAACAAGAAGGAGCAACAACAACATCAGAAGAAGAAAAAAAACCACATAGTAGAAAGATGAAAAAAAATTCGCTCCCTGTTGCACTTGATTTTCAGCTGCATTATCTTTCTTTTTTTTGTGTTAATTGATTGACCGTAGAAGACCTGGAATTACAACAAAAGATCTAGGGCACATGGGAGGATCATGCCAAGAAAAGTAACGACACCCTTTATCCTGTAAATAATTTAAATAAGCGAAAATAGGAAGGTGGGTTATCAATCGACGAACCATAACCCTAAAAACTTATTTTGGAAATATGAATGAACACTTATAGTAGAATAGTTTTGGCAGCCAAAAAACCTCCGCCCAGGGTTTGTTCCCGTCCATGATGTTGTCAAGCACGCTGGTTTGACCATAATAACAAGTGACGTCCGCCATGGCCGTCGATGATTGCTGCTTATGAAGGAGGGATGAAGGAAGTCGATGAATACGACCATTATTCGAAGGAAGGAAGACGATGAAATCAACTGGCCCCCTCTAATTGTTCGCTTATTTATGTCTATTCCAGAGTGAGCAATGGCTAAAATGAACATCACGTGAAGGGGAACATGCAAACTAACGTTAGAGTTCTAACGGTCATCAGTCTCAGGGGGTTATGTGTGACGAAATGGAACATTGAGTGTGCTTTAGACACTTTTTCAGATTTTGGGGGCTAAGTGAATATCAGTGTATACTTTGGGGGGTAAATCATATTTTGGCCTTTTATAAATAATTACTTTTTATTAAGTATAAAATATGAGGGGTAAGACTGTAAAATCAACTGAAAGTTTGAGGGGCAGTTTAATCTTTTTAGCAAAATCATGACTCATTAGGGAGATGGTATTTAGAAGGAGTAGGTCTCATGTAGGCCTGACAATTATAACAAAAAATCTATTAAGCCACCCAACCTGACTTGAAATTATCCGACCCAAGCTGACCCGATTTTTTTTTTTTGTCGAAATGGGTTACCCATTTTGACCGAAAAAATTAACGTGTCGGGTTAAAGCGGGTTGAACCCATTGCCCATTTTGCCCCGTTAATTTTTTGCTATATGAATGTATGGTTTTTTGGCAGAAAATGTGGGTTAAAATGGGTCGACCCGTTACCAATTTCGATCCAACTCATTTAAACTCATTTAATATTTGGGTTATAATGGGTCACGAACATTTCAACCTGTTACCCATTTTGACCCGACCCAACCTACTCAATCACCAGCCTTAGTGTGAGGTTCCTGGGAAATGTGCTCCCGCGCCCCGCGCGCCCTTGGATAGGGTGCGCGTGCGGATGACACCACCGCTCCACCCTCCGCTCCACCCTCCCTTGTTTAGGGAAGACGAAATCCAAAGTGCGAGAGAAGTCTTTGCCTATATTAGCACGTTGGAATGTGCATCGGTTGCCCGAGTGAATTTTGTATCCAATATGGGAACTTATGGTTTTCCATGTCAAGTTATCCCTTATTTCGTATAACAGATATGGGAATGCATTACTCTTCCATTCCCATTCTCCCTTTATCTTTCGGAAAATAGAGAAGTGCAAGAAAGAATATTGCGACGCCCCTACTATGGATTTTATGAAAATAGCCTTATGGCCTATTTAGATCACTATGAGTGCTTTGGGTTTTCTACGCCAAGTTATCCCTTGTTTGGGGATATCGACATAGGAATACATCACCTTTCCATTCCCATTCTCCCTTGTTTAGGGAGAACGTGAAAGTGCAAAGAAAGATGTTGCGAGGCCCCACCGATCCAAAATGTTTTAGAGTCGCCACCTTTATTTTAAGGCAAAAATAAAGGAAAACCGTAAAAGAAAACCGTAGATTTTAGAAAGTGGGTTCTGAGGCTAAGTTACGAGTTTGAAGGTGCTAGGCACCGAACTCGCCTTTCGGTCTCGAACGTTTTTGGTCAAGTATGCTTATTGTCACATTTACTTAGCAAATAAATAAGGTCTTATTTTGACAAGGGAAAATTAAAAATGTATACATTCGTGGCCACATTATTTACGGACTTGCTGTCTCTTTCCAATAATTACGCACATTTAAAAATATTTGGCCATTATAACGGCTCTTTTTAGTATTATTTCCTAATAAAATCCGGCAAAGATAATCGCTTATATTTTGATATTGAACCGACCGAAATAATACATTTACAAATAAAGACTTTATTGAATAAATAAAGTAAATAAATACAAACTCATCTAAAAATATTGTGCCATAATAACGGCTACATTTAGTACTATTTCCTAATAAAGTCCTAAAGACAATCGCTTATATATCTACATTGGGCCGGACCGAAATAATACTATTACATAGAAATAAAAGACTTTAACAATAAAAGCTTACAAACGGCGTAGGGTGTGTGCTCGCCTGCCCCTGGGGAGAGAGAGTCTTTTTTTCTCGGGTCCGGTCCGTCCTGTTGAAGTTGTGTGTTGTGTGAATTTGGGCAACAGAATCGCCTCGAAGTTACTTTCGCCTCTGGATCGGGTGGTAACTGCTTATTTCTCGTTGTTTGTTTGATCGAAAAGGTCGAATTTAGGCGAGTAACGCCACACCGGCTATTTCGCCTTTTAAATCGGGCAGCAGCAGCAACCGCTCTATCCACGGTTTTTGGACCGTGGAAAAGGGTGGATACCTAGTCGGGGGCTAAGGTACGCCGGTTGGATTTGTGTTTGGCGGAGGTTTGGCAGGTTTCGAGGCTTTAGAAATTGATCTATCGGTATTTATTTCTTCAAACAGAATGTAGACGCAGAGAAATTTTACGGATGAATTGTGAATGAAGGAGCCGAGGCCTCTATTTATAGGAGGAGGCCGACATCGCTGAATTTTGTGATTTCTCTCCGTGCATCAAAGGATTGTACATCGCTCGATGAATTGTGCAATGCGGCAAACTTTGCGCCGAATAGTGCCGGGAAAGAGGTTTGGGTGCCACCCATGGGGTTTGGGCGCCACACCCAAACCTTTGGTAGGTGGTGCCTAAACCTCAAACATTGCTCATTTTTGACACTTTGGCCCCCGCATTTGTCCTTTTGTGCATCCTCGCTTTGTCCTTTTGCAATTTTGACCTCAGAACTTGACATTTGTTAATGTTTTAACAGCTCTTGATATTTTTGTCTTGTCATGTATCTGGGTACGAAATTGGGGTGTCTAGAGCCCCTCAACGATGGAGTCTACTGTAACCCGCAGCCATCGAGTAGACGAACATCGTTGATTAGAATAGACTCTCCAATTTCGCTTTCATTTCAAAACGAGGGAGAAATATGCAAGAGGTAGCGCTTATAATGCAGCAATTTATCAAACCTCCATATCCTAGACATTTTTAGTCGGGCTATAGCAAGTTATCGCTTTTAAGCTTTTAAGCAGATCCGCAAATTAAATGCTCGATGGTCGGACCCACTAATGTAGGTCGCCACGTATCCCTTAATAAAAGGAATCGAGACCAAGCGTAGTTCGGCCTAAGCCGAAACAAACAACCAAATTGAAGAAGAAAATTTTTCATGTTTTTCAAAAGTCGTATTTTTACGGTCCGCAACCGTTGTTACATACGGTATGAAGATTTTTTGTGTATTTTGAAAACCATATTTCAACCGGTCTCTATCCGCCGTGGAAATATGTTAAGAGATCAATCTCAAAATTGTGTTTGGGTCAATACCTTTCTTCCAAACACAATAAGAGGACCTTCAGATTTTAAAAACTCGACCGATCAATACTGCCATCGAATACGATAAAAATTTTCTTCAAATTTTTCAAAAACCGATCCAACCGACCGAAACTCCGGACACCTACGAAGATTTTTCTTTTCTTCTTCCTTCTCTTTTTTTTTGTTTTTGAATATTCCTCTTTTTTTTCCTTTTTTTTTTTTTGAAACAAAAAATCATTTTTGAAAAAGATTTTTCTTTATTTTCTCAAGGCAAAATAAGAAATCTTACCTTCCTTACCTTTCTTACCTGCTTGCTTTTGACCGCCGCCGATTCACCGATTTGGCTATTCCTCGCTCTTGTGGGAATTTTATTCTTTCTTTTTTTTTCTTTTTTTTTTTTTGTGATGGTCGTGCCTACCAAAGTAGGTTGCCTACGTATCCCTATTCAGGAATCGCATCGTCGTAGTTCATCCCTCGCTGGATCCTTGGTCTGCTTTTTTTTCATCATTTTTGTCTCTTTTGATCGATTTTTCTTTTCTCTGATTGATTTTTTTTTTTGATTGATTTTTTTTTCAAGAGAGAAGAGGAAGTTACCTTTGCTGCTGAATTTTCTGACTTTTCTGCTTGTATGGTGGTTGACTTGCCGGAGATATGAACTTTCCTGTCCTTTGGGTGAAAGATCATCAAACATGGTTTAACAAGAATCACTTTTGTTAATTTTCTGTTAAGTTTCAGGGACCACTTTGCAGCTTTGATACTTGAGGGACTTGAGTGTTGATGCTGATTTGCTTGGAGGGGGAAAAGTGAAAATATCACTTTTTCCTCCCTTTTCTCCATCACCTACGGGAGAATGAAGACAAAAGCCTTCATTTCTTCTTCAACTTCATTTCCTTTCTCCATTGACGAAGGTAAGCTTTCTTTCTTCATTTTTTTTATTTTCTTTCCTTTTCTCAATTTTCTTCCGCCAAAAATTTTGTTTTTCTGTGCAGATGGCTTCTTCTTCTAGATTTAGGAAAGGAAAGGCACCGATGAACCCGAATCGGTAAAAAACAAGAACTCCCTCCTTTGATTCAAACAAAGTCGGTTATTATTATTCACAAGATGACTGGGTAATTTGGTGAGGGACTGGTACAAGCACGTGTCGAATCTCCCTGATTCCAATGTGAGCATGATTTTCTTCCACCCACTTGATCAATTTTTCAGATCTGTTCAATTTCTGTGCTGTTTTGGACTTTTGGAGTATATATATGCAGCTTATGATATTTATACATGTGACTTATAGACTGAAATGATGCAATTCTAGTAATAATGTATGAAATTTGGACAATTTATTTTTGCGATGCCCAATTTGAACTAGTAGTTACTATTTGAGTCTACTATGCATAGTTTATAATGTTAATGCAAATAAAGCTATATGACACATGTTTTAGCTCTGAAAATATTTTTACATGGCATATATTCACATGACGGAATTTTCGAATGAAATGCGCATTTTTCGAACACATTTTTCTGACATATTTTCGGATATATACATGACTTAACAGATATATTTTATGTACCAGAACATATATTTTATGCATGTTGATGGTATAGGGATATAAGAAATGCTAAGTAGATATTATTTTTCCATGGCATGTGGCATTTTAAATTCCTTTTTCGCGCACTCTTGATACTGCTTATTAACTAATAAATGCAAGAAATGATGCACGTATCATTTTATTTTGATGCAAATGCGATGCTGAATATACAATGAGATGTTCTTTTTGATGTGAATGCATAATAAAAAATTTTACACAAATGTGAAAATAAAAGAAATATGGCATGTATATTTTGAATGCAAAGTATATACTTTATTATTTATTTATTTATTTATTATTATTTTTTTGACATGTATATTTATGCAAAGTATTTTTGTATGTACTTGAAAATGATAATATGGATTTTTATGTACAAAATAATTTTTAATGTCATATGTATTTTTTTAAAAAAATTCTTGAATAAATCTGATGTATTGAATGTACAAGAAGAAAAGGTTTGTGGGATACTTACCTTGATTCTCCTCCTCTCTTTTGTTCCCAGGAGCGCAAGGTTTTGGACAAAGTTAGGGCCTCTTGTTCCAGTGTTTTGGACATATTTCATTTGATGCCCCTGCAATGACGTTGATAGATGACACTGTCCTGAGTTTTTATGCGGGCCTTTACTCCCTTCCGTTACATGAGCTATTTTTGACGTGTCGCTGAACTTTTGGTGGGATACCACCCACACTTTTCACCTCACCGGGAGAGATTACCATGACTCCCTGTGATTTTGCGGCTATTACCTAAGATTTCTACCAAGATTATTGGGCGGAACTGAACACTTAACTCTCCGCGAACGCCACGAAGAGGTGGAGGATCTTTGGGATTCGAGCCCGAGTACAAATCGGCTGATGCGGTAACCATTCCTAGTGTAAAGACATGGCTTTTGAGGAATGCTGGGCAGGTTGATCCTGAGGATAGCGCGCGTGATCCGCCTTGCCCTGACATTCTTATTTTTTTTCGGGCACGCCTCTTTTGCCAATGCCTCTACTACCTCGAGGATTTCCTTACCGAGTTGTTCCTAGATCCGAACGGTGATTGAGTATGATTGGGGCAGCCGCCTGGCCGAGCTTTATTTCAACATGGATAAATTGAGCCGGAACGACTGAAGGTGATGATCGGTTTTGCCCGCCTCGAGGTATTTTCTTCCCTCTTTTTTTTTTTTTTTTTGCATATTTTTTTTCTTATTTTGCCGATTCTTACCCCCTTTGTTGTTTTTTTTTCGTGTGGGCCTATTCTCGTTTTTGACTTTTTACTGTGCACACCGCAAGCGACGCCCTTGGCCCCACCGTGATTCCGCCAAATTTGTAAATGCAAATCGGAAAGAGATAGACTACGGGTCAATATGTTGAGTCATTGATCTGCAGACGAGTGGCGAACTCAACTTCGCTCGCTGACTTTATTTCCTTGGAAGCATCTGGTAGGGCCCATCGAGGTAACTTTGCTTTTGAGTTGTTGCCGATTTTGATGGTGTCCATTATGTGTGATTCATCAGATATGGGTGAGCGGGTCAACCGCCAAAGATGTCTCGCTTACTAGAGCCCCTGGTGGTACCTCCTCCACCTCCCCCGTATGTGATTAAGCCACATCACATACCAAACAAAGCTTCGATACTTGGACAAATATAAGATGCCCCTTAGTGACTTTCCAGCTGATGTCTTATGAGGATTTCGAGGACAATGCTTCATCCTCCTCCTCCTCCTTATTTGATCGGGAGACGCATCCGCTGATGGTGCTTGGCCGAGCCTTTTTCAATTGCCTTAGATGCACGGCTTGAGTTTTCTATGCCCGACGATGCTTTTTCGTCCTTTCCCTAACGGCAAGATGGCAGGCTCATAAGGGAAGTTATTCCAGATGCAGAGATTCCAGAGGAGTACCGTGTCCCAGATCAGGCCCGAATGGTATTTTTATCACTCTTCTTTTTATTGACCGACCGACGCTTACTCCCGATTTTTTTATTTGACTGATGTTTTTTTTCTTTTTTTTTTTCAGTCAAAGTGTCGACCTATAAGAGACTCCCGAGGGGCTTTTGTCAAGCATCAAGAAACTATATCGCCTACCGGGGTAGAGGATTATTCATGTCGAACACGAGGCCACGCGCGCACTCAGCGCCGCAGTTGATGATGATGATGAAGACGATATCGAGGAGGGGACGGATACGCACCGATGGCACGCCTGGCCCCGAATCGTGGGAGGTGGCTTACGCAGGCGTAGTATCATTTGATCATTAGTGTCCTTTCCCGCACATGTCGCCTTTTTTTTCTTTTTTTTTTCTCGTAAGTAGTAATTAGTATCTCAGACAAACATGAAGGATGAAATGTAATATAATTTTAAATGGCATGATAAAATGAAATGCACACTCAAAATACATGCAAAAAATAAACTATACCGACTTCTAAGGGTAATGGCACACCGCTTTTTTAGAAATAAATTCAAAAAGAATACACCTTCAATTTTGAGGAGGCTTTTCTCGGGCGATTTAGGGTAGGGAAGAGGCAACGCCTTTCCTCGTATGAAGAGATATAATTGGAGCCATATAGCCTCTTTTTAATATCCGATAGGCTTTCTTGTTGATCGACGGAGGATTAATTGGTGATTTGGACGGAAATCAACACAAAGAGACAATAATGGAGCAAGTTTGGGCATGGCTTACTAGAGGTTTAGGCGCCATGCCCAAACCTCATAAGGGTGGCGCCCAAACTTGGTTCCTCGGAAGCTTTTGTTGGCCATGCGCTCATCACTGCTTGCCCAGCTTTGTCATTTTTATGATCTTTTGCTATAAAAGGGAATCCGCAAACGATTCTTCACACCGCTTCATCTTTTCTCGTTGTTTTAATTCTTCTCGCTCCTTTCTTACTTGTTCTGCATCGTCAAAGAGAGTTTCATATTTTCGCTCTAATGGCCGCCCCATATCATACCCCTTTTAGAATTAGAAATTTACGAAAATGCCCTTGACTTATGGATTCTTTCCTCCGAGCCGATGAGCGTGATCGGTTCGATCATCTTTTTGGCTTTAGGTGCCTCTTTCCGGAGGAATATTGTGATTAACTCGATATGCCGAGGGGAGCGCCCTGTGTTCTCGTCTTGTCCGATCACCTTTTAACTTTGGGATGAATGAAATGTGCCCGACTTATGAAGAATTTTGTGCCATGCCGGGAGTTGCCGCCACTGCATATTGCCGCATCTTCACCTCTGAGGCGCCCTTACATGGCAATCGGTGGAGTTATTCCGTCATCGCCGCTAAGCCACCCCCTGTTTCTATAACGGGAAAATTTTTGACTTGACCGCTCTTCCGCGATCCTTTACAGAGTTTCTAGAGGATGACGTGGACTATTTGAGGCGCCGGCGACGCTCTTTTCCTATGCTTGGTGGGGAGTTATCTCACGGTGAGCCCCCTGTGATTCATTGATGTGCGTGTTGTGGATCCTAGCACCAGAAAGCAGCGTGACCGCCGCTAACATCGCCCCGGCAATTTTGGCGTAAACTCGGCTGGTTTGCTTTTTCCGTGGGCAACAACTTTTCCTTTCGGGCAGTCCCATCCCGATACATTGTGTCGAGGAGCACTTTCAATGCGATGGCTCCCCGCTTCCTTTCTGGGAGATATGACCGGCTTTATGGCTTTCGAGGCCGTTTTCCCAAGTTAATTTTTTTCTATGACCCGGTCCGAGGACTTCTTTCTGAGGCTCCATGGACATTTCTTGGGTGATCAACCATTGGGAGATTCGCAATTTCTCTTGCACGCTATGCTCAAGTCATCATGTTGGGCATTAAGAACTTCCTTTTATAGTGTCGACATGAACATCAAGCGCCTCGGCCGGAGCAAGTTATTCCCGCGATACGACACGCCCAATGTTTTTGGAGATGAGGAATGATGTGACTCGATTTTGATTTCCAAATGATGTATGCTCGACTTTGATAGGCTTCGTGGATGCCTATTTGTTTTCCCGACTATTATTCTTGTCCCTTGAATATTGGCCCGGATAATGGTAATTGCCGAGGGTTCTTCGCGAACCGCAAGGCTTAGAAATTTGTTTGGCCGCCATGTAGC